>CM069862.1:0-15000 GCA_036172795.1 Pelodytes ibericus | reverse complement strand
TTAGGGTTAGGGTTAGGGTTAGGGTTAGGGTTAGGGTTAGGGTTAGGGTTAGGGTTAGGGTTAGGGTTAGGGTTAGGGTTAGGGTTAGGGTTAGGGTTAGGGTTAGGGTTAGGGTTAGGGTTAGGGTTAGGGTTAGGGTTAGGGTTAGGGTTAGGGTTAGGGTTAGGGTTAGGGTTAGGGTTAGGGTTAGGGTTAGGGTTAGGGTTAGGGTTAGGGTTAGGGTTAGGGTTAGGGTTAGGGTTAGGGTTAGGGTTAGGGTTAGGGTTAGGGTTAGGGTTAGGGTTAGGGTTAGGGTTAGGGTTAGGGTTAGGGTTAGGGTTAGGGTTAGGGTTAGGGTTAGGGTTAGGGTTAGGGTTAGGGTTAGGGTTAGGGTTAGGGTTAGGGTTAGGGTTAGGGTTAGGGTTAGGGTTAGGGTTAGGGTTAGGGTTAGGGTTAGGGTTAGGGTTAGGGTTAGGGTTAGGGTTAGGGTTAGGGTTAGGGTTAGGGTTAGGGTTAGGGTTAGGGTTAGGGTTAGGGTTAGGGTTAGGGTTAGGGTTAGGGTTAGGGTTAGGGTTAGGGTTAGGGTTAGGGTTAGGGTTAGGGTTAGGGTTAGGGTTAGGGTTAGGGTTAGGGTTAGGGTTAGGGTTAGGGTTAGGGTTAGGGTTAGGGTTAGGGTTAGGGTTAGGGTTAGGGTTAGGGTTAGGGTTAGGGTTAGGGTTAGGGTTAGGGTTAGGGTTAGGGTTAGGGTTAGGGTTAGGGTTAGGGTTAGGGTTAGGGTTAGGGTTAGGGTTAGGGTTAGGGTTAGGGTTAGGGTTAGGGTTAGGGTTAGGGTTAGGGTTAGGGTTAGGGTTAGGGTTAGGGTTAGGGTTAGGGTTAGGGTTAGGGTTAGGGTTAGGGTTAGGGTTAGGGTTAGGGTTAGGGTTAGGGTTAGGGTTAGGGTTAGGGTTAGGGTTAGGGTTAGGGTTAGGGTTAGGGTTAGGGTTAGGGTTAGGGTTAGGGTTAGGGTTAGGGTTAGGGTTAGGGTTAGGGTTAGGGTTAGGGTTAGGGTTAGGGTTAGGGTTAGGGTTAGGGTTAGGGTTAGGGTTAGGGTTAGGGTTAGGGTTAGGGTTAGGGTTAGGGTTAGGGTTAGGGTTAGGGTTAGGGTTAGGGTTAGGGTTAGGGTTAGGGTTAGGGTTAGGGTTAGGGTTAGGGTTAGGGTTAGGGTTAGGGTTAGGGTTAGGGTTAGGGTTAGGGTTAGGGTTAGGGTTAGGGTTAGGGTTAGGGTTAGGGTTAGGGTTAGGGTTAGGGTTAGGGTTAGGGTTAGGGTTAGGGTTAGGGTTAGGGTTAGGGTTAGGGTTAGGGTTAGGGTTAGGGTTAGGGTTAGGGTTAGGGTTAGGGTTAGGGTTAGGGTTAGGGTTAGGGTTAGGGTTAGGGTTAGGGTTAGGGTTAGGGTTAGGGTTAGGGTTAGGGTTAGGGTTAGGGTTAGGGTTAGGGTTAGGGTTAGGGTTAGGGTTAGGGTTAGGGTTAGGGTTAGGGTTAGGGTTAGGGTTAGGGTTAGGGTTAGGGTTAGGGTTAGGGTTAGGGTTAGGGTTAGGGTTAGGGTTAGGGTTAGGGTTAGGGTTAGGGTTAGGGTTAGGGTTAGGGTTAGGGTTAGGGTTAGGGTTAGGGTTAGGGTTAGGGTTAGGGTTAGGGTTAGGGTTAGGGTTAGGGTTAGGGTTAGGGTTAGGGTTAGGGTTAGGGTTAGGGTTAGGGTTAGGGTTAGGGTTAGGGTTAGGGTTAGGGTTAGGGTTAGGGTTAGGGTTAGGGTTAGGGTTAGGGTTAGGGTTAGGGTTAGGGTTAGGGTTAGGGTTAGGGTTAGGGTTAGGGTTAGGGTTAGGGTTAGGGTTAGGGTTAGGGTTAGGGTTAGGGTTAGGGTTAGGGTTAGGGTTAGGGTTAGGGTTAGGGTTAGGGTTAGGGTTAGGGTTAGGGTTAGGGTTAGGGTTAGGGTTAGGGTTAGGGTTAGGGTTAGGGTTAGGGTTAGGGTTAGGGTTAGGGTTAGGGTTAGGGTTAGGGTTAGGGTTAGGGTTAGGGTTAGGGTTAGGGTTAGGGTTAGGGTTAGGGTTAGGGTTAGGGTTAGGGTTAGGGTTAGGGTTAGGGTTAGGGTTAGGGTTAGGGTTAGGGTTAGGGTTAGGGTTAGGGTTAGGGTTAGGGTTAGGGTTAGGGTTAGGGTTAGGGTTAGGGTTAGGGTTAGGGTTAGGGTTAGGGTTAGGGTTAGGGTTAGGGTTAGGGTTAGGGTTAGGGTTAGGGTTAGGGTTAGGGTTAGGGTTAGGGTTAGGGTTAGGGTTAGGGTTAGGGTTAGGGTTAGGGTTAGGGTTAGGGTTAGGGTTAGGGTTAGGGTTAGGGTTAGGGTTAGGGTTAGGGTTAGGGTTAGGGTTAGGGTTAGGGTTAGGGTTAGGGTTAGGGTTAGGGTTAGGGTTAGGGTTAGGGTTAGGGTTAGGGTTAGGGTTAGGGTTAGGGTTAGGGTTAGGGTTAGGGTTAGGGTTAGGGTTAGGGTTAGGGTTAGGGTTAGGGTTAGGGTTAGGGTTAGGGTTAGGGTTAGGGTTAGGGTTAGGGTTAGGGTTAGGGTTAGGGTTAGGGTTAGGGTTAGGGTTAGGGTTAGGGTTAGGGTTAGGGTTAGGGTTAGGGTTAGGGTTAGGGTTAGGGTTAGGGTTAGGGTTAGGGTTAGGGTTAGGGTTAGGGTTAGGGTTAGGGTTAGGGTTAGGGTTAGGGTTAGGGTTAGGGTTAGGGTTAGGGTTAGGGTTAGGGTTAGGGTTAGGGTTAGGGTTAGGGTTAGGGTTAGGGTTAGGGTTAGGGTTAGGGTTAGGGTTAGGGTTAGGGTTAGGGTTAGGGTTAGGGTTAGGGTTAGGGTTAGGGTTAGGGTTAGGGTTAGGGTTAGGGTTAGGGTTAGGGTTAGGGTTAGGGTTAGGGTTAGGGTTAGGGTTAGGGTTAGGGTTAGGGTTAGGGTTAGGGTTAGGGTTAGGGTTAGGGTTAGGGTTAGGGTTAGGGTTAGGGTTAGGGTTAGGGTTAGGGTTAGGGTTAGGGTTAGGGTTAGGGTTAGGGTTAGGGTTAGGGTTAGGGTTAGGGTTAGGGTTAGGGTTAGGGTTAGGGTTAGGGTTAGGGTTAGGGTTAGGGTTAGGGTTAGGGTTAGGGTTAGGGTTAGGGTTAGGGTTAGGGTTAGGGTTAGGGTTAGGGTTAGGGTTAGGGTTAGGGTTAGGGTTAGGGTTAGGTTAGGGTTAGGGTTAGGGTTAGGGTTAGGGTTAGGGTTAGGGTTAGGGTTAGGGTTAGGGTTAGGGTTAGGGTTAGGGTTAGGGTTAGGGTTAGGGTTAGGGTTAGGGTTAGGGTTAGGGTTAGGGTTAGGGTTAGGGTTAGGGTTAGGGTTAGGGTTAGGGTTAGGGTTAGGGTTAGGGTTAGGGTTAGGGTTAGGGTTAGGGTTAGGGTTAGGGTTAGGGTTAGGGTTAGGGTTAGGGTTAGGGTTAGGGTTAGGGTTAGGGTTAGGGTTAGGGTTAGGGTTAGGGTTAGGGTTAGGGTTAGGGTTAGGGTTAGGGTTAGGGTTAGGGTTAGGGTTAGGGTTAGGGTTAGGGTTAGGGTTAGGGTTAGGGTTAGGGTTAGGGTTAGGGTTAGGGTTAGGGTTAGGGTTAGGGTTAGGGTTAGGGTTAGGGTTAGGGTTAGGGTTAGGGTTAGGGTTAGGGTTAGGGTTAGGGTTAGGGTTAGGGTTAGGGTTAGGGTTAGGGTTAGGGTTAGGGTTAGGGTTAGGGTTAGGGTTAGGGTTAGGGTTAGGGTTAGGGTTAGGGTTAGGGTTAGGGTTAGGGTTAGGGTTAGGGTTAGGGTTAGGGTTAGGGTTAGGGTTAGGGTTAGGGTTAGGGTTAGGGTTAGGGTGGTTAGGGTTAGGGTTAGGGTTAGGGTTAGGGTTAGGGTTAGGGTTAGGGTTAGGGTTAGGGTTAGGGTTAGGGTTAGGGTTAGGGTTAGGGTTAGGGTTAGGGTTAGGGTTAGGGTTAGGGTTAGGGTTAGGGTTAGGGTTAGGGTTAGGGTTAGGGTTAGGGTTAGGGTTAGGGTTAGGGTTAGGGTTAGGGTTAGGGTTAGGGTTAGGGTTAGGGTTAGGGTTAGGGTTAGGGTTAGGGTTAGGGTTAGGGTTAGGGTTAGGGTTAGGGTTAGGGTTAGGGTTAGGGTTAGGGTTAGGGTTAGGGTTAGGGTTAGGGTTAGGGTTAGGGTTAGGGTTAGGGTTAGGGTTAGGGTTAGGGTTAGGGTTAGGGTTAGGGTTAGGGTTAGGGTTAGGGTTAGGGTTAGGGTTAGGGTTAGGGTTAGGGTTAGGGTTAGGGTTAGGGTTAGGGTTAGGGTTAGGGTTAGGGTTAGGGTTAGGGTTAGGGTTAGGGTTAGGGTTAGGGTTAGGGTTAGGGTTAGGGTTAGGGTTAGGGTTAGGGTTAGGGTTAGGGTTAGGGTTAGGGTTAGGGTTAGGGTTAGGGTTAGGGTTAGGGTTAGGGTTAGGGTTAGGGTTAGGGTTAGGGTTAGGGTTAGGGTTAGGGTTAGGGTTAGGGTTAGGGTTAGGGTTAGGGTTAGGGTTAGGGTTAGGGTTAGGGTTAGGGTTAGGGTTAGGGTTAGGGTTAGGGTTAGGGTTAGGGTTAGGGTTAGGGTTAGGGTTAGGGTTAGGGTTAGGGTTAGGGTTAGGGTTAGGGTTAGGGTTAGGGTTAGGGTTAGGGTTAGGGTTAGGGTTAGGGTTAGGGTTAGGGTTAGGGTTAGGGTTAGGGTTAGGGTTAGGGTTAGGGTTAGGGTTAGGGTTAGGGTTAGGGTTAGGGTTAGGGTTAGGGTTAGGGTTAGGGTTAGGGTTAGGGTTAGGGTTAGGGTTAGGGTTAGGGTTAGGGTTAGGGTTAGGGTTAGGGTTAGGGTTAGGGTTAGGGTTAGGGTTAGGGTTAGGGTTAGGGTTAGGGTTAGGGTTAGGGTTAGGGTTAGGGTTAGGGTTAGGGTTAGGGTTAGGGTTAGGGTTAGGGTTAGGGTTAGGGTTAGGGTTAGGGTTAGGGTTAGGGTTAGGGTTAGGGTTAGGGTTAGGGTTAGGGTTAGGGTTAGGGTTAGGGTTAGGGTTAGGGTTAGGGTTAGGGTTAGGGTTAGGGTTAGGGTTAGGGTTAGGGTTAGGGTTAGGGTTAGGGTTAGGGTTAGGGTTAGGGTTAGGGTTAGGGTTAGGGTTAGGGTTAGGGTTAGGGTTAGGGTTAGGGTTAGGGTTAGGGTTAGGGTTAGGGTTAGGGTTAGGGTTAGGGTTAGGGTTAGGGTTAGGGTTAGGGTTAGGGTTAGGGTTAGGGTTAGGGTTAGGGTTAGGGTTAGGGTTAGGGTTAGGGTTAGGGTTAGGGTTAGGGTTAGGGTTAGGGTTAGGGTTAGGGTTAGGGTTAGGGTTAGGGTTAGGGTTAGGGTTAGGGTTAGGGTTAGGGTTAGGGTTAGGGTTAGGGTTAGGGTTAGGGTTAGGGTTAGGGTTAGGGTTAGGGTTAGGGTTAGGGTTAGGGTTAGGGTTAGGGTTAGGGTTAGGGTTAGGGTTAGGGTTAGGGTTAGGGTTAGGGTTAGGGTTAGGGTTAGGGTTAGGGTTAGGGTTAGGGTTAGGGTTAGGGTTAGGGTTAGGGTTAGGGTTAGGGTTAGGGTTAGGGTTAGGGTTAGGGTTAGGGTTAGGGTTAGGGTTAGGGTTAGGGTTAGGGTTAGGGTTAGGGTTAGGGTTAGGGTTAGGGTTAGGGTTAGGGTTAGGGTTAGGGTTAGGGTTAGGGTTAGGGTTAGGGTTAGGGTTAGGGTTAGGGTTAGGGTTAGGGTTAGGGTTAGGGTTAGGGTTAGGGTTAGGGTTAGGGTTAGGGTTAGGGTTAGGGTTAGGGTTAGGGTTAGGGTTAGGGTTAGGGTTAGGGTTAGGGTTAGGGTTAGGGTTAGGGTTAGGGTTAGGGTTAGGGTTAGGGTTAGGGTTAGGGTTAGGGTTAGGGTTAGGGTTAGGGTTAGGGTTAGGGTTAGGGTTAGGGTTAGGGTTAGGGTTAGGGTTAGGGTTAGGGTTAGGGTTAGGGTTAGGGTTAGGGTTAGGGTTAGGGTTAGGGTTAGGGTTAGGGTTAGGGTTAGGGTTAGGGTTAGGGTTAGGGTTAGGGTTAGGGTTAGGGTTAGGGTTAGGGTTAGGGTTAGGGTTAGGGTTAGGGTTAGGGTTAGGGTTAGGGTTAGGGTTAGGGTTAGGGTTAGGGTTAGGGTTAGGGTTAGGGTTAGGGTTAGGGTTAGGGTTAGGGTTAGGGTTAGGGTTAGGGTTAGGGTTAGGGTTAGGGTTAGGGTTAGGGTTAGGGTTAGGGTTAGGGTTAGGGTTAGGGTTAGGGTTAGGGTTAGGGTTAGGGTTAGGGTTAGGGTTAGGGTTAGGGTTAGGGTTAGGGTTAGGGTTAGGGTTAGGGTTAGGGTTAGGGTTAGGGTTAGGGTTAGGGTTAGGGTTAGGGTTAGGGTTAGGGTTAGGGTTAGGGTTAGGGTTAGGGTTAGGGTTAGGGTTAGGGTTAGGGTTAGGGTTAGGGTTAGGGTTAGGGTTAGGGTTAGGGTTAGGGTTAGGGTTAGGGTTAGGGTTAGGGTTAGGGTTAGGGTTAGGGTTAGGGTTAGGGTTAGGGTTAGGGTTAGGGTTAGGGTTAGGGTTAGGGTTAGGGTTAGGGTTAGGGTTAGGGTTAGGGTTAGGGTTAGGGTTAGGGTTAGGGTTAGGGTTAGGGTTAGGGTTAGGGTTAGGGTTAGGGTTAGGGTTAGGGTTAGGGTTAGGGTTAGGGTTAGGGTTAGGGTTAGGGTTAGGGTTAGGGTTAGGGTTAGGGTTAGGGTTAGGGTTAGGGTTAGGGTTAGGGTTAGGGTTAGGGTTAGGGTTAGGGTTAGGGTTAGGGTTAGGGTTAGGGTTAGGGTTAGGGTTAGGGTTAGGGTTAGGGTTAGGGTTAGGGTTAGGGTTAGGGTTAGGGTTAGGGTTAGGGTTAGGGTTAGGGTTAGGGTTAGGGTTAGGGTTAGGGTTAGGGTTAGGGTTAGGGTTAGGGTTAGGGTTAGGGTTAGGGTTAGGGTTAGGGTTAGGGTTAGGGTTAGGGTTAGGGTTAGGGTTAGGGTTAGGGTTAGGGTTAGGGTTAGGGTTAGGGTTAGGGTTAGGGTTAGGGTTAGGGTTAGGGTTAGGGTTAGGGTTAGGGTTAGGGTTAGGGTTAGGGTTAGGGTTAGGGTTAGGGTTAGGGTTAGGGTTAGGGTTAGGGTTAGGGTTAGGGTTAGGGTTAGGGTTAGGGTTAGGGTTAGGGTTAGGGTTAGGGTTAGGGTTAGGGTTAGGGTTAGGGTTAGGGTTAGGGTTAGGGTTAGGGTTAGGGTTAGGGTTAGGGTTAGGGTTAGGGTTAGGGTTAGGGTTAGGGTTAGGGTTAGGGTTAGGGTTAGGGTTAGGGTTAGGGTTAGGGTTAGGGTTAGGGTTAGGGTTAGGGTTAGGGTTAGGGTTAGGGTTAGGGTTAGGGTTAGGGTTAGGGTTAGGGTTAGGGTTAGGGTTAGGGTTAGGGTTAGGGTTAGGGTTAGGGTTAGGGTTAGGGTTAGGGTTAGGGTTAGGGTTAGGGTTAGGGTTAGGGTTAGGGTTAGGGTTAGGGTTAGGGTTAGGGTTAGGGTTAGGGTTAGGGTTAGGGTTAGGGTTAGGGTTAGGGTTAGGGTTAGGGTTAGGGTTAGGGTTAGGGTTAGGGTTAGGGTTAGGGTTAGGGTTAGGGTTAGGGTTAGGGTTAGGGTTAGGGTTAGGGTTAGGGTTAGGGTTAGGGTTAGGGTTAGGGTTAGGGTTAGGGTTAGGGTTAGGGTTAGGGTTAGGGTTAGGGTTAGGGTTAGGGTTAGGGTTAGGGTTAGGGTTAGGGTTAGGGTTAGGGTTAGGGTTAGGGTTAGGGTTAGGGTTAGGGTTAGGGTTAGGGTTAGGGTTAGGGTTAGGGTTAGGGTTAGGGTTAGGGTTAGGGTTAGGGTTAGGGTTAGGGTTAGGGTTAGGGTTAGGGTTAGGGTTAGGGTTAGGGTTAGGGTTAGGGTTAGGGTTAGGGTTAGGGTTAGGGTTAGGGTTAGGGTTAGGGTTAGGGTTAGGGTTAGGGTTAGGGTTAGGGTTAGGGTTAGGGTTAGGGTTAGGGTTAGGGTTAGGGTTAGGGTTAGGGTTAGGGTTAGGGTTAGGGTTAGGGTTAGGGTTAGGGTTAGGGTTAGGGTTAGGGTTAGGGTTAGGGTTAGGGTTAGGGTTAGGGTTAGGGTTAGGGTTAGGGTTAGGGTTAGGGTTAGGGTTAGGGTTAGGGTTAGGGTTAGGGTTAGGGTTAGGGTTAGGGTTAGGGTTAGGGTTAGGGTTAGGGTTAGGGTTAGGGTTAGGGTTAGGGTTAGGGTTAGGGTTAGGGTTAGGGTTAGGGTTAGGGTTAGGGTTAGGGTTAGGGTTAGGGTTAGGGTTAGGGTTAGGGTTAGGGTTAGGGTTAGGGTTAGGGTTAGGGTTAGGGTTAGGGTTAGGGTTAGGGTTAGGGTTAGGGTTAGGGTTAGGGTTAGGGTTAGGGTTAGGGTTAGGGTTAGGGTTAGGGTTAGGGTTAGGGTTAGGGTTAGGGTTAGGGTTAGGGTTAGGGTTAGGGTTAGGGTTAGGGTTAGGGTTAGGGTTAGGGTTAGGGTTAGGGTTAGGGTTAGGGTTAGGGTTAGGGTTAGGGTTAGGGTTAGGGTTAGGGTTAGGGTTAGGGTTAGGGTTAGGGTTAGGGTTAGGGTTAGGGTTAGGGTTAGGGTTAGGGTTAGGGTTAGGGTTAGGGTTAGGGTTAGGGTTAGGGTTAGGGTTAGGGTTAGGGTTAGGGTTAGGGTTAGGGTTAGGGTTAGGGTTAGGGTTAGGGTTAGGGTTAGGGTTAGGGTTAGGGTTAGGGTTAGGGTTAGGGTTAGGGTTAGGGTTAGGGTTAGGGTTAGGGTTAGGGTTAGGGTTAGGGTTAGGGTTAGGGTTAGGGTTAGGGTTAGGGTTAGGGTTAGGGTTAGGGTTAGGGTTAGGGTTAGGGTTAGGGTTAGGGTTAGGGTTAGGGTTAGGGTTAGGGTTAGGGTTAGGGTTAGGGTTAGGGTTAGGGTTAGGGTTAGGGTTAGGGTTAGGGTTAGGGTTAGGGTTAGGGTTAGGGTTAGGGTTAGGGTTAGGGTTAGGGTTAGGGTTAGGGTTAGGGTTAGGGTTAGGGTTAGGGTTAGGGTTAGGGTTAGGGTTAGGGTTAGGGTTAGGGTTAGGGTTAGGGTTAGGGTTAGGGTTAGGGTTAGGGTTAGGGTTAGGGTTAGGGTTAGGGTTAGGGTTAGGGTTAGGGTTAGGGTTAGGGTTAGGGTTAGGGTTAGGGTTAGGGTTAGGGTTAGGGTTAGGGTTAGGGTTAGGGTTAGGGTTAGGGTTAGGGTTAGGGTTAGGGTTAGGGTTAGGGTTAGGGTTAGGGTTAGGGTTAGGGTTAGGGTTAGGGTTAGGGTTAGGGTTAGGGTTAGGGTTAGGGTTAGGGTTAGGGTTAGGGTTAGGGTTAGGGTTAGGGTTAGGGTTAGGGTTAGGGTTAGGGTTAGGGTTAGGGTTAGGGTTAGGGTTAGGGTTAGGGTTAGGGTTAGGGTTAGGGTTAGGGTTAGGGTTAGGGTTAGGGTTAGGGTTAGGGTTAGGGTTAGGGTTAGGGTTAGGGTTAGGGTTAGGGTTAGGGTTAGGGTTAGGGTTAGGGTTAGGGTTAGGGTTAGGGTTAGGGTTAGGGTTAGGGTTAGGGTTAGGGTTAGGGTTAGGGTTAGGGTTAGGGTTAGGGTTAGGGTTAGGGTTAGGGTTAGGGTTAGGGTTAGGGTTAGGGTTAGGGTTAGGGTTAGGGTTAGGGTTAGGGTTAGGGTTAGGGTTAGGGTTAGGGTTAGGGTTAGGGTTAGGGTTAGGTTAGGGTTAGGGTTAGGGTTAGGGTTAGGGTTAGGGTTAGGGTTAGGGTTAGGGTTAGGGTTAGGGTTAGGGTTAGGGTTAGGGTTAGGGTTAGGGTTAGGGTTAGGGTTAGGGTTAGGGTTAGGGTTAGGGTTAGGGTTAGGGTTAGGGTTAGGGTTAGGGTTAGGGTTAGGGTTAGGGTTAGGGTTAGGGTTAGGGTTAGGGTTAGGTTAGGTTAGGGTTAGGGTTAGGGTTAGGGTTAGGGTTAGGGTTAGGGTTAGGGTTAGGGTTAGGGTTAGGGTTAGGGTTAGGGTTAGGGTTAGGGTTAGGGTTAGGGTTAGGGTTAGGGTTGGTTAGGGTTAGGGTTAGGGTTAGGGTTAGGGTTAGGGTTAGGGTTAGGGTTAGGGTTAGGGTTAGGGTTAGGGTTAGGGTTAGGGTTAGGGTTAGGGTTAGGGTTAGGGTTAGGGTTAGGGTTAGGGTTAGGGTTAGGGTTAGGGTTAGGGTTAGGGTTAGGGTTAGGGTTAGGGTTAGGGTTAGGGTTAGGGTTAGGGTTAGGGTTAGGGTTAGGGTTAGGGTTAGGGTTAGGGTTAGGGTTAGGGTTAGGGTTAGGGTTAGGGTTAGGGTTAGGGTTAGGGTTAGGGTTAGGGTTAGGGTTAGGGTTAGGGTTAGGGTTAGGGTTAGGGTTAGGGTTAGGGTTAGGGTTTAGGGTTAGGGTTAGGGTTAGGGTTAGGTTAGGGTTAGGGTTAGGGTTAGGGTTAAGGGTTAGGGTTAGGGTTAGGGTTAGGGTTAGGGTTAGGGTTAGGGTTAGGGTTAGGGTTAGGGTTAGGGTTAGGGTTAGGGTTAGGGTTAGGTTAGGGTTAGGGTTAGGGTTAGGGTTAGGGTTAGGGTTAGGGTTAGGGTTAGGGTTAGGGTTAGGGTTAGGGTTAGGGTTAGGGTTAGGGTTAGGGTTAGGGTTAGGGTTAGGGTTAGGGTTAGGGTTAGGGTTAGGGTTAGGGTTAGGGTTAGGGTTAGGGTTAGGGTTAGGGTTAGGGTTAGGTTAGGGTTAGGGTTAGGGTTAGGGTTTAGGGTTAGGGTTAGGGTTAGGGTTAGGGTTAGGGTTAGGGTTAGGGTTAGGGTTAGGGTTAGGGTTAGGGTTAGGGTTAGGTTAGGGTTAGGGTTAGGGTTAGGGTTAGGGTTAGGGTTAGGGTTAGGGTTAGGGTTAGGGTTAGGGTTAGGGTTAGGGTTAGGGTTAGGGTTAGGGTTAGGGTTAGGGTTAGGGTTAGGGTTAGGGTTAGGGTTAGGGTTAGGGTTAGGGTTAGGGTTAGGGTTAGGGTTAGGGTTAGGGTTAGGGTTAGGGTTAGGGTTAGGGTTAGGGTTAGGGTTAGGGTTAGGGTTAGGGTTAGGGTTAGGGTTAGGGTTAGGGTTAGGGTTAGGGTTAGGGTTAGGGTTAGGGTTAGGGTTAGGGTTAGGGTTAGGGTTAGGGTTAGGGTTAGGGTTAGGGTTAGGGTTAGGGTTAGGGTTAGGGTTAGGGTTAGGGTTAGGGTTAGGGTTAGGGTTAGGGTTAGGGTTAGGGTTAGGGTTAGGGTTAGGGTTAGGGTTAGGGTTAGGGTTAGGGTTAGGGTTAGGGTTAGGGTTAGGGTTAGGGTTAGGGTTAGGGTTAGGGTTAGGGTTAGGGTTAGGGTTAGGGTTAGGGTTTAGGGTTAGGGTTAGGGTTAGGGTTAGGGTTAGGGTTAGGGTTAGGGTTAGGGTTAGGGTTAGGGTTAGGGTTAGGGTTAGGGTTAGGGTTAGGGTTAGGGTTAGGGTTAGGGTTAGGGTTAGGGTTAGGGTTAGGGTTAGGGTTAGGGTTAGGGTTAGGGTTAGGGTTAGGGTTAGGGTTAGGGTTAGGGTTAGGGTTAGGGTTAGGGTTAGGGTTAGGGTTAGGGTTAGGGTTAGGGTTAGGGTTAGGGTTAGGGTTAGGGTTAGGGTTAGGGTTAGGGTTAGGGTTAGGGTTAGGGTTAGGGTTAGGGTTAGGGTTAGGGTTTAGGGTTAGGGTTAGGGTTAGGGTTAGGGTTAGGGTTAGGGTTAGGGTTAGGGTTAGGGTTAGGGTTAGGGTTAGGGTTAGGGTTAGGGTTAGGGTTAGGGTTAGGGTTAGGGTTAGGGTTAGGGTTAGGGTTAGGGTTAGGGTTAGGGTTAGGGTTAGGGTTAGGGTTAGGGTTAGGGTTAGGGTTAGGGTTAGGGTTAGGGTTAGGGTTAGGGTTAGGGTTAGGGTTAGGGTTTAGGGTTAGGGTTAGGGTTAGGGTTAGGGTTAGGGTTAGGGTTAGGGTTAGGGTTAGGGTTAGGGTTAGGGTTAGGGTTAGGGTTAGGGTTAGGGTTAGGGTTAGGGTTAGGGTTAGGGTTAGGGTTAGGGTTAGGGTTAGGGTTAGGGTTAGGGTTAGGGTTAGGGTTAGGGTTAGGGTTAGGGTTAGGGTTAGGGTTAGGTTAGGGTTAGGGTTAGGGTTAGGGTTAGGGTTAGGGTTAGGGTTAGGGTTAGGGTTAGGGTTAGGGTTAGGGTTAGGGTTAGGGTTAGGGTTAGGGTTAGGGTTAGGGTTAGGGTTAGGGTTAGGGTTAGGGTTAGGGTTAGGGTTAGGGTTAGGGTTAGGGTTAGGGTTAGGGTTAGGGTTAGGGTTAGGGTTAGGGTTAGGGTTAGGGTTAGGGTTAGGGTTAGGGTTAGGGTTAGGGTTAGGGTTAGGGTTAGGGTTAGGGTTAGGGTTAGGGTTAGGGTTAGGGTTAGGGTTAGGGTTAGGGTTAGGGTTAGGGTTAGGGTTAGGGTTAGGGTTAGGGTTAGGGTTAGGGTTAGGGTTAGGGTTAGGGTTAGGGTTAGGGTTAGGGTTAGGGTTAGGGTTAGGGTTAGGGTTAGGGTTAGGGTTAGGGTTAGGGTTAGGGTTAGGGTTAGGGTTAGGGTTAGGGTTAGGGTTAGGGTTAGGGTTAGGGTTAGGGTTAGGGTTAGGGTTAGGGTTAGGGTTAGGGTTAGGGTTAGGGTTAGGGTTAGGGTTAGGGTTAGGGTTAGGGTTAGGGTTAGGGTTAGGGTTAGGGTTAGGGTTAGGGTTAGGGTTAGGGTTAGGGTTAGGGTTAGGGTTAGGGTTAGGGTTAGGGTTAGGGTTAGGGTTAGGGTTAGGGTTAGGGTTAGGGTTAGGGTTAGGGTTAGGGTTAGGGTTAGGGTTAGGGTTAGGGTTAGGGTTAGGGTTAGGGTTAGGGTTAGGGTTAGGGTTAGGGTTAGGGTTAGGGTTAGGGTTAGGGTTAGGGTTAGGGTTAGGGTTAGGGTTAGGGTTAGGGTTAGGGTTAGGGTTAGGGTTAGGGTTAGGGTTAGGGTTAGGGTTAGGGTTAGGGTTAGGGTTAGGGTTAGGGTTAGGGTTAGGGTTAGGGTTAGGGTTAGGGTTAGGGTTAGGGTTAGGGTTAGGGTTAGGGTTAGGGTTAGGGTTAGGGTTAGGGTTAGGGTTAGGGTTAGGGTTAGGGTTAGGGTTAGGGTTAGGGTTAGGGTTAGGGTTAGGGTTAGGGTTAGGGTTAGGGTTAGGGTTAGGGTTAGGGTTAGGGTTAGGGTTAGGGTTAGGGTTAGGGTTAGGGTTAGGGTTAGGGTTAGGGTTAGGGTTAGGGTTAGGGTTAGGGTTAGGGTTAGGGTTAGGGTTAGGGTTAGGGTTAGGGTTAGGGTTAGGGTTAGGGTTAGGGTTAGGGTTAGGGTTAGGGTTAGGGTTAGGGTTAGGGTTAGGGTTAGGGTTAGGGTTAGGGTTAGGGTTAGGGTTAGGGTTAGGGTTAGGGTTAGGGTTAGGGTTAGGGTTAGGGTTAGGGTTAGGGTTAGGGTTAGGGTTAGGGTTAGGGTTAGGGTTAGGGTTAGGGTTAGGGTTAGGGTTAGGGTTAGGGTTAGGGTTAGGGTTAGGGTTAGGGTTAGGGTTAGGGTTAGGGTTAGGGTTAGGGTTAGGGTTAGGGTTAGGGTTAGGGTTAGGGTTAGGGTTAGGGTTAGGGTTAGGGTTAGGGTTAGGGTTAGGGTTAGGGTTAGGGTTAGGGTTAGGGTTAGGGTTAGGGTTAGGGTTAGGGTTAGGGTTAGGGTTAGGGTTAGGGTTAGGGTTAGGGTTAGGGTTAGGGTTAGGGTTAGGGTTAGGGTTAGGGTTAGGGTTAGGGTTAGGGTTAGGGTTAGGGTTAGGGTTAGGGTTAGGGTTAGGGTTAGGGTTAGGGTTAGGGTTAGGGTTAGGGTTAGGGTTAGGGTTAGGGTTAGGGTTAGGGTTAGGGTTAGGGTTAGGGTTAGGGTTAGGGTTAGGGTTAGGGTTAGGGTTAGGGTTAGGGTTAGGGTTAGGGTTAGGGTTAGGGTTAGGGTTAGGGTTAGGGTTAGGGTTAGGGTTAGGGTTAGGGTTAGGGTTAGGGTTAGGGTTAGGGTTAGGGTTAGGGTTAGGGTTAGGGTTAGGGTTAGGGTTAGGGTTAGGGTTAGGGTTAGGGTTAGGGTTAGGGTTAGGGTTAGGGTTAGGGTTAGGGTTAGGGTTAGGGTTAGGGTTAGGGTTAGGGTTAGGGTTAGGGTTAGGGTTAGGGTTAGGGTTAGGGTTAGGGTTAGGGTTAGGGTTAGGGTTAGGGTTAGGGTTAGGGTTAGGGTTAGGGTTAGGGTTAGGGTTAGGGTTAGGGTTAGGGTTAGGGTTAGGGTTAGGGTTAGGGTTAGGGTTAGGGTTAGGGTTAGGGTTAGGGTTAGGGTTAGGGTTAGGGTTAGGGTTAGGGTTAGGGTTAGGGTTAGGGTTAGGGTTAGGGTTAGGGTTAGGGTTAGGGTTAGGGTTAGGGTTAGGGTTAGGGTTAGGGTTAGGGTTAGGGTTAGGGTTAGGGTTAGGGTTAGGGTTAGGGTTAGGGTTAGGGTTAGGGTTAGGGTTAGGGTTAGGGTTAGGGTTAGGGTTAGGGTTAGGGTTAGGGTTAGGGTTAGGGTTAGGGTTAGGGTTAGGGTTAGGGTTAGGGTTAGGGTTAGGGTTAGGGTTAGGGTTAGGGTTAGGGTTAGGGTTAGGGTTAGGGTTAGGGTTAGGGTTAGGGTTAGGGTTAGGGTTAGGGTTAGGGTTAGGGTTAGGGTTAGGGTTAGGGTTAGGGTTAGGGTTAGGGTTAGGGTTAGGGTTAGGGTTAGGGTTAGGGTTAGGGTTAGGGTTAGGTTAGGTTAGGGTTAGGGTTAGGGTTAGTAGGGTTAGGGTTAGGGTTAGGGTTAGGGTTGGAGGGTTGGGTTAGGGTTAGGGTTAGGGTTAGGGTTAGGGTTAGGGTTAGGGTTAGGG
>CM069861.1:221972426-222280400 GCA_036172795.1 Pelodytes ibericus | reverse complement strand
TTGTGTTATGTTATATATTGTGTTATGTTATATATTGTGTTATGTTATATATTGTGTCATGTTATATATTGTGTCATGTTATATATTGTGTCACGTTATATATTGTGTCACGTTATATATTGTGTTATGTTATATATTGTGTCATGTTATATATTGTGTCACGTTATATATTGTGTCACGTTATATATTGTGTTATGTGATATATTGTGTCATGTTATATATTGTGTTATATATTGTGTTATGTTATATATTGTGTCACGTTATATATTGTGTCATGTTATATATTGTGTCAGGTTATATATTGTGTTATATATTGTGTTATGTTATATATTGTGTCATGTTATATATTGTGTCATGTTATATATTGTGTCAGGTTATATATTGTGTTATATATTGTGTTATGTTATATATTGTGTTATGTTATATATTGTGTCATGTTATATATTGTGTCACGTTATATATTGTGTTATATATTGTGTCATGTTATATATTGTGTCACGTTATATATTGTGTCATGTTATATATTGTGTTATATATTGTGTTATGTTATATATTGTGTCAGGTTATATATTGTGTTATGTTATATATTGTGTCATGTTATATATTGTGTCACGTTATATATTGTGTCATGTTATATATTGTGTCATGTTATATATTGTGTTATGTTATATATTGTGTCACGTTATATATTGTGTTATATATTGTGTTATGTTATATATTGTGTTATATATTGTGTCATGTTATATATTGTGTCACGTTATATATTGTGTCATGTTATATATTGTGTCATGTTATATATTGTGTCATGTTATATATTGTGTCATGTTATATATTGTGTCACGTTATATATTGTGTCATGTTATATATTGTGTTATGTTATATATTGTGTCACGTTATATATTGTGTCATGTTATATATTGTGTTATGTTATATATTGTGTCATGTTATATATTGTGTTATGTTATATATTGTGTCATGTTATATATTGTGTCACGTTATATATTGTGTCACGTTATATATTGTGTCATGTTATATATTGTGTCATGTTATATATTGTGTCACGTTATATATTGTGTCAGTTAATGTTATATATTGTGTCACGTTATATATTGTGTCATGTTATATATTGTGTTATGTTATATATTGTGTCACGTTATATATTGTGTCATGTTATATATTGTGTTATGTTATATATTGTGTCATGTTATATATTGTGTCATGTTATATATTGTGTCACGTTATATATTGTGTCATGTTATATATTGTGTTATGTTATATATTGTGTCATGTTATATATTGTGTCATGTTATATATTGTGTCACGTTATATATTGTGTCATGTTATATATTGTGTCATGTTATATATTGTGTCACGTTATATATTGTGTCATGTTATATATTGTGTTATGTTATATATTGTGTCATGTTATATATTGTGTTATGTTATATATTGTGTCATGTTATATATTGTGTCATGTTATATATTGTGTCATGTTATATATTGTGTCATGTTATATATTGTGTCATGTTATATATTGTGTTATGTTATATATTGTGTCATGTTATATATTGTGTTATGTTATATATTGTGTCATGTTATATATTGTGTCATGTTATATATTGTGTTATGTTATATATTGTGTCATGTTATATATTGTGTCATGTTATATATTGTGTTATGTTATATATTGTGTTATGTTATATATTGTGTCATGTTATATATTGTGTCATGTTATATATTGTGTTATGTTATATATTGTGTTATGTTATATATTGTGTCATGTTATATATTGTGTCATGTTATATATTGTGTCATGTTATATATTGTGTTATGTTATATATTGTGTTATGTTATATATTGTGTCACGTTATATATTGTGTTATGTTATATATTGTGTTATGTTATATATTGTGTCATGTTATATATTGTGTCATGTTATATATTGTGTTATGTTATATATTGTGTTATGTTATATATTGTGTTATGTTATATATTGTGTCACGTTATATATTGTGTCATGTTATATATTGTGTTATGTTATATATTGTGTTATGTTATATATTGTGTTATATATTGTGTCATGTTATATATTGTGTTATATATTGTGTTATGTTATATATTGTGTTATGTTATATATTGTGTCATGTTATATATTGTGTTATGTTATATATTGTGTCATGTTATATATTGTGTTATGTTATATATTGTGTCATGTTATATATTGTGTCATGTTATATATTGTGTCATGTTATATATTGTGTTATGTTATATATTGTGTCATGTTATATATTGTGTCATGTTATATATTGTGTCATGTTATATATTGTGTTATGTTATATATTGTGTCATGTTATATATTGTGTCATGTTATATATTGTGTCATGTTATATATTGTGTTATGTTATATATTGTGTTATGTTATATATTGTGTCATGTTATATATTGTGTCATGTTATATATTGTGTTATGTTATATATTGTGTTATGTTATATATTGTGTCATGTTATATATTGTGTCATGTTATATATTGTGTATGTTATATATTGTGTTATATATTGTGTTATGTTATATATTGTGTCATGTTATATATTGTGTCATGTTATATATTGTGTCATGTTATATATTGTGTTATGTTATATATTGTGTCACGTTATATATTGTGTTATGTTATATATTGTGTTATGTTATATATTGTGTCACGTTATATATTGTGTCATGTTTTATATTGTGTCATGTTATATATTGTGTCATGTTATATATTGTGTTATGTTATATATTGTGTTATGTTATATATTGTGTCACGTTATATATTGTGTCACGTTATATATTGTGTCACGTTATATATTGTGTCACGTTATATATTGTGTTATGTTATATATTGCGTCACGTTATATATTGTGTCACGTTATATATTGTGTTATGTTATATATTGTGTCATGTTATATATTGTGTCACGTTATATATTGTGTCATGTTATATATTGTGTTATGTTATATATTGTGTCATGTTATATATTGTGTTATGTTATATATTGTGTCATGTTATATATTGTGTCAAGTTATATATTGTGTCATGTTATATATTGTGTTATGTTATATATTGTGTCATGTTATATATTGTGTTATGTTATATATTGTGTAATGTTATATATTGTGTCACGTTATATATTGTGTCATGTTATATATTGTGTTATGTTATATATTGTGTCATGTTATATATTGTGTTATGTTATATATTGTGTCATGTTATATATTGTGTCACGTTATATATTGTGTCATGTTATATATTGTGTTATGTTATATATTGTGTCATGTTATATATTGTGTCATGTTATATATTGTGTTATATATTGTGTCACGTTATATATTGTGTTATGTTATATATTGTGTCATGTTATATATTGTGTTATATATTGTGTTATGTTATATATTGTGTTATGTTATATATTGTGTCACGTTATATATTGTGTCATGTTATATATTGTGTTATATATTGTGTTATGTTATATATTGTGTTATATATTGTGTTATGTTATATATTGTGTTATATATTGTGTTATGTTATATATTGTGTTATATATTGTGTTATGTTATATATTGTGTCATGTTATATATTGTGTTATATATTGTGTTATGTTATATATTGTGTTATATATTGTGTTATGTTATATATTGTGTCACGTTATATATTGTGTCATGTTATATATTGTGTTATATATTGTGTTATGTTATATATTGTGTTATATATTGTGTTATGTTATATATTGTGTTATATATTGTGTTATGTTATATATTGTGTCATGTTATATATTGTGTTATATATTGTGTTATGTTATATATTGTGTTATATATTGTGTTATGTTATATATTGTGTCACGTTATATATTGTGTCATGTTATATATTGTGTTATATATTGTGTTATGTTATATATTGTGTCAGGTTATATATTGTGTTATATATTGTGTTATGTTATATATTGTGTTACGTTATATATTGTGTTATGTTATATATTGTGTTATGTTATATATTGTGTCATGTTATATATTGTGTCAGGTTATATATTGTGTTATATATTGAGTTATGTTATATATTGTGTTATGTTATATATTGTGTCATGTTATATATTGTGTCACGTTATATATTGTGTCATGTTATATATTGTGTTATATATTGTGTCATGTTATATATTGTGTCACGTTATATATTGTGTCATGTTATATATTGTGTTATATATTGTGTTATGTTATATATTGTGTCAGGTTATATATTGTGTTATATATTGTGTTATGTTATATATTGTGTTACGTTATATATTGTGTCATGTTATATATTGTGTTATGTTATATATTGTGTTATGTTATATATTGTGTCACGTTATATATTGTGTCATGTTATATATTGTGTTATGTTATATATTGTGTTATGTTATATATTGTGTTATATATTGTGTCATGTTATATATTGTGTTATATATTGTGTTATGTTATGTTATATATTGTGTTATGTTATATATTGTGTCATGTTATATATTGTGTTATGTTATATATTGTGTCATGTTATATATTGTGTTATGTTATATATTGTGTCATGTTATATATTGTGTCATGTTATATATTGTGTCACGTTATATATTGTGTCACGTTATATATTGTGTTATGTTATATATTGTGTCATGTTATATATTGTGTTACGTTATATATTGTGTCACGTTATATATTGTGTTATGTTATATATTGTGTCATGTTATATATTGTGTTATGTTATATATTGTGTTATGTTATATATTGTGTCACGTTCTATATTGTGTCACGTTATATATTGTGTCACGTTATATATTGTGTCACGTTATATATTGTGTTATGTTATATATTGTGTCACGTTATATATTGTGTCACGTTATATATTGTGTCATGTTATATATTGTGTCACGTTATATATTGTGTCACGTTATATATTGTGTTATGTTATATATTGTGTCATGTTATATATTGTGTCACGTTATATATTGTGTCACGTTATATATTGTGTTATGTTATATATTGTGTCATGTTATATATTGTGTCATGTTATATATTGTGTCACGTTATATATTGTGTCATGTTATATATTGTGTTATGTTATATATTGTGTCATGTTATATATTGTGTCATGTTATATATTGTGTCACGTTATATATTGTGTCACGTTATATATTGTGTTATGTTATATATTGTGTTATGTTATATATTGTGTTATGTTATATATTGTGTCATGTTATATATTGTGTCATGTTATATATTGTGTCACGTTATATATTGTGTCACGTTATATATTGTGTTATGTTATATATTGTGTCATGTTATATATTGTGTCACGTTATATATTGTGTCACGTTATATATTGTGTTATGTGATATATTGTGTCATGTTATATATTGTGTTATATATTGTGTTATGTTATATATTGTGTCACGTTATATATTGTGTCATGTTATATATTGTGTCAGGTTATATATTGTGTTATATATTGTGTTATGTTATATATTGTGTTATGTTATATATTGTGTCATGTTATATATTGTGTCAGGTTATATATTGTGTTATATATTGTGTTATGTTATATATTGTGTTATGTTATATATTGTGTCATGTTATATATTGTGTCACGTTATATATTGTGTTATATATTGTGTCATGTTATATATTGTGTCACGTTATCTATTGTGTCATGTTATATATTGTGTTATATATTGTGTTATGTTATATATTGTGTCAGGTTATATATTATGTTATATATTGTGTTATGTTATATATTGTGTCACGTTATATATTGTGTCATGTTATATATTGTGTTATGTTATATATTGTGTTATGTTATATATTGTGTCACGTTATATATTGTGTTATATATTGTGTTATGTTATATATTGTGTTATATATTGTGTCATGTTATATATTGTGTCACGTTATATATTGTGTCATGTTATATATTGTGTCATGTTATATATTGTGTCATGTTATATATTGTGTCATGTTATATATTGTGTCACGTTATATATTGTGTCATGTTATATATTGTGTTATGTTATATATTGTGTCACGTTATATATTGTGTCACGTTATATATTGTGTTATGTTATATATTGTGTCATGTTATATATTGTGTTACGTTATATATTGTGTCACGTTATATATTGTGTCACGTTATATATTGTGTCACGTTATATATTCTGTCACGTTATATATTGTGTCATGTTATATATTGTGTCATGTTATATATTGTGTCACGTTATATATTGTGTCACGTTATATATTGTGTCACGTTATATATTGTGTCATGTTATATATTGTGTTATGTTATATATTGTGTCACGTTATATATTGTGTTGTTATATATTGTGTTATGTTATATATTGTGTTATGTTATATATTGTGTAATGTTATATATTGTGTCACGTTATATATTGTGTCATGTTATATATTGTGTTATGTTATATATTGTGTCATGTTATATATTGTGTTATGTTATATATTGTGTCATGTTATATATTGTGTCACGTTATATATTGTGTCATGTTATATATTGTGTTATGTTATATATTGTGTCATGTTATATATTGTGTCATGTTATATATTGTGTTATATATTGTGTCACGTTATATATTGTGTTATGTTATATATTGTGTCATGTTATATATTGTGTTATATATTGTGTTATGTTATATATTGTGTTATGTTATATATTGTGTCACGTTATATATTGTGTCATGTTATATATTGTGTTATATATTGTGTTATGTTATATATTGTGTTATATATTGTGTTATGTTATATATTGTGTTATATATTGTGTTATGTTATATATTGTGTTATATATTGTGTTATGTTATATATTGTGTCATGTTATATATTGTGTTATATATTGTGTTATGTTATATATTGTGTTATATATTGTGTTATGTTATATATTGTGTCACGTTATATATTGTGTCATGTTATATATTGTGTTATATATTGTGTTATGTTATATATTGTGTTATATATTGTGTTATGTTATATATTGTGTTATATATTGTGTTATGTTATATATTGTGTCATGTTATATATTGTGTTATATATTGTGTTATGTTATATATTGTGTTATATATTGTGTTATGTTATATATTGTGTCACGTTATATATTGTGTCATGTTATATATTGTGTTATATATTGTGTTATGTTATATATTGTGTCAGGTTATATATTGTGTTATATATTGTGTTATGTTATATATTGTGTTACGTTATATATTGTGTTATGTTATATATTGTGTTATGTTATATATTGTGTCATGTTATATATTGTGTCAGGTTATATATTGTGTTATATATTGAGTTATGTTATATATTGTGTTATGTTATATATTGTGTCATGTTATATATTGTGTCACGTTATATATTGTGTCATGTTATATATTGTGTTATATATTGTGTCATGTTATATATTGTGTCACGTTATATATTGTGTCATGTTATATATTGTGTTATATATTGTGTTATGTTATATATTGTGTCAGGTTATATATTGTGTTATATATTGTGTTATGTTATATATTGTGTTACGTTATATATTGTGTCATGTTATATATTGTGTTATGTTATATATTGTGTTATGTTATATATTGTGTCACGTTATATATTGTGTCATGTTATATATTGTGTTATGTTATATATTGTGTTATGTTATATATTGTGTTATATATTGTGTCATGTTATATATTGTGTTATATATTGTGTTATGTTATGTTATATATTGTGTTATGTTATATATTGTGTCATGTTATATATTGTGTTATGTTATATATTGTGTCATGTTATATATTGTGTTATGTTATATATTGTGTCATGTTATATATTGTGTCATGTTATATATTGTGTCACGTTATATATTGTGTCACGTTATATATTGTGTTATGTTATATATTGTGTCATGTTATATATTGTGTTACGTTATATATTGTGTCACGTTATATATTGTGTTATGTTATATATTGTGTCATGTTATATATTGTGTTATGTTATATATTGTGTTATGTTATATATTGTGTCACGTTCTATATTGTGTCACGTTATATATTGTGTCACGTTATATATTGTGTCACGTTATATATTGTGTTATGTTATATATTGTGTCACGTTATATATTGTGTCACGTTATATATTGTGTCATGTTATATATTGTGTCACGTTATATATTGTGTCACGTTATATATTGTGTTATGTTATATATTGTGTCATGTTATATATTGTGTCACGTTATATATTGTGTCACGTTATATATTGTGTTATGTTATATATTGTGTCATGTTATATATTGTGTCATGTTATATATTGTGTCACGTTATATATTGTGTCATGTTATATATTGTGTTATGTTATATATTGTGTCATGTTATATATTGTGTCATGTTATATATTGTGTCACGTTATATATTGTGTCACGTTATATATTGTGTTATGTTATATATTGTGTTATGTTATATATTGTGTTATGTTATATATTGTGTCATGTTATATATTGTGTCATGTTATATATTGTGTCACGTTATATATTGTGTCACGTTATATATTGTGTTATGTTATATATTGTGTCATGTTATATATTGTGTCACGTTATATATTGTGTCACGTTATATATTGTGTTATGTGATATATTGTGTCATGTTATATATTGTGTTATATATTGTGTTATGTTATATATTGTGTCACGTTATATATTGTGTCATGTTATATATTGTGTCAGGTTATATATTGTGTTATATATTGTGTTATGTTATATATTGTGTTATGTTATATATTGTGTCATGTTATATATTGTGTCAGGTTATATATTGTGTTATATATTGTGTTATGTTATATATTGTGTTATGTTATATATTGTGTCATGTTATATATTGTGTCACGTTATATATTGTGTTATATATTGTGTCATGTTATATATTGTGTCACGTTATCTATTGTGTCATGTTATATATTGTGTTATATATTGTGTTATGTTATATATTGTGTCAGGTTATATATTATGTTATATATTGTGTTATGTTATATATTGTGTCACGTTATATATTGTGTCATGTTATATATTGTGTTATGTTATATATTGTGTTATGTTATATATTGTGTCACGTTATATATTGTGTTATATATTGTGTTATGTTATATATTGTGTTATATATTGTGTCATGTTATATATTGTGTCACGTTATATATTGTGTCATGTTATATATTGTGTCATGTTATATATTGTGTCATGTTATATATTGTGTCATGTTATATATTGTGTCACGTTATATATTGTGTCATGTTATATATTGTGTTATGTTATATATTGTGTCACGTTATATATTGTGTCACGTTATATATTGTGTTATGTTATATATTGTGTCATGTTATATATTGTGTTACGTTATATATTGTGTCACGTTATATATTGTGTCACGTTATATATTGTGTCACGTTATATATTCTGTCACGTTATATATTGTGTCATGTTATATATTGTGTCATGTTATATATTGTGTCACGTTATATATTGTGTCACGTTATATATTGTGTCACGTTATATATTGTGTCATGTTATATATTGTGTTATGTTATATATTGTGTCACGTTATATATTGTGTTGTTATATATTGTGTTATGTTATATATTGTGTCATGTTATATATTGTGTCATGTTATATATTGTGTCACGTTATATATTGTGTCATGTTATATATTGTGTTATGTTATATATTGTGTCATGTTATATATTGTGTCATGTTATATATTGTGTCACGTTATATATTGTGTCATGTTATATATTGTGTTATGTTATATATTGTGTCACGTTATATGTTATATGTTATATATTGTGTTATGTTATATATTGTGTCATGTTATATATTGTGTTATGTTATATATTGTGTCATGTTATATATTGTGTCACGCTATATATTGTGTCATGTTATATATTGTGTCATGTGATATATTGTGTCATGTTATATATTGTGTTATGTTATATATTGTGTCACGTTATATATTGTGTTATGTTATATATTGTGTCATGTTATATATTGTGTTATGTTATATATTGTGTTATGTTATATATTGTGTCATGTTATATATTGTGTCACGTTATATATTGTGTTATGTTATATATTGTGTTATGTTATATATTGTGTCATGTTATATATTGTGTCATGTTATATATTGTGTTATGTTATATATTGTGTTATGTTATATATTGTGTCATGTTATATATTGTGTCACGTTATATATTGTGTCACGTTATATATTGTGTTATGTTATATATTGTGTTATGTTATATATTGTGTTATGTTATATATTGTGTCACGTTATATATTGTGTTATGTTATATATTGTGTTATGTTATATATTGTGTCACGTTATATATTGTGTCATGTTATATATTGTGTTATGTTATATATTGTGTTATGTTATATATTGTGTTATGTTATATATTGTGTCACGTTATATATTGTGTCATGTTATATATTGTGTTATGTTATATATTGTGTTATGTTATATATTGTGTTATATATTGTGTCATGTTATATATTGTGTTATATATTGTGTTATGTTATATATTGTGTTATGTTATATATTGTGTCATGTTATATATTGTGTTATGTTATATATTGTGTCATGTTATATATTGTGTTATGTTATATATTGTGTCATGTTATATATTGTGTCATGTTATATATTGTGTCATGTTATATATTGTGTTATGTTATATATTGTGTCATGTTATATATTGTGTCATGTTATATATTGTGTTATGTTATATATTGTGTCATGTTATATATTGTGTTATGTTATATATTGTGTCACGTTATATATTGTGTCATGTTATATATTGTGTCAGGTTATATATTGTGTTATGTTATATATTGTGTCATGTTATATATTGTGTCACGTTATATATTGTGTCACGTTATATATTGTGTTATGTTATATATTGTGTTATGTTATATATTGTGTCACGTTATATATTGTGTCACGTTATATATTGTGTTATGTTATATATTGTGTTATATATTGTGTTATGTTATATATTGTGTCATGTTATATATTGTGTTATGTTATATATTGTGTCACGTTATATATTGTGTTATGTTATATATTGTGTCACGTTATATATTGTGTTATGTTATATATTGTGTTATGTTATATATTGTGTCACGTTATATATTGTGTCATGTTTTATATTGTGTCATGTTATATATTGTGTCATGTTATATATTGTGTTATGTTATATATTGTGTTATGTTATATATTGTGTCACGTTATATATTGTGTCACGTTATATATTGTGTCACGTTATATAGTGTCACGTTATATATTGTGTTATGTTATATATTGCGTCACGTTATATATTGTGTCACGTTATATATTGTGTTATGTTATATATTGTGTCATGTTATATATTGTGTCACGTTATATATTGTGTCATGTTATATATTGTGTTATGTTATATATTGTGTCATGTTATATATTGTGTTATGTTATATATTGTGTCATGTTATATATTGTGTCAAGTTATATATTGTGTCATGTTATATATTGTGTTATGTTATATATTGTGTCATGTTATATATTGTGTTATGTTATATATTGTGTAATGTTATATATTGTGTCACGTTATATATTGTGTCATGTTATATATTGTGTTATGTTATATATTGTGTCATGTTATATATTGTGTTATGTTATATATTGTGTCATGTTATATATTGTGTCACGTTATATATTGTGTCATGTTATATATTGTGTTATGTTATATATTGTGTCATGTTATATATTGTGTCATGTTATATATTGTGTTATATATTGTGTCACGTTATATATTGTGTTATGTTATATATTGTGTCATGTTATATATTGTGTTATATATTGTGTTATGTTATATATTGTGTTATGTTATATATTGTGTCACGTTATATATTGTGTCATGTTATATATTGTGTTATATATTGTGTTATGTTATATATTGTGTTATATATTGTGTTATGTTATATATTGTGTTATATATTGTGTTATGTTATATATTGTGTTATATATTGTGTTATGTTATATATTGTGTCATGTTATATATTGTGTTATATATTGTGTTATGTTATATATTGTGTTATATATTGTGTTATGTTATATATTGTGTCACGTTATATATTGTGTCATGTTATATATTGTGTTATATATTGTGTTATGTTATATATTGTGTTATATATTGTGTTATGTTATATATTGTGTTATATATTGTGTTATGTTATATATTGTGTCATGTTATATATTGTGTTATATATTGTGTTATGTTATATATTGTGTTATATATTGTGTTATGTTATATATTGTGTCACGTTATATATTGTGTCATGTTATATATTGTGTTATATATTGTGTTATGTTATATATTGTGTTATATATTGTGTTATGTTATATATTGTGTCACGTTATATATTGTGTCATGTTATATATTGTGTTTTATATTGTGTTATGTTATATATTGTGTCACGTTATATATTGTGTCACGTTATATATTGTGTCACGTTATATATTGTGTTATATATTGTGTTATGTTATATATTGTGTCACGTTATATATTGTGTCATGTTATATATTGTGTTTTATATTGTGTTATGTTATATATTGTGTCACGTTATATATTGTGTATCGTTATATATTGTGTTGTGTTATATATTGTGTTATGTTATATATTGTGTTATATATTGTGTTATGTTATATATTGTGTCACGTTATATATTGTGTCATGTTATATATTGTGTTATATATTGTGTTATGTTATATATTGTGTTATATATTGTGTTATGTTATATATTGTGTCACGTTATATATTGTGTCATGTTATATATTGTGTTTTATATTGTGTTATGTTATATATTGTGTCACGTTATATATTGTGTCACGTTATATATTGTGTCACGTTATATATTGTGTTATATATTGTGTTATGTTATATATTGTGTCACGTTATATATTGTGTCATGTTATATATTGTGTTTTATATTGTGTTATGTTATATATTGTGTCACGTTATATATTGTGTCACGTTATATATTGTGTTATGTTATATATTGTGTCATGTTATATATTGTGTTATATATTGTGTTATGTTATATATTGTGTCACGTTATATATTGTGTCACGTTATATATTATGTTATGTTATATATTGTGTCACGTTATATATTGTGTTATGTTATATATTGTGTCATGTTATATATTGTGTCACGTTATATATTGTGTCATGTTATATATTGTGTTAAGTTATATATTGTGTCATGTTATATATTGTGTTATGTTATATATTGTGTCATGTTATATATTGTGTCACGTTATATATTGTGTCATGTTATATATTGTGTTATGTTATATATTGTGTCATGTTATATATTGTGTCACGTTATATATTGTGTTATGTTATATATTGTGTCATGTTATATATTGTGTTATATATTGTGTTATGTTATATATTGTGTTATGTTATATATTGTGTCACGTTATATATTGTGTCATGTTATATATTGTGTCATGTTATTTATTGTGTTATATATTGTGTCACGTTATATATTGTGTTATGTTATATATTGTGTCATGTTATATATTGTGTTATATATTGTGTTATGTTATATATTGTGTCATGTTATATATTGTGTCACGTTATATATTGTGTCATGTTATATATTGTGTTATATATTGTGTTATGTTATATATTGTGTTATATATTGTGTTATGTTATATATTGTGTTATGTATTGTGTTATGTTATATATTGTGTCATGTTATATATTGTGTTATATATTGTGTTATGTTATATATTGTGTTATATATTGTGTTATGTTATATATTGTGTCACGTTATATATTGTGTCATGTTATATATTGTGTTATATATTGTGTTATGTTATATATTGTGTTATATATTGTGTTATGTTATATATTGTGTTATATATTGTGTTATGTTATATATTGTGTCATATATTGTGTTATTTTATATATTGTGTCATGTTATATATTGTGTTATATATTGTGTTATGTTATATATTGTGTTATATATTGTGTTATGTTATATATTGTGTCACGTTATATATTGTGTCATGTTATATATTGTGTTATATATTGTGTTATGTTATATATTGTGTTATATATTGTGTTATGTTATATATTGTGTCACGTTATATATTGTGTCATGTTATATATTGTGTTTTATATTGTGTTATGTTATATATTGTGTCACGTTATATATTGTGTCACGTTATATATTGTGTTATGTTATATATTGTGTCATGTTATATATTGTGTTATATATTGTGTTATGTTATATATTGTGTCACGTTATATATTGTGTCACGTTATATATTATGTTATGTTATATATTGTGTCATGTTATATATTGTGTTATGTTATATATTGTGTCATGTTATATATTTTGTTATGTTATATATTGTGTTATATATTGTGTTATGTTATATATTGTGTTATATATTGTGTTATGTTATATATTGTGTCACGTTATATATTGTGTCATGTTATATATTGTTATATATATTGATTAATGTTATATATTGTGTTATATATTGTGTTATGTTATATATTGTGTCACGTTATATATTGTGTCATGTTATATATTGTGTTATATATTGTGTTATGTTATATATTGTGTCACGTTATATATTGTGTTATGTTATATATTGTGTTATGTTATATATTGTGTTATATATTGTGTTATGTTATATATTGTGTCACGTTATATATTGTGTCACGTTATATATTGTGTTATGTTATATATTGTGTCACGTTATATATTGTGTTATGTTATATATTGTGTCATGTTATATATTGTGTTATATATTGTGTTATGTTATATATTGTGTTATATATTGTGTTATGTTATATATTGTGTCACATTATATATTGTGTCATGTTATATATTGTGTTATATATTGTGTTATGTTATATATCGTGTTATATATTGTGTTATGTTATATATTGTGTTATATATTGTGTTATGTTATATATTGTGTTATATATTGTGTTATGTTATATATTGTGTCATGTTATATATTGTGTTATGTTATATATTGTGTTATATATTGTGTTATGTTATATATTGTGTCACGTTATATATTGTGTCATGTTATATATTGTGTTATATATTGTGTTATGTTATATATTGTGTTATATATTGTGTTATGTTATATATTGTGTCACGTTATATATTGTGTCATGTTATATATTGTGTTTTATATTGTGTTATGTTATATATTGTGTCACGTTATATATTGTGTCACGTTATATATTGTGTTATGTTATATATTGTGTCATGTTATATATTGTGTTATATATTGTGTTATGTTATATATTGTGTCACGTTATATATTGTGTCACGTTATATATTGTGTTATGTTATATATTGTGTCATGTTATATATTGTGTTATATATTGTGTTATGTTATATATTGTGTCACGTTATATATTGTGTCACGTTATATATTATGTTATGTTATATATTGTGTCATGTTATATATTGTGTTATGTTATATATTGTGTCATGTTATATATTTTGTTATGTTATATATTGTGTTATATATTGTGTTATGTTATATATTGTGTTATATATTGTGTTATGTTATATATTGTGTCACGTTATATATTGTGTCATGTTATATATTGTTTTATATATTGTGTTATGTTATATATTGTGTTATATATTGTGTTATGTTATATATTGTGTCACGTTATATATTGTGTCATGTTATATATTGTGTTATATATTGTGTTATGTTATATATTGTGTCACATTATATATTGTGTTATGTTATATATTGTGTCATGTTATATATTGTGTTATATATTGTGTCACGTTATATATTGTGTTATGTTATATATTGTGTCACGTTATATATTGTGTTATGTTATATATTGTGTTACGTTATATATTGTGTCATGTTATATATTGTGTCACGTTATATATTGTGTTATGTTATATATTGTGTCACGTTATATATTGTGTCACGTTATATATTGCGTTATGTTATATATTGTGTCATGTTATATATTGTGTTATGTTATATATTGTGTCACGTTATATATTGTGTTATGTTATATATTGTGTTATGTTATATATTGTGTCATGTTATATATTGTGTCAGGTTATATATTGTGTTATATATTGTGTTATGTTATATGTTATAACACAATATATAACACAATATATAACATGACACAATATATAACGTGACACAATATATAACATAACACAATATATAACATAACATAATATATAACGTGACACAATATATAACATAACACAATATATAACATAACACAATATATAACGTGACACAATATATAACATAACACAATATATAACGTGACACAATATATAACGTGACACAATATATAACATGACACAATATATAACGTGACACAATATATAACATAACACAATATATAACATAACACAATATATAACATAACACAATATATAACACAATATATAACATAACACAATATATAACGTGACACAATATATAACATGACACAATATATAACGTGACACAATATATAACATGACACAATATATAACATGACACAATATATAACGTGACACAATATATAACGTGACACAATATATAACATAACACAATATATAACATAACATAATATATAACGTGACACAATATATAACATAACACAATATATAACATAACACAATATATAACGTGACACAATATATAACATAACACAATATATAACGTGACACAATATATAACGTGACACAATATATAACATGACACAATATATAACGTGACACAATATATAACATAACACAATATATAACGTGACACAATATATAACATAACACAATATATAACATAACACAATATATAACGTGACACAATATATAACATAACACAATATATAACATGACACAATATATAACATAACGCAATATATAACGTGACACAATATATAACGTGACACAATATATAACATAACACAATATATAACGTGACACAATATATATTATGTTATATATTGTGTTATATATTGTGTTATGTTATATATTGTGTTATGTTATATATTGTGTCATGTTATATATTGTGTTATGTTATATATTGTGTCATGTTATATATTGTCTTGTTGCACATTAATAGATTATATGTCATTGTTTTAAATCACAAAGTTTTGCTATTGTCTTGTTGCACATTAATAGATAACATGTCATTGTTTTAAATCACAAAGTTTTGCTATTGTCTTGTTGCACATTAATAGATAACATGTCAGATGTGGTTACACCCAAATTGCCACAGACTGTAATTGAATGATTGCTTGTGGGTCCTGTATATATACATGTTAATTAAGCACCTTTGTTAGGCTTGAAAAAAAACCCCAGTGGGTTGAAACGTCGCCTTTGTCTTATTAAAACTCTCTTTGACACCGAGTGCTGGGTCTCATACTATTTTTTTTATGAGTAAAGGACTTGGGAGACTTCCTGTGACGTCGGCACCAACGGATTAAATAGAGTGCGGTCCGTATCTACTACTTTTTACCCATGTTATATATTGTGTCACGTTATATATTGTGTTATGTTATATATTGTGTTATATATTGTGTCATGTTATATATTGTGTCATGTTATATATTGTGTCATGTTATATATTGCGCTCTCATTTTATACTCAGTATCACCATAACATTCACTGGTCCTGCTGTATTACACTATATTTTATATTCTAACTCTTCCATGAATCTGCGCTCCCATTCTGTACTCAGTATTACCATACCATTCACTGGTCCTGCTGTATTACACTATATTTTATTTTCTGTCTCTTCCTTGTATCTGCTCTCTCATTCTGTACTCAGTATCACCATACCATTCACTGGTCCTGCTGTATTAAACTATATTTTATTTTCTATCTCTTCCATGTATCTGCACTCCCATTCTGTACTCAGTATCACCATACCATTCACTGGTCCTGCTGTATTACACTATATTTTATTTTATTTCTCTTTCATGTATCTGCGCTACCATTCTGTACTCAGTATCACCATACCATTCACTGGTCCTGCTATATTACACTTTATTTTATTTTCTGTCTCTTCCATGTATCTACGCTGCCATTATGTACTCAGTATCACCATACCATTCACTCATCCTGCTGTATTACACTATATTTTATTTTCTATCTCTTCAATGTATCTGCGCTGCCATTCTGTACTCAGTAACACCATGCCATTCACTGGTCCTGCTGTATTACACTATATTTTATTTTGTGTCTCTTCCATGTATCTGTGCTGCCATTCTGTACTCAGTATCACCATACCATTCACTGGTCCTGCTGTATTACACTATATTTTATTTTCTATCTCTCATGTATGTGCGCTCTCATTTTATACTCAGTATCACCATACTAATCACGAGTCCTACTATATTACACTATATTTTTTTTTCTATCTCTTCCATGTATCTGCACTCACATTCTGTACTCAGTATCACCATACCTTTCACTGGTCCTGCTGTATTACACTATAATTTATCTTGTGTATCTTCCATGTATCTGTGCTCTGTTTCTGTACTCACTATCACCATGCCATTCACTGGTCCTGCTGTATTACACTATATTTTATTCTCTGTCTCTTCCATGTATCTGCGCTCCCATTCTGTACCATTCACTGGTCCTGCTGTATTACACTATATTTTATTTTGTGTCTCTTCCATGTATCTGCGCTCCCATTCTGTATTCAGTATCACCATACCATTCACTGGTCTTGCTGTATTACACTATATTGTATTTTCTGTCTCTTTCATGTATCTGTGCTCTGATTCTGTACTCACTATCACCATACCAATCACTGGTCCTGCTGTATTACACTATATTTTATTTTCTATCTCTTCCATGTATCTGCACTCCCATTCTGTACTCAGTATCACCATACCATTCACTGGTCCTGCTGTATTACACTAGATTGTATTTTCTGTCTCTTCCATGTATCTGCGCTCCCATTCTGTACTCAGTATCACCATACCATTCACTGGTCCTGCTGTATTACACTATATTTTATTGTCTATCTCCCATGTATCCACGCTCTCATTCTGTACTCAGTATCGCCATTCCCTGGTCCTGCTGTATTACACTATATTGTATGTTCTATCTCTTCCATGGATCTGCGCTCTCATTCTGTACTCAATATCACCATGACATTCACTGGTCCTGCTGTATTACACTATATTTTATTTTCTAACTCTTCCATGTATCTGCGCTCCCATTCTGTACTCACTGTCACTATACCATTCACTGGTCCTGCTGTATTACACTATATTTTATTTTGTGTCTCTTCCATGTATATGCGCTCCCATTCTGTACTCAGAATCACCATACCATTCACTGGTCCTGCTGTATTACACTATATTTTATTATCTGTCTCTTCCATGTATCTGCGCTCCCATTCTGTACCATTCACTGGTCCTGCTGTATTACACTATATTTTATTTTGTGTCTCTTCCATGTATCTGCGCTCCCATTCTGTATTCAGTATCACCATACCATTCACTGGTCTTGCTGTATTACACTATATTGTATTTTCTGTCTCTTTCATGTATCTGTGCTCTGATTCTGTACTCACTATCACCATACCAATCACTGGTCCTGCTGTATTACACTATATTTTATTTTCTATCTCTTCCATGTATCTGCACTCCCATTCTGTACTCAGTATCACCATACCATTCACTGGTCCTGCTGTATTACACTAGATTGTATTTTCTGTCTCTTCCATGTATCTGCGCTCCCATTCTGTACTCAGTATCACCATACCATTCACTGGTCCTGCTGTATTACACTATATTTTATTGTCTATCTCCCATGTATCCACGCTCTCATTCTGTACTCAGTATCGCCATTCCCTGGTCCTGCTGTATTACACTATATTGTATGTTCTATCTCTTCCATGGATCTGCGCTCTCATTCTGTACTCAATATCACCATGACATTCACTGGTCCTGCTGTATTACACTATATTTTATTTTCTAACTCTTCCATGTATCTGCGCTCCCATTCTGTACTCACTATCACTATACCATTCACTGGTCCTGCTGTATTACACTATATTTTATTTTGTGTCTCTTCCATGTATATGCGCTCCCATTCTGTACTCAGAATCACCATACCATTCACTGGTCCTGCTGTATTACACTATATTTTATTATCTGTCTCTTCCATGTATCTGCGCTCCCATTCTGTACTCACTATCACCATACCATTCACTGGTCCTGCTGTATTACACTATATTTTATTTTCTATCTCTCGTGTATCTGCGCTCTCATTTTATACTCAGTATCACTATACCATTCACTGGTCTTGCTGTATTACACTATATTTTATTTTCTGTCTCTTCCATGTATCTGCGCTACCATTCTCTACTCAGTATCACCATACTATTCACTGGTCCTGCTGTATTACACTATATTTTATTTTCTGTCTCTTCCATGTATCTGCGCTCCCATTCTGTACTCACTATCACCATACCATTCACTGGTCCTGCTGTATTACACTATATTTTATTTTCTCTCTCTTCCATGTATCTGTGCTCTGATTCTGTACTCACTATCACCATACCACTCACTGGTCCTGCTATATTACACTATATTGTATTTTCTGTCTCTTCCATATATCTATGCTCCCATTCTGTACTCAGTATCACCATACCATTCACTGGTCCTGCTGTATTACACTATATTTTATTATCTGTCTCTTCCATGTATTTGCGCTCCCATTCTGTACTCAGTATCACCATACCATTCACTGGTCCTGCGGTATTACACTATATTTTATTTTCTATCTCTCGTGTATCTGCGCTCTCATTTTATACTCAGTATCACCATACCATTCACTGATCCTGCTGTATTACACTATATTTCATTTTCTATCTCCCATGTATCCACGCTCCCATTCTGTACTCAATATCACCATGACATTCACTGGTCCTGCTGTATTACACTATATTTTATTTTCTAACTCTTCCATGTATCTGCGCTCCCATTCTGTACTCAGTATCACTATACCATTCACTGGTCCTGCTGTATTACACTATATTTTATTTTGTGTCTCTTCAATGTATATGCGCTCCCATTCTGTACTCAGAATCACCATACCATTCACTGGTCCTGCTGTATTACACTATATTTTATTATCTGTCTCTTCCATGTATCTGCGCTCCCATTCTGTACTCACTATCACCATACCATTCACTGGTCCTGCTGTATTACACTATATTTTATTTTCTATCTCTCGTGTATCTGCGCTCTCATTTTATACTCAGTATCACCATACAATTCACTGGTCCTGCTGTATTACACTATATTTTATTTTGTGTCTCTTCCATGTATATGCGCTCCCATTCTGTACTCAGAATCACCATACCATTCACTGGTCCTGCTGTATTACACTATATTTTATTTTCTATCTCTTACATGTATCTGCACTCTCATTCTGTACTCAGTATCACCATACCATTCACAGGTCTTGCTGTTTTACACTATATTTTATTTTCTGTCTCTTCCATGTATCTGCGCTCCCATTCTGTACTCAGTATCACCATACCCTTCACTGGTCCTGCTGTATTACACTATATTTTATTTTCTATCTCTTCCATGTATCTGCGCTCCCCATTCTGTACTCAGTATTCACTGGTCCTGCTGTATTACACTATATTTCATTTTCTATCTCCCATGTATCCACGCTCCCATTCTGTACTCACTAACACCATACCAATCACTGGTCCTGCTGTATTACACTATATTTTATTTTTTGTCTCTTCCATGTATCTGCGCTGCCATTCTGTACTTAGTATCACCATACCATTCACTGGTCCTGCTGTATTACACTATATTTTATTTTCTGTCTCTTCCATGTATCTCTGCTCTGATTCTGTACTCACTATCACCATACCATTCACTGGTCGTGCTGTATTACACTAGATTGTATTTTCTATCTTTTCCATGTATCTACGCTTCCATTCTGTACTCAGTATCACTATACCATTCACTGGTCCTGCTGTATTACACTATATTTTTTTCACTGTCTCTTCCATGTATCTGCTCTCATATTCTGTACTCAGTATCACCATACCATTCACTGGTCTTGCTGTATTACACTATATTGTATTTTCTGTCTCTTCCATGTATCTGTGCTCTTATTCAGTACTCACTATCACCATACCAATCACTGGTCCTGCTGTATTACACTATATTTTATTTTGTGTCTCTTCCATGTATCTGCGCTGCTATTCTGTACTTAGTATCACCTTACCATTCACTGGTCCTGCTGTATTACACCATATTTTATTTTCTGTCTCTTCCATGTATCTGCGCTCCCATTCTGTACTCACTATCGCCATACCATTCACTGGTCCTGCTGTATTACACTATATTTTATTTTGTGTCTCTTCCATGTATATGCGCTCCCATTCTGTACTCAGAATCACCATACCACTCACTGGTCCTGCTGTATTACACTATATTTTATTTTCTGTGTCTTCCATGTATCTGCGCTCCCATTCTGTACTCAGTATCACCATACCATTCACTGGGCCTTTTGTATTACACTATATTTTATTTTCTGTCTCTTCCTTGTATCTGCGCTCTCATTCTATACTCAGTATCACCATACCATTCACTGGCCCTGCTGTATTACACTATTTTATTTTCTGTCTCTTTCATGTATCTGCGCTCCCATTCTGTACTCAGTATCACCATACCATTCACTGGTCCTGCTGTATTACACTATATTTTATTTTCTGTCTCTTCCATGTATCTGTGCTCTGATTCTGTACTCACTATCACCATACCATTCACTGGTCGTGCTGTATTACACTAGATTGTATTTTCTATCTTTTCCATGTATCTACGCTTCCATTCTGTACTCAGTATCACTATACCATTCACTGGTCCTGCTGTATTACACTATATTTTATTTTCTATCTCTTCCATGTATCTGCGCTCCCATTCTGTATTCAGTATCACCATACCATTCACTGGTCCTGCTGTTTTACACTATATTTTATTCTCTGTCTCTTCCATCAATCTGCGCTCCCATTCTGTACCATTCACTTGTCCTGCTGTATTACACTATATTGTATTTTCTATGTCTTCCATGTATCATGTATGCTGCTTTTCAAAGAGTATATTTAAGAGATATTCTGGAGACAGACTTGATTTTTTAACTTGCTGAGATCTTCTTTTCTACTGATACAAGTAAGATTCATTTAGTCAAGTTATTGTATGGTGGTTTGTACTGATTTCCTGCTTCAAATTGCTAAGGAATTTGAATTGAATACTTAGATGTTTGTCATTGTTTGGTTCTAATTAGCATAGGCCCACTCAGGTGTTAAAACCTTCCTTGGTGCTTGTAGTTGTGTGCTGTGGGTGTATATAAGGCATAGTAGAAATTAGCTTGGCTAATTTAATAGCTTAGCTGCTCTTGTAAGAGCTGCTTTTCAAAGAGTATATTTTAGAGATATTCTGGAGATACTCTGAAGGTAGTCTGAGGTATACAAGAGGTGAGAAAAACTAAAAGATCTTTTTGATTTAAATTCTTAAAATGGCTGATTTGGTTTACTGTGATAATTGTTCTGCATTTGTTTCACGTTCCATTTTTTGGAGGTTTGGAGGCTGTCTAATCTGTAGACATTTCTCAAGAGTGCAGCAGGAGATTGCATTTTTAAAGTCCTAGATTTGTAATTTATCTGTAAAACAAACTCGGGCTGAGACTGTTGCGAAGTCACTGCCACAGAGGTCATTACCACAGAGGCTTCCTAGGAATGGCAGGTGGGTTACTGTTGGATCTGGTAGGCTTAGAGTTGTGGATAAAAGGCATGTCCCGCAGTCTGTGGCTGTCCAGAATTCATTTTCAGCACTTTCAGAGTGCAGTGGTGTTGTGGAGGCAGGCTCAGATGCAGCGTTTGGGGAACCACTCTCCTATGTGGCTAAGGTGTGCAAGGAGAAGGTGAGGCCTGATAGAAAGCAGTTGTTGTTGGGCGATTCTATCATAAGAGGTGCGGAGTTGGACAGTATTGGCTTAGTGAGATGTCTTCCTGGAGCTACTGCTCGCAGAGACAGGAGGCGTATTTCTAATATTGTTAAGCAAGCAAATCAGGAAGGAGAATTTGATGTACTGGTTCATCTAGGGACAAATGATTTGGCTTGCAATGAGGTTTCAGAGATAAAGGAAGCTTTTCGTGTTCTTGCCAATGATATACGGCAGGTTGTGTCCACACTGTCCTTTTCTGAAGTTATGCCTGTGCATAACATTCAGAATGATAGACGGATGCGTATTAGGGACTTCAACTTGTGGCTTGGAGAATGGTGTCGGGAGCAAGGATTTGGCTTTGTTTCTCATGGAAGTTCACTATGGGATAGAAAGGAACTGTACAAAAAAGATGGTTTGCATCTTTCTCAAAAGGGAACGAATGTTCTCAGTGAGCAGTTCAGAGGTTTTGCTAGGAGGTTTTTAAACTAAAAGAGGGGGGCAAAATGGCGATAAAACATCAATCCAATTGCCCCCCAAAAAAGGGACAGAAGTTACCTGTAGTCAGTGTGCTGAAAAATGATACACAAAAACAAAAGGTTTAGATTTTAGAAAAACAGACTTTTCTAAAATTGGATTAGGTGTGAAGGAGTCATTATCAGACTGGAGCAATTTAAATGGAGTGCAGGAGAAATGGGATTATCTAAAAGTTGCACTACTGAAGGCAACAGAAAATTGCATAAGGCTTGTCAGTAAGAGCAAAAAAATGAAGAAACCACTGTGGTACTCTGCAGAGGTGGCCAAAATAGTAAGAAACAAAAAGCTAGCATTTAGTAATTATAAAAATACTCAGAGTGAGGAAGATAGATGGATCTATAAGAGTAGGCAGAAAGAGGCAAAGCAAGCTATAAGAGCTTCCAAAGCACACACAGAAGAGACTATAGCTCAGTCAGTGAAAAAGGGGGATAAAACATTTTTTAGATACATAAATGAGAAAAGGAAAGTAAAACAAGGATTAGTTAGATTAAAAACAAAAGAATGATGCTATGTAGAAGAGGATAAAGGCTTAGCAGACTGCCTTAATGAATATTTTTGTTCAGTTTTTACAAATGAAAATGAGGGTAACGGACCTCATTTAGGGAAAAAGACTAATGAGTCTTTTGATGCATGTAAGTTTACAGAGGAAGAGGTTTTACTTCAGCTGTCTAAAGTAAAGACAAATAAGTCGATGGGACCTGATGGGATACATCCAAAGTTATTAAAAGAACTTAGTGGTGTACTAGCAAAACCGTTAACAGATTTATTTAACCAATCATTGTTAACGGGAGTAGTTCCAGAAGATTGGAAATTAGCTAATGTTGTGCCCATTCACAAGAAAGGTAGTTGGGAGGAGGCGGGCAACTATAGACCAGTAAGTCTTACTTCAGTAGTGGGGAAAATAATGGAAACCTTGTTAAAGAATAGGATTGTTGAACATCTAAAGTCGTTTGGATTTCAAGATCAGAGACAGCATGGGTTTACTTCAGGGAGATCATGCCAAACTAATCTTATTGATTTTTTTGATTGGGTAACTAAAATAATAGATCAGGGTGGTGCAGTAGACATTGCTTACCTAGATTTCAGTAAGGCTTTTGACACTGTCGCACATAGAAGGCTTATCAATAAACTGAATCTTTGAGTTTGGATTTCAATATTGTTGAATGGATTAGACAATGGCTGAGTGACAGGCAACAGAGGGTTGTAGTCAATGGGGTATATTTGATGCAAGGTCTTGTTACTAGTGGGGTACCTCAGGGATCTGTTCTTGGACCCATTCTCTTTAATATTTTTATTAGCGATATTGCAGAAGGTCTTGTTGGCAAAGTATGTCTTTTTGCTGATGATACAAAGATTTGCAGCAGGGTTGATATTCATGGAGGGATAAGCCAAATGGCAAATGATTTAGCTAAACTAGAAAAATGGTGAGAGCAGTGGCAACTGACATTTAATGTGGACAAGTGCAAGATTATGCACCTTGGGCGTAAAAACCCAAAAGCAGAATATAGACTATTTGGTACAGTCCTAACCTCAACATCTGAGGAAAGGGATTTAGGAGTTATAATTTCAGAGGACTTGAAGGTAGGTAGGCAATGCAATAGAGCAGCAGGAAATGCTAGCAGAATGCTTGGTTGCATAGGGAGAGGTATTAGCAGTAGGAAGAGGGAAGTGCTCATGCCATTGTACAGAGCACTGGTGAGACCTCACTTGGAGTATTGTACGCAGTACTGGAGACCGTATCTCCAGAAGGATATTGATACTTTGGAGAGAGTTCAGAGAAGGGATACTAAACTGGTTCATGGGTTGAAGGATAAAACTTACCAGGAAAGGTTAAAGCATCTTAACATGTATAGCTTGGAGGAAAGACGTAACAGGGGGGATATGATAGAAACATTTAAATACATAAAGGGAATCAACACAGTAAAGGAAGAGAGTATATTTAAAAGAAGAAAAACTACCACAACTAGAGGACATAGTCTTAAATTAGAGGGGCAACGATTTAAAAGTAATATCAGGAAGTATTACTTTACTGAGAGGGTAGTGGATGTATGGAATAGCCTGCCAGCAGAAGTGGTAGAGGTAAACATAGTCAAGATTTTAAGCATGCGTGGGATAGACACAAGGCTATCCTAGCTATAAGACAGGGAACGGGGGACTAAAAAAAAGTACTCAAAAAAAAAAAAAATTGGCCAGACTAGATGGACCGAATGGTTCTTATCTGCCGACACATTCTATGTTTCTATGTATCTGCGCTCCCATTTTGTACTCAGTATCACCATACCATTCACTGGTCCTGCTGTATTACACTATATTTCATTTTCTATCTCCCATGTATCCACGCTCCCATTCTGTACTCAGTATCACCATGACATTCACTGGTCCTGCTGTATTACACTATATTTTATTTTCTAACTCTTCCATGTATCTGCGCTCCCATTCTGTACTCACTATCACCATACCAATCACTGGTCCTGCTGTATTACACTATATTTTATTTTCTGTCTCTTCCATGTATCTGCGCTCCCATTCTGTACTCACTATCACCATACCATTCACTGGTCCTGCTGTATTACACTATATTTTATTTTCTAACTCTTCCATGTATCTGCGCTCCCATTCTATACTCTGTATCTCCATACCAATCACTGGTCCTCCTGTATTACACTATATTTTATTTTCTGTGTCTTCCATGTATCTGCGCTCCCATTCTGTACCATTCACTGGTCCTGCTGTATTACACTATATTTTATTTTGTGTCTCTTCCATGTATCTGCGCTCCCATTCTGTACTCAGTATCACCATACCATTCACTGGTCCTGCTGTATTACACTAGATTGTATTTTCTATCTCTTCCATGTATCTGCGCTCCCATTCTGTATTCAGTATCACCACACCATTCATTTGTCCTGCTGTATTACACTATATTTTATTTTGTGTCTCTTCCATATATCTGCGCTCCCATTCTATTCTCAGTATCACCATACCATTCACTGGTCCTGCTGTATTACACTATATTGTATTTTCTGTGTCTTCCATGTATCTGCGCTCCCATTCTGTACCATTCACTGGTCCTGCTGTATTACACTATATTTTATTTTGTGTCTCTTCCATGTATCTGCGCTCCCATTCTGTACTCAGTATCACCATACCATTCACTGGTCCTGCTGTATTACACTATATTTTATTTTCTAACTCTTCCATGTATCTGCGCTCCCATTCTGTACTCACTATCACCATACCAATCACTGGTCCTGCTGTATTACACTATATTTTATTTTCTGTCTCTTCCATGTATCTGCGCTCTCATTCTATACTCTGTATCTCCATACCATTCACTGGTCCTCCTGTATTACACTATATTTTATTTTCTATCTCTTCCATGTATCTGCGCTCTCATTCTGTACTCAGCATCACCATACCATTCACTGGTCTTGCTGTATTACACTATATTTTATTTTCTGTCTCTTCCATGTATCTGCGCTACCATTCTCTACTCAGTATCACCATACCATTCACTGGTCCTGCTGTATTACACTATATTTTATTTTTTGTCTCTTCCATGTATCTGTGCTCTGATTCTGTACTCACTATCACCATACCATTCACTGGTCGTGCTGTATTACACTAGATTGTATTTTCTATCTTTTCCATGTATCTATACTTCCATTCTGTACTCAGTATCACCATACCATTCACTGGTCCTGCTGTATTACACTATATTTTATTATCTGTCTCTTTCATGTATCTGCTCTCATATTCTGTACTCAGTATCACCATACCATTCACTGGTCCTGCTGTATTACACTATATTTTATTTTGTGTCTCTTCCATATATCTGCGCTCCCATTCTGTACTCAGTATCACCATACCATTCACTGGTCCTGCTGTTTTACACTATATTTTATTTTCTATCTCTTCCATGTATCTGCGCTCCCATTCTGTATTTGGTATCACCATACCATTCACTGGTCCTGCTGTTTTACACTATATTCTATTTTCTATCTCTTCCATGTATCTGCGCTCCCATTCTGTATTCAGTATCACCACACCATTCACTAGTCCTGCTGTATTACACTATATTTTATTTTGTGTCTCTTCCATATATCTGCGCTCCCATTCTATTCTCAGTATCACCATACCATTCACTGGTCCTGCTGTATTACACTATATTGTATTTTCTGTGTCTTCCATGTATCTGCGCTCCCATTCTGTACCATTCACTGGTCCTGCTGTATTACACTATATTTTATTTTGTGTCTCTTCCATGTATCTGCGCTCCCATTCTGTACCCAGTATCACCATACCATTCACTGGTCCTGCTGTATTACACTATGTTTTATTGTCTGTCTCTTCCATGTATCTGTGCTCTGATTCTTTACTTACTATCACCATACCATTCACTGGTCCTGCTGTATTACACTATATTTTATTCTCTGTCTCTTCCATGTATCTGCGCTACCATTCTGTACCATTCACTGGTCCTGATGTATTACACTATATTTTATTTTGTGTCTTTTCCATGTATCTGCGCTCCCATTCTGTACTCAGTATCACCATACCATTCACTGTTCCTGCTGTATTACACCATATTTTATTTTCTGTTTCTTCCATGTATCTGCACTCCCATTCTGTACTCAGTATCACCATACCATTCACTGATCCTGCTGTATTACACTATATTTTATTTTGTGTCTCTTCCATGGATCTGCGCTACCATTCTGTACCTTTCACTGGTCCTGCTGTATTACACTATATTTTATTTTGTGTCACTTCCATGTATCTTCGCTCCCATTCTGTACTCAGTATTACCATACCATTCACTGGTCCTGCTGTTTTACACTATATTTTATTTTCTGTCTCTTCCTTGTATCTGCGCTCTCATTCTATACTCAGTATCACCATACCAATCACTGGTCTTGCTGTATTACACTATATTTTATTTTCTGTCTCTTCCATGTATCTGTGCTACCATTCACTGGTCTTAGTGTATTACACTATCATTTATTTTGTGTCTCTTCCATGTATCTGCGCTCCCATTCTGTACTCAGTATCACCATGCCATTCCCTGGTCCTGCTGTATTAAACTATATTGTATGTTCTTTCTCTTCCATGAATCTGCGCTCCCATTCTGTACTCAGTATCACCATACCATTCACTGGTCCTGCTGTATTACACTATATTTTATTTTCTATCTCTTCCTTGTATCTGCGCTCTCATTCTATACTCAGTATCACCATACCATTTACTGGTCTTGCTGTATTACACTATATTTTATTTTCTATCTCTTCCATGTATCTGTGCTATCATTCACTGGTCTTAGTGTATTACACTATCATTTATTTTGTGTCTCTTCCATGTATCTGCGCTCCCATTCTGTACTCAGTATCACCATGCCATTCCCTGGTCCTGCTGTATTAAACTATATTGTATGTTCTTTCTCTTCCATGAATCTGCGCTCCCATTCTGTACTCAGTATTACCATACCATTCACTGGTCCTGCTGTTTTACACTATATTTTATTTTCTGTCTCTTCCTTGTATCTGCGCTCTCATTCTATACTCAGTATCACCATACCAATCACTGGTCTTGCTGTATTACACTATATTTTATTTTCTGTCTCTTCCATGTATCTGTGCTACCATTCACTGGTCTTAGTGTATTACACTATCATTTATTTTGTGTCTCTTCCATGTATCTGCGCTCCCATTCTGTACTCAGTATCACCATGCCATTCCCTGGTCCTGCTGTATTAAACTATATTGTATGTTCTTTCTCTTCCATGAATCTGCGCTCCCATTCTGTACTCACTATCACCATACCATTCACTGGTCCTGCTGTATTACACTATATTTTATTTTCTATCTCTTCCTTGTATCTGCGCTCTCATTCTATACTCAGTATCACCATACCATTTACTGGTCTTGCTGTATTACACTATATTTTATTTTCTATCTCTTCGTTGTATCTGCGCTCTCATTCTATACTCAGTATCACCATACCATTCACTGGTCCTGCTGTTTTACACTATATTTTATATTCTGTCTCTTCCATGTATCTGCGCTCTCATTCTATACTCAGTTTCACCATACCAATCACTGGTCCTGCTGTATAACACTATATTTTATTTTCTATCTCTTCCATGTATCTGCGCTCCCATTCTGTACTCAGTATCACCATACCATTTACTGGACCTGCTGTATTACACCATATTTTATTTTCTGTCTCTTCCATGTATCTGCGCTACCATTATGTACTCAGTATCCCCATACCATTCACTCATCCTGCTGTATTACACTATATTTTATTTTCTATCTCTTCCTTGTATCTGCGCTCTCATTCTATACTCAGTATCACCATACCATTCACTGGTCCTGCTGTTTTACACTATATTTTATTTTCTGTCTCTTCCATGTATCTGCGCTCCAATTCTGTACTCAATATCACCATACCATTCACTGGTCCTGCTGTATTACACTATATTTTATTTTCTGTCTCTTCCATGTATCTGCGCTCCAATTCTGTACATAGTATTACCATGCCATTCCCTGGTCCTGCTGTATTACACTATATTGGATGTTCTTTCTCTTCCATGTATCTGCGCTCCCATTCTGTACTCAGTATCACCATGCCATTCCCTGGTCCTGCTGTATTACACTATATTGTATGTTCTTTCTCTTTCATGTATCTGCGCTCCCATTCTGTACTCAGTATTGCCATACCATTCACTGGTCCTGCTGTTTTACACTATATTTTATTTTCTGTCTCTTCCATGTATCTGCGCTCTCATAATATACTCAGTATCACCATACCAATCACTGGTCTTGCTGTATTACACTATATTTTATTTTCTGTCTCTTCCATGTATCTGTGCTCTGATTCAGTACTCACTATCACCATACCAATCACTGGTCTTGCTGTATTACACTATATTTTATTTTCTGTCTCTTCCATGTATATGTGCTCTGATTCAGTACTCACTATCACCATACCAATCACTGGTCCTGCTGTATAACACTATATATTTTTTTCTATGTCTTCCATGTATCTGCGCTCCCATTCTGTACTCAGTATCACCATTCCATTCACTGGTCCTGCTGTATTACACTATATTTTATTTTCTGTCTCTTCCATGTATCTGTGCTCCTATTTTGTACTCACTATCACCATACCATTCACTGGTCCTGCTGTATTACACTATATTTTATTCTCTGTCTCTTCCATGTATCTACGCTACCATTCACTGGTCCTGCTGTATTACACTATATTTTATTTTCTGTCTCTTCCATGTATCTGCGCTTCAATTCTGTACTCAGTATTACCATGCCATTCCCTGGTCCTGCTGTATTACACTATATTGGATATTCTTTCTCTTCCATGTATCTGCGCTCCCATTCTGTACTCAGTATCACCATGCCATTCCCTGGTCCTGCTGTATTACACTATATTGTATGTTCTTTCTCTTTCATGTATCTGCGCTCCCATTCTGTACTCAGTATTACCATACCATTCACTGGTCCTGCTGTTTTACACTATATTTTATTTTCTGTCTCTTCCATGTGTCTGCGCTCTCATTCTATACTCAGTATCACCATACCAATCACTGATCTTGCTGTATTACACTATATTTTATTTTCTGTCTCTTCCATGTATCTGCGCTCCCATTATGTACTCAGTATCCCCATATCATTCACTGGTCCTGCTGTTTTACACTAAATTTTATTTTCTGTCTCTTCCATGTATCTGCGCTCTCATTCTATACTCAGTATCACCATACCAATCACTGGTCTTGCTGTATTACACTATATTTTATTTTCTGTCTCTTCCATGTATCTGTGCTCTGATTCAGTACTCACTATGACCATACCAATCACTGGTCCTGCAGTATTACACTATATTTTATTTTCTGTCTCTTCCATGTATCTGTGCTCTGATTCTGTACTCACTATCACCATACCATTCACTGGTCCTGCTGTATTCCACTATATTTTATTCTCTGTCTCTTCCATGTATCTGCGCTACCATTCACTGGTCCTGCTGTATTACACTATATTTTATTTTCTGTCTCTTCCATGTATCTGCGCTCCAATTCTGTACATAGTATTACCATGCCATTCCCTGGTCCTGCTGTATTACACTATATTGGATATTCTTTCTCTTCCATGTATCTGCGCTCCCATTCTGTACTAGTTATCACCATGCCATTCCCTGGTCCTGCTGTATTACACTATTTGTATGTTCTTTCTCTTTCATGTATCTGCGCTCCCATTCTGTACTCAGTATTACCATACCATTCACTGGTCCTGCTGTTTTACACTATATTTTATTTTCTGTCTCTTCCATGTGTCTGCGCTCCCATTCTGTACTCAGTATCACCATACCATTCACTGGTCCTGCTGTATTACACTATATTTTATTTTCTGTCTCTTCCATGTATCTGTGCTCTTATTCAGTACTCGCTATCACCATACCAATCACTGGTCGTGCTGTATTACACTAGATTGTATTTTCTATTTTTTTCCATGTATCTACGCTGCTATTCTGTACTCAGTATCACCATACCATTCACTGGTCCTGCTGTTTTACACTATATTTTATTTTCTGTCTCTTCCATGTATCTGCACTACCATTCACTGGTCTTGCTGTATTACACTATATTTTATTTTCTGTCTCTTCCATGTATCTGCGCTCTCATTCTATACTCAGTATCACCATACCAATCACTGGTCTTGCTGTATTACACTATATTTTATTTTCTGTCTCTTCCATGTATCTGCGCTACCATTCACTGGTCTTGCTGTATTACACTATATTTTATTTTGTGTCTCTTCCATGTATCTGCGCTCCCATTCTGTACTCAGTATCACCATACCATTCACTGGTCCTGCTGTATTACACTATATTGGATATTCTTTCTCTTCCATGAATCTGCGCTCCCATTCTGTACTCAGTATTACCATACCATTCACTGATCCTGCTGTATTACACTATATTTTATTTTCTATCTCTTCCATGTATCTGCGCTCCCATTCTGTACTCAGTATCGACATACCTTTCACTGGTCCAGCTGTATTACACTATATTTTATTTTCTGTCTCTTCCATGTATCTGTGCTCTGATTTTGTACTCACTATCACCATACCATTCACTGGTCGTGCTGTATTACACTAGATTGTATTTTCTATTTTTTTCCATGTATCTACGCTGCTATTATGTACTTAGTATCACCATAGAAACATAGAATGTGTCGGCAGATAAGAACCATTCGGTCCATGTAGTCTGCCCAATTTTTTTTTTTTGAGTACTTTTATTAGTCCCCCGTTCCCGGTACCATTCACTGGACCTGCTGTATTACACCATATTTTATTTTTTGTCTCTTCCATGTATCTGCGTTCCCATTATGTACTCAGTATCCCCATACCATTCACTGGTCCTGCTGTTTTACACTATATTTTATTTTCTGTCTCTTCCATGTATCTGCGCTCTCATTCTATACTCAGTATCACCATACCATTCACTGATCTTGCTGTATTACACTATATTTTATTCTCTATCTCTTCCATGTATCTGCGCTCCCATTCTGTACTCAGTATCACCATACCTTTCACTGGTCCTGCTGTATTACACTATATTTTATTTTCTGTCTCTTCCATGTATCTGCGCTCCCATTCTATACTCAGTATTACAATACCAATCACTGGTCTTGCTGTATTACACTATATTTTATTTTCTGTCTCTTCCATGGATCTGTGCTCTGATTCTGTACTCACTATCACCATACCATTCACTGGTCGTGCTGTATTACACTAGATTGTATTTTCTATTTTTTCCATGTATCTGCGCTGCCATTCTGTACTCGGTATCACCGTACCATTCACTTGGTCCTGCTGTATTACACTATATTTTATTTTCTGTCTCTTCCATGTATCTGTGCTCTGATTTTGTACTCACTATCACCATACCATTCACTGGTCCTGCTGTATTACACTATATTTTATTTTCTGTCTCTTCCATGTATCTGTGCTCTGATTTTGTACTCACTATCACCATACCATTCACTGGTCCTGCTGTATTACACTATATTTTATTTTCTGTCTCTTCCATGTATCTGCTCTCTCATTCTATACTCAGTATTACAATACCAATCACTGGTCCTCCTGTATTACACTATATTTTATTTTCTGTCTCTTCCATGTATCTGTGCTCTGATTTTGTACTCAGTATCACCATACCATTCACTGGTCCTGCTGTATTACACTATATTTTATTTTCTGTCTCTTCCATGTATCTGCTCTCTCATTCTATACTCAGTATTACAATACCAATCACTGGTCCTCCTGTATTACACTATATTTTATTTTCTGTCTCTTCCATGTATCTGCTCTCTCATTCTATACTCAGTATCACCATACCATCCACTGGTCCTGCAGTATTACATTATATTTTATTTTCTATCTCTCATGTATCTGTGCTCTGATTCTGTACTCAGTATCACCATACCATTCACTGGTCCTGCTGTATTACACCATATTTTATTTTCTGTCTCTTCCATGTATCTGCGCTCCCATTCTGTACTCAGTATCACCATACCATTCACTGTTCCTGCTGTATTACACTATATTTTATTTTCTGTCTCTTCCATGTATCTGCGCTCCCATTCTGTACTCAGTATCACCATACCATTCACTGGTCCTGCTGTATTACACTATATTTTATTTTCTGTGTCTTCCATGTATCTGCGCTCCCATTCTATACTCAGTATCACCATACCATTCACTGGTCCTGCTGTATTACACCATATTTTATTTTCTGTCTCTTCCATGTATCTGCGCTCCCATTCTGTACTCAGTATCACCATACCATTCACTGGTCCTGCTGTATTACACTATATTTTATTTTCTGTGTCTTCCATGTATCTGCGCTCCCATTCTGTACTCTGTATCGCCCTACCATTCACTGGTCCTGCAGTATTACACTATATTTTATTTTCTGTCTCTTCCATGTATCTGCGCTCCCATTATGTACTCAGTATCCCCATATCATTCACTGCTCCTGCTGTTTTACACTATATTTTATTTTCTGTCTCTTCCATGTATCTGCGCTCTCATTCTATACTCAGTATCACCATACCAATCACTGGTCTTGCTGTATTACACTATATTTTATTTTCTGTCTCTTCCATGTATCTGTGCTCTGATTCAGTACTCACTATCACCATACCAATCACTGGTCCTGCAGTATTACACTATTTTATTTTCTGTCTCTTCCATGTATCTGTGCTCTGATTCTGTACTCACTATCACCATACCATTCACTGGTCCTGCTGTATTCCACTATATTTTATTCTCTGTCTCTTCCATGTATCTGCGCTACCATTCACTGGTCCTGCTGTATTACACTATATTTTATTTTCTGTCTCTTCCATGTATCTGCGCTCCAATTCTGTACATAGTATTACCATGCCATTCCCTGGTCCTGCTGTATTACACTATATTGGATATTCTTTCTCTTCCATGTATCTGCGCTCCCATTCTGTACTAGTTATCACCATGCCATTCCCTGGTCCTGCTGTATTACACTATTTGTATGTTCTTTCTCTTTCATGTATCTGCGCTCCCATTCTGTACTCAGTATTACCATACCATTCACTGGTCCTGCTGTTTTACACTATATTTTATTTTGTGTCTCTTCCATGTATATGCGCTCCCATTCTGTACTCAGTATCACCATACCAATCACTGGTCCTGCTGTATTACACTATATTTTATTTTCTATCTCTTCCATGTATCTGCGCTCCCATTCTGTACTCAGTATCACCATACCATTCACTGTTCCTGCTGTATTACACTATATTTTATTTTCTGTCTCTTCCATGTATCTGCGCTGCCATTCTGTACTCAGTATCACCATACCATTCACTGGTCCTGCTGTATTACACTATATTTTATTTTCTGTCTCTTCCATGTATTTGCGCTCCCATTGTATACTCACTATCACCATACCATTCACTGGTCCTGCTGTATTACACTAAATTTTGTATCTGCGCTGCCATTCTGTCTATATTGTTTATTACGAGTACTAGAGGAGTGCTCTTCCTGGCAGCTGCTATCGTGCGGGGAGTATTATTTGTTTGTTATTCTTGCAAATGGACCGTCATTCCACTTTGTGCCTAATCCCAAGGGGCTCTGGGATTTTCTCATGATTTTACTATATATAATGTATCTACGGACGTGGCTGTCTCCTAAATACATCTGTTTGGCTCCTCCATTGTCCAGAGCTTTCCAGGTGAGGTTTCTGGGCTATCATGATGTCAGATGCCGGGAGGAAGCACACACTAGACAGACATCTCTTTTTCACACAAGTTTATTTGAAATAAAACCTAACATAGATGCAATGTTTTAGCAGGGCTTTTATGGCCACAGAACTGATTGACAGACGATGCATATGATGTGGACTTCTCTCATTCTGTGTAAAAGCGGAAGTGATTTGGCTTTTGAGATAGGCTACAGGACATGGGGGGGGGGGGGGGGGGGGAGCCCAGGGGGTGCAGTGCATCATTTTTCAATCGCATCCAGGAAGTAAAAACAAACAAACAAGAAATCCAGCAGCAACGTAAATCAGTTATTATGGGAAACCGCTACAGGCCAACTACTGCATGAGTCAATACATTCACTTCCATTCTCCAACATGTAGCCAGTTACATGCAGTCAGCGGCTGGATTAGCTTTATAATACAGCACCAGCCGAACCAGGAGCTCGGGGAGTAAAAAAGAATGAACAATCATCTATACGTTGTGTATATAAAATAACAGAAATGTATGTATTTCATTTGATAAAATCTGCATATCAGGTGATGTAATAAGCAGGAGACTCAACAGACACCTTTAAAACATATATTTCTCTTATTTTAGGCATTTGCTGCAATTCTGCCGACACAATATAGTATAGATTATTTTTCAGCATTTTCTACGCTCTACATTTTTTACTCTTGCGTCTGTACGGTCTGTATAAAGCTGTCAGAATGGGGGTTATGTATCAATAGCGGCGCTATCCTGATTCCTTCAGTCGGGTTTTTACTCTTGCGTCTGTACGGTCTGTATAAAGCTGTCAGAATGGGGGTATGTATAAATAGCGGCGCTATCCTGATTCCTTCAGTCAGGTTATTACTCTTGCGTCTGTAAGGTCTGTATAAAGCTATCAGAATGGGGGTTATGTATAAATAGCGGATCTATCCTGATTCCTTCAGTCAGGTTATTACTCTTGCGTCTGTACGGTCTGTATAATGCTGTCAGAATGGGGGTTATGTATAAATAGCAGCGCTATCCTGATTCCTTCAGTCAGGTTTTTACTCTTGCGTCTGTACGGTCTGTATAAAGCTGTCAGAATGGGGGTTATGTATAAATAGCGGCTCTATCCTGATTCCTTCAGTCGGGTTTTTACTCTTGCGTCTGTAAGGTCTGTATAAAGCTGTCAGAATGGGGGTTATGTATAAATAGCGGCGCTATCCTGATTCCTTCTGTCGGGTTTTTACTCTTGTGTCTGTACGGTCTGTATAAAGCTGTCAGAATGGGGGTTATGTATAAATAGCGGCGCTATCCTGATTCCTTCTGTCGGGTTTTTACTCTTGTGTCTGTACGGTCTGTATAAAGCTGTCAGAATGGGGGTTATGTATAAATAGCGGCTCTATCCTGATTCCTTCAGTCGGGTTTTTACTATTGCGTCTGTACGGTCTGTATAAAGCTGTCAGAATGGGGGTTATGTATAAATAGCTGCGCTATCCTGATTCCTTCAGTCGGGTTTTTACTCTTGCGTCTGTACGGTCTGTATAAAGTTGTCAGAATGGGGGTTATGTATAAATAGCTGCGCTATCCTGATTCCTTCAGTCGGGTTTTACTCTTGCGTCTGTACGGTCTGTATAAAGCTGTCAGAATGGGGGTTATGTATAAATAGCGGCTCTATCCTGATTCCTTCAGTCGGGTTTTTACTCTTGCGTCTGTACGGTCTGTATAAAGCTGTCAGAATGGGGGTTATGTATAAATAGCGGATCTATCCTGATTCCTTCAGTGGGGTTTTTACTCTTGCGTCTGTACGGTCTGTATAAAGCTGTCAGAATGGGGGTTATGTATAAATAGCGGCGCTATCCTGATTCCTTCAGTCGGGTTTTTACTCTTGCGTCTGTACGGTCTGTATAAAGCTGTCAGAATGGGGGTTATGTATAAATAGCGGCGCTATCCTGATTCCTTCAGTCGGGTTTTTACTCTTGCGTCTGTACGGTCTGTATATAGCTGTCAGAATGGGGGTTATGTATAAATAGCGGCGCTATCCTGATTCCTTCAGTCGGGTTATTACTTTTGCGTCTGTACGGTCTGTATAAAGCTGTCAGAATGGGGGTTATGTATAAATAGCGGCACTATCCTGATTCCTTCAGTCGGGTTTTTACTCTTGCGCCTGTACGGTCTGTATAAAGCTGTCAGAATGGGGGTTATGTATAAATAGCGGCACTATCCTGATTCCTTCAGTCAGGTTTTTACTCTTGCGTCTGTACGGTCTGTATAAAGCTGTCAGAATGGGGGTTATGTATAAATAGCGGCTCTATCCTGATTCCTTCAGTCGGGTTTTTACTCTTGCGTCTGTACGGTCTGTATTAATATGTCAGAATGGGGGTTATGTATAAATAGCGGCTCTATCCTGATTCCTTCAGTCGGGTTTTTACTCTTGCGTCTGTACGGTCTGTATAAAGCTGTCAGAATGGGGGTTATGTATAAATAGCGGCACTATCCTGATTCCTTCAGTCTGGTTGTTACTCTTGCGTCTGTACGGTCTGTATAAAGCTGTCAGAATGGGGGTTATGTATAAATAGCGGCGCTATCCTGATTCCTTCAGTCGGGTTTTTACCCTTGTGTCTGTACGGTCTGTATAAAGCTGTCAGAATGGGGGTTATGTATAAATAGTGGCGCTATCCTGATTTCTTCAGTCGGGTTTTTACTCTTGCGTCTGTACGGTCTGTATAAAGCTGTCAGAATGGGGGTTATGTATAAATAGCGGCGCTATCCTGATTCCTTCAGTCAGGTTTTTACTCTTGCGCCTGTACGGTCTGTATAAAGCTGTCAGAATGGGGGTTATGTATAAATAGCAGCACTATCCTGATTCCTTCAGTCGGGTTTTTACTCTTGCGTCTGTACGGTCTGTATAAAGCTGTCAGAATGGGGGTTATGTATAAATATCGGCGCTATCCTGATTCCTTCAGTCGGGTTATTACTCTAGCGTCTGTACGGTCTGTATAAAGCTGTCAGAATGGGGGTTATGTATAAATAGCGGCGCTATCCTGATTCCTTCAGTCGGGTTTTTACTCTTGCGTCTGTACGGTCTGTATAAAGCTGTCAGAATGGGGGTTATGTATAAATATCGGCGCTATCCTGATTCCTTCAGTCGGGTTATTACTCTAGCGTCTGTACGGTCTGTATAAAGCTGTCAGAATGGGGGTTATGTATAAATAGCGGCGCTATCCTGATTCCTTCAGTCGGGTTTTTACTCTTGCGTCTGTATAAAGTTGTCAGAATGGGGGTTATGTATAAATAGCGGCGCTATCCTGATTCCTTCAGTCGGGTTTTTACTCTTGCGTCTGTACGGTCTGTATAAAGCTGTCAGAATGGGGGTTATGTATAAATAGCGGCGCTATCCTGATTCCTTCAGTCGGGTTTTTACTCTTGCGTCTGTACGGTCTGTATAAAGCTGTCAGAATGGGGGTTATGTATAAATAGCGGCGCTATCCTGATTCCTTCAGTCGGGTTTTTACTCTTGCGTCTGTACGGTCTGTATATAGCTGTCAGAATGGGGGTTATGTATAAATAGCGGCGCTATCCTGATTCCTTCAGTCGGGTTATTACTTTTGCGTCTGTACGGTCTGTATAAAGCTGTCAGAATGGGGGTTATGTATAAATAGCGGCACTATCCTGATTCCTTCAGTCGGGTTTTTACTCTTGCGTCTGTACGGTCTGTATAAAGCTGTCAGAATGGGGGTTATGTATAAATAGCGGCGCTATCCTGATTCCTTCAGTCGGGTTTTTACTCTTGCGTCTGTACGTCTGTATAAAGCTGTCAGAATGGGGGTTATGTATAAATAGCGGCGCTATCCTGATTCCTTCAGTCGGGTTTTTACTCTTGCGTCTGTACGGTCTGTATATAGCTGTCAGAATGGGGGTTATGTATAAATAGCGGCGCTATCCTGATTCCTTCAGTCGGGTTATTACTCTTGCGTCTGTACGGTCTGTATAAAGCTGTCAGAATGGGGGTTATGTATAAATAGCGGCACTATCCTGATTCCTTCAGTCGGGTTTTTACTCTTGCGTCTGTACGGTCTGTATAAAGCTGTCAGAATGGGGGTTATGTATAAATAGCGGCGCTATCCTGATTCCTTCAGTCGGGTTTTTACTCTTGCGTCTGTACGGTCTGTATAAAGCTGTCAGAATGGGGGTTATGTATAAATAGCGGCACTATCCTGATTCCTTCAGTCAGGTTTTTACTCTTGCGTCTGTACGGTCTGTATAAAGCTGTCAGAATGGGGGTTATGTATAAATAGCGGCTCTATCCTGATTCCTTCAGTCGGGTTTTTACTCTTGCGTCTGTACGGTCTGTATTAATATGTCAGAATGGGGGTTATGTATAAATAGCGGCTCTATCCTGATTCCTTCAGTCGGGTTTTTACTCTTGCGTCTGTACGGTCTGTATAAAGCTGTCAGAATGGGGGTTATGTATAAATAGCGGCACTATCCTGATTCCTTCAGTCTGGTTGTTACTCTTGCGTCTGTACGGTCTGTATAAAGCTGTCAGAATGGGGGTTATGTATAAATAGCGGCGCTATCCTGATTCCTTCAGTCGGGTTTTTACCCTTGTGTCTGTACGGTCTGTATAAAGCTGTCAGAATGGGGGTTATGTATAAATAGTGGCGCTATCCTGATTTCTTCAGTCGGGTTTTTACTCTTGCGTCTGTACGGTCTGTATAAAGCTGTCAGAATGGGGGTTATGTATAAATAGCGGCGCTATCCTGATTCCTTCAGTCAGGTTTTTACTCTTGCGCCTGTACGGTCTGTATAAAGCTGTCAGAATGGGGGTTATGTATAAATAGCAGCACTATCCTGATTCCTTCAGTCGGGTTTTTACTCTTGCGTCTGTACGGTCTGTATAAAGCTGTCAGAATGGGGGTTATGTATAAATATCGGCGCTATCCTGATTCCTTCAGTCGGGTTATTACTCTAGCGTCTGTACGGTCTGTATAAAGCTGTCAGAATGGGGGTTATGTATAAATAGCGGCGCTATCCTGATTCCTTCAGTCGGGTTTTTACTCTTGCGTCTGTACGGTCTGTATAAAGCTGTCAGAATGGGGGTTATGTATAAATATCGGCGCTATCCTGATTCCTTCAGTCGGGTTATTACTCTAGCGTCTGTACGGTCTGTATAAAGCTGTCAGAATGGGGGTTATGTATAAATAGCGGCGCTATCCTGATTCCTTCAGTCGGGTTTTTACTCTTGCGTCTGTATAAAGTTGTCAGAATGGGGGTTATGTATAAATAGCGGCGCTATCCTGATTCCTTCAGTCGGGTTTTTACTCTTGCGTCTGTACGGTCTGTATAAAGCTGTCAGAATGGGGGTTATGTATAAATAGCAGCACTATCCTGATTCCTTCAGTCGGGTTTTTACTCTTGCGTCTGTACGGTCTGTATAAAGCTGTCAGAATGGGGGTTATGTATAAATAGCGGCTCTATCCTGATTCCTTCAGTCGGGTTTTTACTATTGCGTCTGTACGGTCTGTATAAAGCTGTCAGAATGGGGGTTATGTATAAATATCGGCGCTATCCTGATTCCTTCAGTCGGGTTATTACTCTAGCGTCTGTACGGTCTGTATAAAGCTGTCAGAATGGGGGTTATGTATAATTAGCGGCGCTATCCTGATTCCTTCAGTCGGGTTTTTACTCTTGCGTCTGTATAAAGTTGTCAGAATGGGGGTTATGTATAAATAGCGGCGCTATCCTGATTCCTTCAGTCGGGTTTTTACTCTTGCGTCTGTACGGTCTGTATAAAGCTGTCAGAATGGGGGTTATGTATAAATAGCGGCGCTATCCTGATTCCTTCTGTCGGGTTTTTACTCTTGTGTCTGTACGGTCTGTATAAAGCTGTCAGAATGGGGGTTATGTATAAATAGCGGCTCTATCCTGATTCCTTCAGTCGGGTTTTTACTATTGCGTCTGTACGGTCTGTATAAAGCTGTCAGAATGGGGGTTATGTATAAATAGCGGATCTATCCTGATTCCTTCAGTCGGGTTTTTACTCTTGCGTCTGTACGGTCTGTATAAAGCTGTCAGAATGGGGGTTATGTATAAATAGCTGCGCTATCCTGATTCCTTCAGTCGGGTTTTACTCTTGCGTCTGTACGGTCTGTATAAAGCTGTCAGAATGGGGGTTATGTATAAATAGCGGCTCTATCCTGATTCCTTCAGTCGGGTTTTTACTCTTGCGTCTGTACGGTCTGTATAAAGCTGTCAGAATGGGGGTTATGTATAAATAGCGGATCTATCCTGATTCCTTCACTGGGGTTTTTACTCTTGCGTCTGTACGGTCTGTATAAAGCTGTCAGAATGGGGGTTATGTATAAATAGCGGCGCTATCCTGATTCCTTCAGTCGGGTTTTTACTCTTGCGTCTGTACGGTCTGTATAAAGCTGTCAGAATGGGGGTTATGTATAAATAGCGGCGCTATCCTGATTCCTTCAGTCGGGTTTTTACTCTTGCGTCTGTACGGTCTGTATATAGCTGTCAGAATGGGGGTTATGTATAAATAGCGGCGCTATCCTGATTCCTTCAGTCGGGTTATTACTTTTGCGTCTGTACGGTCTGTATAAAGCTGTCAGAATGGGGGTTATGTATAAATAGCGGCACTATCCTGATTCCTTCAGTCGGGTTTTTACTCTTGCGCCTGTACGGTCTGTATAAAGCTGTCAGAATGGGGGTTATGTATAAATAGCGGCACTATCCTGATTCCTTCAGTCAGGTTTTTACTCTTGCGTCTGTACGGTCTGTATAAAGCTGTCAGAATGGGGGTTATGTATAAATAGCGGCTCTATCCTGATTCCTTCAGTCGGGTTTTTACTCTTGCGTCTGTACGGTCTGTATTAATATGTCAGAATGGGGGTTATGTATAAATAGCGGCTCTATCCTGATTCCTTCAGTCGGGTTTTTACTCTTGCGTCTGTACGGTCTGTATAAAGCTGTCAGAATGGGGGTTATGTATAAATAGCGGCACTATCCTGATTCCTTCAGTCTGGTTGTTACTCTTGCGTCTGTACGGTCTGTATAAAGCTGTCAGAATGGGGGTTATGTATAAATAGCGGCGCTATCCTGATTCCTTCAGTCGGGTTTTTACCCTTGTGTCTGTACGGTCTGTATAAAGCTGTCAGAATGGGGGTTATGTATAAATAGTGGCGCTATCCTGATTTCTTCAGTCGGGTTTTTACTCTTGCGTCTGTACGGTCTGTATAAAGCTGTCAGAATGGGGGTTATGTATAAATAGCGGCGCTATCCTGATTCCTTCAGTCAGGTTTTTACTCTTGCGCCTGTACGGTCTGTATAAAGCTGTCAGAATGGGGGTTATGTATAAATAGCAGCACTATCCTGATTCCTTCAGTCGGGTTTTTACTCTTGCGTCTGTACGGTCTGTATAAAGCTGTCAGAATGGGGGTTATGTATAAATATCGGCGCTATCCTGATTCCTTCAGTCGGGTTATTACTCTAGCGTCTGTACGGTCTGTATAAAGCTGTCAGAATGGGGGTTATGTATAAATAGCGGCGCTATCCTGATTCCTTCAGTCGGGTTTTTACTCTTGCGTCTGTACGGTCTGTATAAAGCTGTCAGAATGGGGGTTATGTATAAATATCGGCGCTATCCTGATTCCTTCAGTCGGGTTATTACTCTAGCGTCTGTACGGTCTGTATAAAGCTGTCAGAATGGGGGTTATGTATAAATAGCGGCGCTATCCTGATTCCTTCAGTCGGGTTTTTACTCTTGCGTCTGTATAAAGTTGTCAGAATGGGGGTTATGTATAAATAGCGGCGCTATCCTGATTCCTTCAGTCGGGTTTTTACTCTTGCGTCTGTACGGTCTGTATAAAGCTGTCAGAATGGGGGTTATGTATAAATAGCGGCGCTATCCTGATTCCTTCAGTCGGGTTTTTACTCTTGCGTCTGTACGGTCTGTATAAAGCTGTCAGAATGGGGGTTATGTATAAATAGCGGCGCTATCCTGATTCCTTCAGTCGGGTTTTTACTCTTGCGTCTGTACGGTCTGTATATAGCTGTCAGAATGGGGGTTATGTATAAATAGCGGCGCTATCCTGATTCCTTCAGTCGGGTTATTACTTTTGCGTCTGTACGGTCTGTATAAAGCTGTCAGAATGGGGGTTATGTATAAATAGCGGCACTATCCTGATTCCTTCAGTCGGGTTTTTACTCTTGCGTCTGTACGGTCTGTATAAAGCTGTCAGAATGGGGGTTATGTATAAATAGCGGCGCTATCCTGATTCCTTCAGTCGGGTTTTTACTCTTGCGTCTGTACGTCTGTATAAAGCTGTCAGAATGGGGGTTATGTATAAATAGCGGCGCTATCCTGATTCCTTCAGTCGGGTTTTTACTCTTGCGTCTGTACGGTCTGTATATAGCTGTCAGAATGGGGGTTATGTATAAATAGCGGCGCTATCCTGATTCCTTCAGTCGGGTTATTACTCTTGCGTCTGTACGGTCTGTATAAAGCTGTCAGAATGGGGGTTATGTATAAATAGCGGCACTATCCTGATTCCTTCAGTCGGGTTTTTACTCTTGCGTCTGTACGGTCTGTATAAAGCTGTCAGAATGGGGGTTATGTATAAATAGCGGCGCTATCCTGATTCCTTCAGTCGGGTTTTTACTCTTGCGTCTGTACGGTCTGTATAAAGCTGTCAGAATGGGGGTTATGTATAAATAGCGGCACTATCCTGATTCCTTCAGTCAGGTTTTTACTCTTGCGTCTGTACGGTCTGTATAAAGCTGTCAGAATGGGGGTTATGTATAAATAGCGGCTCTATCCTGATTCCTTCAGTCGGGTTTTTACTCTTGCGTCTGTACGGTCTGTATTAATATGTCAGAATGGGGGTTATGTATAAATAGCGGCTCTATCCTGATTCCTTCAGTCGGGTTTTTACTCTTGCGTCTGTACGGTCTGTATAAAGCTGTCAGAATGGGGGTTATGTATAAATAGCGGCACTATCCTGATTCCTTCAGTCTGGTTGTTACTCTTGCGTCTGTACGGTCTGTATAAAGCTGTCAGAATGGGGGTTATGTATAAATAGCGGCGCTATCCTGATTCCTTCAGTCGGGTTTTTACCCTTGTGTCTGTACGGTCTGTATAAAGCTGTCAGAATGGGGGTTATGTATAAATAGTGGCGCTATCCTGATTTCTTCAGTCGGGTTTTTACTCTTGCGTCTGTACGGTCTGTATAAAGCTGTCAGAATGGGGGTTATGTATAAATAGCGGCGCTATCCTGATTCCTTCAGTCAGGTTTTTACTCTTGCGCCTGTACGGTCTGTATAAAGCTGTCAGAATGGGGGTTATGTATAAATAGCAGCACTATCCTGATTCCTTCAGTCGGGTTTTTACTCTTGCGTCTGTACGGTCTGTATAAAGCTGTCAGAATGGGGGTTATGTATAAATATCGGCGCTATCCTGATTCCTTCAGTCGGGTTATTACTCTAGCGTCTGTACGGTCTGTATAAAGCTGTCAGAATGGGGGTTATGTATAAATAGCGGCGCTATCCTGATTCCTTCAGTCGGGTTTTTACTCTTGCGTCTGTACGGTCTGTATAAAGCTGTCAGAATGGGGGTTATGTATAAATATCGGCGCTATCCTGATTCCTTCAGTCGGGTTATTACTCTAGCGTCTGTACGGTCTGTATAAAGCTGTCAGAATGGGGGTTATGTATAAATAGCGGCGCTATCCTGATTCCTTCAGTCGGGTTTTTACTCTTGCGTCTGTATAAAGTTGTCAGAATGGGGGTTATGTATAAATAGCGGCGCTATCCTGATTCCTTCAGTCGGGTTTTTACTCTTGCGTCTGTACGGTCTGTATAAAGCTGTCAGAATGGGGGTTATGTATAAATAGCAGCACTATCCTGATTCCTTCAGTCGGGTTTTTACTCTTGCGTCTGTACGGTCTGTATAAAGCTGTCAGAATGGGGGTTATGTATAAATAGCGGCTCTATCCTGATTCCTTCAGTCGGGTTTTTACTATTGCGTCTGTACGGTCTGTATAAAGCTGTCAGAATGGGGGTTATGTATAAATATCGGCGCTATCCTGATTCCTTCAGTCGGGTTATTACTCTAGCGTCTGTACGGTCTGTATAAAGCTGTCAGAATGGGGGTTATGTATAATTAGCGGCGCTATCCTGATTCCTTCAGTCGGGTTTTTACTCTTGCGTCTGTATAAAGTTGTCAGAATGGGGGTTATGTATAAATAGCGGCGCTATCCTGATTCCTTCAGTCGGGTTTTTACTCTTGCGTCTGTACGGTCTGTATAAAGCTGTCAGAATGGGGGTTATGTATAAATAGCGGCGCTATCCTGATTCCTTCTGTCGGGTTTTTACTCTTGTGTCTGTACGGTCTGTATAAAGCTGTCAGAATGGGGGTTATGTATAAATAGCGGCTCTATCCTGATTCCTTCAGTCGGGTTTTTACTATTGCGTCTGTACGGTCTGTATAAAGCTGTCAGAATGGGGGTTATGTATAAATAGCGGATCTATCCTGATTCCTTCAGTCGGGTTTTTACTCTTGCGTCTGTACGGTCTGTATAAAGCTGTCAGAATGGGGGTTATGTATAAATAGCTGCGCTATCCTGATTCCTTCAGTCGGGTTTTACTCTTGCGTCTGTACGGTCTGTATAAAGCTGTCAGAATGGGGGTTATGTATAAATAGCGGCTCTATCCTGATTCCTTCAGTCGGGTTTTTACTCTTGCGTCTGTACGGTCTGTATAAAGCTGTCAGAATGGGGGTTATGTATAAATAGCGGATCTATCCTGATTCCTTCACTGGGGTTTTTACTCTTGCGTCTGTACGGTCTGTATAAAGCTGTCAGAATGGGGGTTATGTATAAATAGCGGCGCTATCCTGATTCCTTCAGTCGGGTTTTTACTCTTGCGTCTGTACGGTCTGTATAAAGCTGTCAGAATGGGGGTTATGTATAAATAGCGGCGCTATCCTGATTCCTTCAGTCGGGTTTTTACTCTTGCGTCTGTACGGTCTGTATATAGCTGTCAGAATGGGGGTTATGTATAAATAGCGGCGCTATCCTGATTCCTTCAGTCGGGTTATTACTTTTGCGTCTGTACGGTCTGTATAAAGCTGTCAGAATGGGGGTTATGTATAAATAGCGGCACTATCCTGATTCCTTCAGTCGGGTTTTTACTCTTGCGCCTGTACGGTCTGTATAAAGCTGTCAGAATGGGGGTTATGTATAAATAGCGGCACTATCCTGATTCCTTCAGTCAGGTTTTTACTCTTGCGTCTGTACGGTCTGTATAAAGCTGTCAGAATGGGGGTTATGTATAAATAGCGGCTCTATCCTGATTCCTTCAGTCGGGTTTTTACTCTTGCGTCTGTACGGTCTGTATTAATATGTCAGAATGGGGGTTATGTATAAATAGCGGCTCTATCCTGATTCCTTCAGTCGGGTTTTTACTCTTGCGTCTGTACGGTCTGTATAAAGCTGTCAGAATGGGGGTTATGTATAAATAGCGGCACTATCCTGATTCCTTCAGTCTGGTTGTTACTCTTGCGTCTGTACGGTCTGTATAAAGCTGTCAGAATGGGGGTTATGTATAAATAGCGGCGCTATCCTGATTCCTTCAGTCGGGTTTTTACCCTTGTGTCTGTACGGTCTGTATAAAGCTGTCAGAATGGGGGTTATGTATAAATAGTGGCGCTATCCTGATTTCTTCAGTCGGGTTTTTACTCTTGCGTCTGTACGGTCTGTATAAAGCTGTCAGAATGGGGGTTATGTATAAATAGCGGCGCTATCCTGATTCCTTCAGTCAGGTTTTTACTCTTGCGCCTGTACGGTCTGTATAAAGCTGTCAGAATGGGGGTTATGTATAAATAGCAGCACTATCCTGATTCCTTCAGTCGGGTTTTTACTCTTGCGTCTGTACGGTCTGTATAAAGCTGTCAGAATGGGGGTTATGTATAAATATCGGCGCTATCCTGATTCCTTCAGTCGGGTTATTACTCTAGCGTCTGTACGGTCTGTATAAAGCTGTCAGAATGGGGGTTATGTATAAATAGCGGCGCTATCCTGATTCCTTCAGTCGGGTTTTTACTCTTGCGTCTGTACGGTCTGTATAAAGCTGTCAGAATGGGGGTTATGTATAAATATCGGCGCTATCCTGATTCCTTCAGTCGGGTTATTACTCTAGCGTCTGTACGGTCTGTATAAAGCTGTCAGAATGGGGGTTATGTATAAATAGCGGCGCTATCCTGATTCCTTCAGTCGGGTTTTTACTCTTGCGTCTGTATAAAGTTGTCAGAATGGGGGTTATGTATAAATAGCGGCGCTATCCTGATTCCTTCAGTCGGGTTTTTACTCTTGCGTCTGTACGGTCTGTATAAAGCTGTCAGAATGGGGGTTATGTATAAATAGCGGCGCTATCCTGATTCCTTCAGTCGGGTTTTTACTCTTGCGTCTGTACGGTCTGTATAAAGCTGTCAGAATGGGGGTTATGTATAAATAGCGGCGCTATCCTGATTCCTTCAGTCGGGTTTTTACTCTTGCGTCTGTACGGTCTGTATATAGCTGTCAGAATGGGGGTTATGTATAAATAGCGGCGCTATCCTGATTCCTTCAGTCGGGTTATTACTTTTGCGTCTGTACGGTCTGTATAAAGCTGTCAGAATGGGGGTTATGTATAAATAGCGGCACTATCCTGATTCCTTCAGTCGGGTTTTTACTCTTGCGTCTGTACGGTCTGTATAAAGCTGTCAGAATGGGGGTTATGTATAAATAGCGGCGCTATCCTGATTCCTTCAGTCGGGTTTTTACTCTTGCGTCTGTACGTCTGTATAAAGCTGTCAGAATGGGGGTTATGTATAAATAGCGGCGCTATCCTGATTCCTTCAGTCGGGTTTTTACTCTTGCGTCTGTACGGTCTGTATATAGCTGTCAGAATGGGGGTTATGTATAAATAGCGGCGCTATCCTGATTCCTTCAGTCGGGTTATTACTCTTGCGTCTGTACGGTCTGTATAAAGCTGTCAGAATGGGGGTTATGTATAAATAGCGGCACTATCCTGATTCCTTCAGTCGGGTTTTTACTCTTGCGTCTGTACGGTCTGTATAAAGCTGTCAGAATGGGGGTTATGTATAAATAGCGGCGCTATCCTGATTCCTTCAGTCGGGTTTTTACTCTTGCGTCTGTACGGTCTGTATAAAGCTGTCAGAATGGGGGTTATGTATAAATAGCGGCACTATCCTGATTCCTTCAGTCAGGTTTTTACTCTTGCGTCTGTACGGTCTGTATAAAGCTGTCAGAATGGGGGTTATGTATAAATAGCGGCTCTATCCTGATTCCTTCAGTCGGGTTTTTACTCTTGCGTCTGTACGGTCTGTATTAATATGTCAGAATGGGGGTTATGTATAAATAGCGGCTCTATCCTGATTCCTTCAGTCGGGTTTTTACTCTTGCGTCTGTACGGTCTGTATAAAGCTGTCAGAATGGGGGTTATGTATAAATAGCGGCACTATCCTGATTCCTTCAGTCTGGTTGTTACTCTTGCGTCTGTACGGTCTGTATAAAGCTGTCAGAATGGGGGTTATGTATAAATAGCGGCGCTATCCTGATTCCTTCAGTCGGGTTTTTACCCTTGTGTCTGTACGGTCTGTATAAAGCTGTCAGAATGGGGGTTATGTATAAATAGTGGCGCTATCCTGATTTCTTCAGTCGGGTTTTTACTCTTGCGTCTGTACGGTCTGTATAAAGCTGTCAGAATGGGGGTTATGTATAAATAGCGGCGCTATCCTGATTCCTTCAGTCAGGTTTTTACTCTTGCGCCTGTACGGTCTGTATAAAGCTGTCAGAATGGGGGTTATGTATAAATAGCAGCACTATCCTGATTCCTTCAGTCGGGTTTTTACTCTTGCGTCTGTACGGTCTGTATAAAGCTGTCAGAATGGGGGTTATGTATAAATATCGGCGCTATCCTGATTCCTTCAGTCGGGTTATTACTCTAGCGTCTGTACGGTCTGTATAAAGCTGTCAGAATGGGGGTTATGTATAAATATCGGCGCTATCCTGATTCCTTCAGTCGGGTTATTACTCTAGCGTCTGTACGGTCTGTATAAAGCTGTCAGAATGGGGGTTATGTATAAATAGCGGCGCTATCCTGATTCCTTCAGTCGGGTTTTTACTCTTGCGTCTGTATAAAGTTGTCAGAATGGGGGTTATGTATAAATAGCGGCGCTATCCTGATTCCTTCAGTCGGGTTTTTACTCTTGCGTCTGTACGGTCTGTATAAAGCTGTCAGAATGGGGGTTATGTATAAATAGCAGCGCTATCCTGATTCCTTCAGTGGGGTTTTTACTCTTGTGTCTGTACGGTCTGTATAAAGCTGTCAGAATGGGGGTTATGTATAAATAGCAGCGCTATCCTGATTCCTTCAGTCGGGTTTTTACTCTTGCGTCTGTACGGTCTGTATAAAGCTGTCAGAATGGGGGTTGTGTATAAATAGCGGCTCTATCCTGATTCCTTCAGTCGGGTTGTTACTCTTGCGTCTGTACGGAATGTATAAAGCTGTCAGAATGGGGGTTATGTATAAATAGCGGCGCTATCCTGATTCCTTCAGTCGGGTTTTTACTCTTGCGTCTGTACGGAATGTATAAAGCTGTCAGAATGGGGGTTATGTATAAATAGCGGCGCTATCCTGATTCCTTCAGTCAGGTTTTTACTCTTGCGTCTGTACGGTCTGTATAAAGCTGTCAGAATGGGGGTTATCTATAAATAGCGGCGCTATCCTGATTCCTTCAGTCGGGTTTTTACTCTTGCGTCTGTACGGTCTGTATTAATCTGTCAGAATGGGGGTTATGTATAAATAGCGGTGCTATCCTGATTCCTTCAGTCGGGTTTTTACTCTTGCGTCTGTACGGTCTGTATAAAGCTGTCAGAATGGGGGTTATGTATAAATAGCGGCGCTATCCTGATTCCTTCAGTCGGGTTTTTACTCTTGCGTCTGTACGGAATGTATAAAGCTGTCAGAATGGGGGTTATGTATAAATAGCGGCGCTATCCTGATTCCTTCAGTCGGGTTTTTACTCTTGCGTCTGTACGGTCTGTATAAAGCTGTCAGAATGGGTTTTCTACATGTACGACTTTTTGTTCAGCGCAGATAACGCCAGATTATGATTGGTGGATCTACAATAGACGCAGTGTCTTTATACACGCAGTGCCTCTTGTTAAATTCATTAACAATAATTAGATCAATATGTTTTTAATTTGGCGCACTGTGGGTTTTTTCTGGCACAAATCATTGTATAGATGGGGAGCAGACAGTAATGATGGCGCAGATGCTTTATAACACTGGCGGAAACACTTTTATACATCATCCCCATGCTCCTTGTTTATTCTACTGCATGTGAAAAGCATTTAGAATTAAACTTAAACAAATCATTAGGATTAATTAACATTTTTTAAAATTCAGTTCATTGTTTCATTGCCCATTCTCTCCCCCCCCCCCCCCCCCGTAATATTACAATACGTTTGTCACAGTGCACCATATTTCCAGTGTTTTCTATATTTGCAGTTGTGATCTTCACCTTATATTTGCTAGTCGGCATTTTGTATTTGCTCCTCGGCTGGGGATATTTCTGATGAAGAATAGATTATATGGACCAAATGGCCCTCCAAATATAACACGAAAGGACAAAAGACCATATCTGCTTGAATATAAGGTGAACCCACCAATCAAATGGATATCAATGTATGAAAATGAAATGGTCTAAAGATAAGGTGATTCCTTTAGGAAAATAAAGTGCTGGGACATATTGCTTCACATAGAAACTTAATTAATAAAAATGTAATTGAAAAAATATATATTTTTAGTTAATTTACTGCCCCACCCACTGGACCTGCCCCTGTACCATATTGCAGCACTTACCGCACTTGCCCCTGCACCCACTGGACCTGCCCCTGTACCATATTGCAGCACTCACCACACTTTCCCCTGCACCCACTGGACTTGCCCTTCTACCATATTGCAGCATTTACCGCACTTGCCCCTGCACCCACTGGACCTGCCCTTGTACCATATTGCAGCACTCCCCACACTTGCCCCTGCACCCACTGGACCTGCCCTTGTACCATATTGCAGCACTCCCCACACTTGCCCCTGCACCCACTGGACCTGCCCTTGTACCATATTGCAGCACTCCCCGCACTTGCCCCTGCACCCACTGGACTTGCCCCTGTACCATATTGCAGCACTTACCGCACTTGCCCCTGCACCCACTGGACCTGCCCTTGTACCATATTGCAGCACTCACCGCACTTGCCCCTGTACCCACTGGACTTGCCCCTGTACCATATTGCAGCACTCAGCACACTTACCCCAGCACCCCCTCGACTTGCCTAGTTCCCTGGTGTCTTTTGGGGGCACCCAGTGGATGTGTGCCGTGTACTGTGCGCAGACATCCTTTGACTGGATTGGAGGTGGATTCAGGTCCCCTTTGGATTATAAGGGGTATATTGAATATAAGGTGACGAGTCTTTTTCAGATCATTTGCTTGAATCTCATGGGATATTGGAGTAAATATGGACAGGCCAGTCATGGGTTGGGAAAGTCAAAAGGGAAACGCTGTCAGCTGCTTGGGACAGGAGCTATCTCCACGAATGACCAGGACATACAATTAGCACATAACACATGACCTGTTCATCCCTGCTGCCGGGAGACGCTGATTGTGCCCAAGATACAGGATGAGGCATCTAGATGTCTAGAATTTTATTACAGTGCAGATAACGCCACATCATGACTGGCAGAGAATTGCAGCGCCATTAAGTGATCTGTAGTGGGCGCCATTTTGTGACATTTCCTTTTATATCAGAGACAGAATTGTTAAACAATAGTTAGATCTGGTTGAAATGATTTGTTATATAGGAGTATTGGCGCTACATTCCTGCTGAATACGTATAGCGTTATACATGTAACTCCCAGTAAGAATAATACCTGGATCCAGTTAATTCCTGTGTGTATTGCACAGAATCAGATATCAGCCCCGGAGATTACATCCAACGCACAACGACATGCAAGACTAACTATCATCTATGTAGGAGAAAAATAGAATCATTTCTTGTAATAAACATTGTTTTTAATAAGCACAGTGAATCTTTTTGGCATTAATGTCATCGTGTAGGGTATAAATTAAGATTAAAGAACGTTGAATGTTTCCCAGCGATGGGTTCATGAAATCAGTAAGTTGATAAAACTAAAACCACATCTATTGTCAGAGGGACTCAAACAATTCATACAACTCTCTGGTAGGGGAAGGGTTAATAAATAATAAATAAAGACCAATTCCAGCTTATCCCAACACAGAAAACTCAACCCGCACCAACAGCGCCAGCCAATCAGAGCAGGGTATGGCTGAGAAGCGCACCGACAGTGCCAGCCAATCAGCAGGGTATGACTGAGAAGCGCACCGACAGTGCCAGCCAATCAGAGCAGGGTATGACTGAGAAGCGCACCGACAGTGCCAGCCAATAAGAGCAGGGTATGGCTGAGAAGCGCACTGACAGTGCCAGCCAATCAGAGCAGGGTATGGCTGAGAAGCGCACTGACAGTGCCAGCCAATCGGAGCAGGGTATGGCTGAGAAGCGCAGTGACAGTGCCAGCCAATCAGAGCAGGGTACTGAATGCCTCAATCTAGCAGTTAGTGTAGAGACCATATAAGCCTGTATGCTTTGCTGTCTGTCAGACTGTCTAGACTTTCCACCTGTGCGTCTATGGGGGCAGTGCAACCTCGCTTAGTCTCTGTATGATCTGTGTCTTTTTGTAAAAGAAAATATTCTCACCTCTAAATTCAGGAGAGAGAGAGAGAGAGAGCAAAGAGAAAGACACAGAGAGCCATACTGAGAGAGACAGACACAGAGAGCCATACTGAGAGAGACAGACACAGAGCCATACTGAGAGAGACAGACACAGAGAGCCATACTGAGAGAGACAGACACAGAGCCATACTGAGAGAGACAGACACAGAGAGCCATACTGAGAGAGACAGACACAGAGCCATACTGAGAGAGACAGACACAGAGAGCCATACTGAGAGAGACAGACACAGAGCCATACTGAGAGAGACAGACACAGAGAGCCATACTGAGAGAGACAGACACAGAGCCATACTGAGAGAGACAGACACAGAGAGCCATACTGAGAGAGACAGACACAGAGAGCCATACTGAGAGAGACAGACACAGAGAGCCATACTGAGAGAGACAGACACAGAGAGCCATACTGAGAGAGACAGACACAGAGCCATACTGAGAGAGACAGACACAGAGAGCCATACTGAGAGAGACAGACACAGAGCCATACTGAGAGAGACAGACACAGAGAGCCATACTGAGAGAGACAGACACAGAGCCATACTGAGAGAGACAGACACAGAGAGCCATACTGAGAGAGACAGACACAGAGCCATACTGAGAGAGACAGACACAGAGAGCCATACTGAGAGAGACAGACACAGACAGACAGAGAGAGTACACAGGAGGCAGTCTCATGCTCTCCTGTGAGAATGTGCTCTCATTAGCCATTACTGTGGAATCAGCCTCTCACTACTGAACACTGTCATTTATAGTGCTTGGAATGCAGCTTTGTGTGCTGTGCAGATAGGTGAGACTCCTGCTATTAGTGTATTACACTTTATTTGCTCAGACTCATGTGTTTCTTACTTATCTAGAATATTAATAATGGAAGTAACCTTTTATTATAAGCAGCATCCCAGATGAGTCAATATAACGTACACATGGAGCACGACTGCCAGGACCAGCATCACTTCTAACGAGATACCTAATGATTAATAAATAATACCCATTACAGTAATAAAATGGCTGCTTCAGTGCCTGCTGATCCAGCCTCGGAGATTAACCCATACAACCAAGGCTCCGCCTACCCACCGTAGCTGTAACCCTCGGTATGCCGTAATTCGGCTGTTTTTCTGTGTTGGGTATAAATAGTCTGGATGGGGAAAGTGCATTTAAACCTTATTCAAAAATATACATATAACGATATGTCAGCTCATCTAGGGCTGGGAAACCTCAGGCACCCAAACGTGCCACATCCTGGGAACACGGGGGATAGAGCACCTGATCACAGACAGGAGGGGGTATTTACCAAGCCAAGAGAGGATTGATAAATGAGCCAGAGCAGCTCAGATGAATGGGAGATTGTAATTCCCTCTATGGAAACAGCTCAGACTCATTCATGTCTTTATCAAACTGACAAAGTCAGTGATATGGTTCATGTGATCATAGAACAAACCACAAAGGGGCACCACACACAATTCAACACAGGGCCAATATCTACCCCAGAGGATGCAGGGGCAGGATTTACCCCAGAGGATGCAGGGGCAGGATTTACCCCAAAGGATATGGGGCAGGATTTACCCCAGAGGATGCAGGGGCAGGATTTACCACAGAGGATATGGGGCAGGATTTACCCCAGAGGATGCAGGGGCAGGATTTACCCCAGAGGATGCAGGGGCAGGATTTACCCCAGAGGATGCAGGGGCAGGATTTACCCCAGAGGATATGGTGCATGATTTACCCCAGAGAATATGGGGAAGGATTTACCCCAGAGGATGCAGGGGCAGGATTTACCCCAGAGGATATGGGGCAGGATTTACCCCAGAGGATATGAAGCAGGATTTACCCCAGAGGATATGAAACAGGATTTACCCCAGAGGATATGGGGCAGGATTTACCCAGAGGATATGAAGCAGGATTTACCCCAGAGGATGCAGAGGCAGGATTTACCCCAGAGGATGCAGGGGCAGGATTTACCCCAGAGGATGCAGGGGCAGGATTTACCCCAGAGGATGCAGGGGCAGGATTTACCCCAGAGGATATGGGGCAGGATTTACCCCAGAGGATATGAAGCAGGATTTACCCCAGAGGATATGAAACAGGATTTAACACAGAGGATATGGGGCAGGATTTACCCAGAGGATATGAAGCAGGATTTACCCCAGAGGATGCAGGGGCAGGATTTACCCCAGAGGATGCAGGGGCAGGATTTACCCCAGAGGATGCAGGGGCAGGATTTACCCCAGAGGATGCACCCCAGAGGATGCAGGGGCAGGATTTACCCCAGAGGATGCAAAGGCAGGATTTACCCCAGAGGATGCAGGGGCAGGATTTACCCCAGAGGATGCAGGGGCAGGATTTACCCCAGAGGATATGGGGCAGGATTTACCCCAGAGGATGCAGGGGCAGTATTTACCCCTGAGGATGCAGAGGCAGGATTTACCCCTGAGGATGCAGAGGCAGGATTTACCCCAGAGGATATGGGGCAGGATTTACCCCTGAGGATGCAGGGGCAGGATTTACCCCAGAGGATGCAGGGGCAGGATTTACCCCAGAGGATATGAAGCAGGATTTACCCCAGAGGATGCAGGGGCAGGATTTACCCCAGAGGATGCAGAGGCAGGATTTACCCCAGAGGATGCAGGGGCAGGATTTACCCCAGAGGATATGAAGCAGGATTTACCCCAGAGGATATGGTGCATGATTTACCCCAGAGGATGCAGGGGCAGGATTTACCCCAGAGGATGCAGGGGCAGGATTTACCCCTGAGGATGCAGGGGCAGGATTTACCCCAGAGGATGCAGGGGCAGGATTTACCCCAGAGGATATGAAGCAGGATTTACCCCAGAGGATGCAGGGGCAGGATTTACCCCAGAGGATGCAGAGGCAGGATTTACCCCAGAGGATGCAGGGGCAGGATTTACCCCAGAGGATATGAAGCAGGATTTACCCCAGAGGATATGGTGCATGATTTACCCCAGAGGATGCAGGGGCAGGATTTACCCCTGAGGATGCAGGGGCAGGATTTACCCCTGAGGATGCAGGGGCAGGATTTACCCCTGAGGATGCAGGGGCCTGCTGTTTAAGGAGGGGTTAGTGCAGAGTGCCAGAGATACAACTCATGTAAACTTTATTCCTGATGTTTACATTCTTCAGGTTCAGTAATAAGGCTGGGGGTAAAGCATGCAGCTACGGAAGACTAAGTAACATGGGGAGGGGGCTGCATTGCAAACAGGAGCCAGGGTCAATACAGTGTGTGCTCGCTCGCATCCTCTGACTATGCTCGCTTGCATCCTCTGAGAGTCAGTGTGTGCTCGCTTGCATGCTCTGAGAGTCAGGGTGTGCTCGCTTGCATGCTCTGAGAGTCAGGGTGTGCTCGCTCGCATCCTCTGACTGTGCTCGCTTGCATCCTCTGAGAGTAAAGGTGTGCTCGCTCGCATCCTCTGACTGTGCTCGCTTGCATCCTCTGAGAGTAAAGGTGTGCTCGCTCGCATCCTCTGACTGTGCTCGCTTGCATCCTCTGAGAGTCAGGGTGTGCTCGCTTGCATCCTCTGAGAGTAAAGGTGTGCTCGCTCGCATCCTCTGACTGTGCTCGCTTGCATCCTCTGAGAGTCAGGGTGTGCTCGCTTGCATGCTCTGAGAGTCAGGGTGTGCTCGCTTGCATCCTCTGAGAGTAAAGGTGTGCTCGCTCGCATCCTCTGACTGTGCTCGCTCGCATCCTCTGACTGTGCTCGCTTGCATCCTCTGAGAGTCAGGGTGTGCTCGCTTGCATCCTCTGAGAGTAAAGGTGTGCTCGCTCGCATCCTCTGACTGTGCTCGCTTGCATCCTCTGAGAGTAAAGGTGTGCTCGCTCGCATCCTCTCACTGTGCTCGTGGGAAACGGAATAAACCTTCTCTCCACCAAGACATTCTGGCCAAGTGCACCAGGGGTCTCTCTGAATTTTCTCATTGGATGAAGTGTGTCCTGTTTATTTTCTTTGGATTAATTAACTGTCGGCATAAAATGACTGTTTATTTGAAAATTTGCATCAAGCAGTTTAAATAATAATGTTTTAATGATAGAAATATAGGGGCGTAAAACGAACACAGCGCACGCAGATTGCACCAATGTATGAAGCAGACTCCCGATACATTCTGCAAGTCTGCGTTATCTACGTCAAGCGTGGAGAGTTAGGTTGTGTTGGTGCTCGTTACACCGGTGCAGCCTGTGTATAAAAAACAGGCGTGGTTACCCACAATGCAAAGTGATGAGCATTAAAAAAAGGAGAATCACCGTTATACGTAACAAACGGCGATTGCGTCTTTTTCTAAAACTCCCAACATACCCCTATAGTACCTTATTGAGCCTTCTTTGCTCTGTATAGCTCAGTCAGCTCTATGAGGGGACGGATATGTTGTTTAGAATCTTTGCTCTGTATAGCTCTATCAGGGGGCGGACATGTTGTTTAGAATCATTGCTCTGTATAGCTCTATCAGGGGGCGGACACGTTGTTTAGAATCTTTGCTCTGTATAGCTCTATCAGGGGGCGGACATGTTGTTTAGAATCTTTGCTCTGTATAGCTCTATCAGGGGGAGGACATGTTGTTTAGAATCTTTGCTCTGTATAGCTCTATCAGGGGGCAGACATGGTGTTTAGAATCTTTGCTCTGTATAGCTCTATCAGGGGGCGGACATGTTGTTTAGAATCTTTGCTCTGTATAGCTCTATCAGGGCAGACATGTTGTTTAGAATCTTTGCTCTGTATAGCGCTATCAGGGGGCGGACATGTTGTTTAGAATCTTTGCTCTGTATAGCTCTATCAGGGGACAGACATGTTGTTTAGAATCTTTGCTCTGTATAGCTCCATCAGGGTGTGGACATGGTGTTTAGAATCTTTGCTCTGTATAGCTCTATCAGGGGGAGGACATGTTGTTTAGAATCTTTGCTCTGTATAGCTCCATCAGGGGGCAGACATGTTGTTTAGAATCTTTGCTCTGTATAGCTCTATCAGGGGGCAGACATGTTGTTTAGAATCTTTGCTCTGTATAGCTCTATCAGGGGATGGACATGTTGTTTAGAATCTTTGCTCTGTATAGTTCTATCAGGGGAGGACATGTTGATTAGAATCTTTGCTCTGTATATCTCTATCAGGGGTCGGACATGTTGTTTAGAATCTTTGCTCTGTATTGCTCTATCAGGGGGAGGACATGTTGTTTAGAATCTTTGCTCTGTGTAGCTCTATTGGGGCGGACATGTTGTTTAGAATCTTTGCTCTGTATAGCTCTATCAGGGGGCAGACAAGTTGTTTAGAATCTTTGCTCTGTATAGCTCTATCAGGGGGCTGACATGTTGTTTAGGATCTTTGCTCTGTATAGCTCTATCAGGGGGCAGACATGTTGTTTAGGATCTTTGCTCTGTATAGCTCTATCATGGGGTGGACATGTTGTTTAGAATCTTTGCTCTGTATAGCTCTATCATGGGGCGGACATGTTGTTTAGAATCTTTGCTCTGTATAGCTCTATCATGGGGCAGACATGTTGTTTAGGATCTTTGCTCTGTATAGCTCTATCATGGGGCGGACATGTTGTTTAGGATCTTTGCTCTGTATAGCTCTATCATGGGGCGGACATGTTGTTTAGAATCTTTGCTCTGTATAGCTCTATCAGGGGGTGGACATGTTGGTTAGAATCTTTGCTCTGTATAGCTCTATCAGGGGGTGGACATGTTGTTTAGAATCTTTGCTCTGTAGAGCTCTATCAGGGGGTGGACATGTTGTTTAGAATCTTTGCTCTGTATAGCGCTATCAGGTGGCATACATGTTGTTTAGAATATGCTCTGTATAGCTCTATCAGGGGGCGGATATGTTGTTTAGAATCTTTGCTCTGTATAGCTCTATCAGGGGGAGGACATGTTGTTTAGAATCTTTGCTCTGTATAGCTCTATCATGGGGCGGACATGTTGTTTAGAATCTTTGCTCTGTATAGCTCTATCATGGGGCGGACATGTTGATATGACCACACGTCTGCCCCCTGATACAGTTATACAGACCAAAGAGGGCTCAATAAGGTCCTTTTTTTTGCATTTCTTTTTAAAATGTTATCACTTGATGCAATCTTTCAATCAAATAAAACTTATATTTTGCCAACAGTTGTCTTATAAAAGGTTAACTGAGAACAAAAAAATCCCCCAAAGCATATTAGCGTTCAACCCCCCGCGCAGGGGAGAGAGGTTGACCTTCTCTCCTGCTAAATAAACACAGCGCCATGTTTTGCAAGCTTGAAACCAAACCCCAGAGATGCCCAAACGCCACCTCCATCAGTTCACGTTGGTGGGTATGTGGTCAGTGGAGGTCGCCGGTTATGAAGAATGGTAGTTGTGTGCGCTGGTCCAGACCTGACATGTTCATATTGACTGATGTGTAACCGGCAGGAGCAGCTCCTAAATATAATGCAGTGCGGCTGAGAGGAGGGAGGAGAGGGCAGTTTAATATTCGTCCTGATCCTCTGGCTGAAGTTCATCATTTTCACCATCTTCTGGAGGAGCAAATCCTTCCTGCAAATGAACAAAGAGCAGCATGGTGACTGCGCTTCCGCGTCCATCACACCATCACTGCCTGCTATAATAACGCCCAACACTGCTCCACAACCCTACAATCAGATTACCCCACCTGACTGTCCACTCACAGAAAGCAACGGGTTAAATGTGGGTGTAGGGTTGGAAATGATAGAGGAGCGTAGGAAGACAGGGGTGACAATGTAAGGAGTGTATGGAGAAGGGATAACTACATAGGGCGTATGGAGAAGGGATAACTACATGTGGAGTGTGGAGAAGGGATAACTACATAGGGCGTATGGAGAAGGGATAACTACATGTGGAGTGTGGAGAAGGGATAACTACATAGGGCGTATGGAGAAGGGATAACTACATGTGGAGTGTGGAGAAGGGATAACTACATAGGGCGTATGGAGAAGGGATAACTACATGGGAAGTACAGAGAAAGGATAATTACTTGGGGAGTGGGAAGAAGGGATAACTACATGGGGAGTGTGGAGAATGGATAATTAAACGTTGAGTGTGGAGAGAGCTTAATTGCATGGGGCATACAGAGAAGGAATAATTACATGGGGAGATTGGAGGAGGGATAATTACATGGGGAATATGGAGTGTATATAGAGTGTACAGAGATAATAACAGAGGAGAGATGAAGGAAAGGATAATGACATAGTGTAGAGTGTACACAGATATTGACAGAGGTGGGATGAAGGAAAGGATAATGCCATGGTGTAGAGTGTACAGAGATAATGACAGAGGAGGGATTAAGGAAAGGATAATGACATGGTGTAGAGTGTACAGAGATAATGACAGAGGTGAGATGAAGGAAAGGATAATGACATGGTGTAGAGTGTACAGAGATAATGACAGAGGAGGGATTAAGGAAAGGATAATGACATGGTGTAGAGTGTACAGAGATAATGACAGAGGTGGGATGAAGGGAAGGATAATGACATGGTGTAGACTGTACAGAGATAATGACAGAGGTGAGATGAAGGAAAGGATAATGACATGGTGTAGAGTGTACAGAGATAATGACAGAGGTGAGATGAAGGAAAGGATAATGACATGGTGTAGAGTGTACAGAGATAATGACAGAGGTGGGATGAAGGAAAGGATAATGACATGGTGTAGAGTGTACAGAGATAATGACAGAGGTGGGATGAAGGAAAGGATAATGACATGGTGTAGAGTGTACAGAGATAATGACAGAGGTGGGATGAAGGGAAGGATAATGACATGGTGTAGACTGTACAGAGATAATGACAGAGGTGAGATGAAGGAAAGGATAATGACATGGTGTAGAATGTACAGAGATAATGACAGAGGTGAGATTAAGAAAAGAATAATGACATGGTGTAGAGTGTACAGAGATAATGACAGAGGTGGGAGGAAGGAAAGGATAATGACATGGTGTAGAGTGTACAGAGATAGTGACAGAGGTGAGATGAAGGAAAGGATAATGACATGGTGTAGCGTGTACAGAGATAATGACAGAGGTGGGAATAAGAAAAGAATAATGACATGGTGTAGAGTGTCAGAGATAATGACAGAGGTGGGATGAAGGAAAGGATAATGACATGGTGTAGAGTGTACAGAGATAATGATAGAGGTGGGAAGAAGGAAAGGATAATGACATGGTGTAGAGTGTACAGAGATAATGATAGAGGTGGGAAGAAGGAAAGGATAATGACATGGTGTAGAGTGTACAGAGATAATGATAGAGGTGGGATTAAGAAAAGGATAATGACATGGTGTAGAGTGTACAGAGATAATGACAGAGGTGGGAGGAAGGAAAGGATAATGATATGGTGTAGAATGTACAGAGATAATGACAGAGGTGAGATGAAAGAAAGGATAATGACATGGTGTAGAGTGTACAGAGATAATGACAGAGGTGAGAATAAGAAAAGATAATGACATGGTGTAGAGTGTACAGAGATAATGACAGAGGTGAGATGAAGGAAAGGATAATGACATGGTGTAGAGTGTACAGAGACAATGACAGAGGTGAGATGAAGGAAAGGATAATGACATGGTGTAGAGTGTACAGAGATAATGACAGAGGTGGGAGGAAGGAAAGGATAATGACATGGTGTAGAGTGTACAGAGATAATGACAGAGGTGGGATGAAGGAAAGGATAATGACATGGTGTAGAGTGTACAGTGATAATGACTGGGGTGGGATGAAGGAAAGGTTAATTACATGGTGTAGCATGTACAGAGATAATGACAGAGGTGGGATGAAGGAAAGGATAATGACATGGTGTAGAGTGTACAGAGATAATGACAGAGGTGGGAGGAAGGAAAGGATAATGACATGGTGTAGAGTGTACAGAGATAATGACAGAGGTGGGAGGAAGGAAAGGATAATGACATGGTGTAGCGTGTACAGAGATAATGACAGAGGTGGGAATAAGAAAAGAATAATGACATGGTGTAGAGTGTCAGAGATAATGACAGGGGTGGGAAGAGGGAAAGGATAATGATATGGTGTAGAGTGTACAGAGATAATGACAGAGGTGGGATGAAGGAAAGGATAATGACATGGTGTAGAGTGTACAGAGATAATGACAGAGGTGGGATGAAGGAAAGGATAATGACATGGTGTAGAGTGTACAGAGATAATGACAGAGGTGGGATTCAGAAAAGGATAATGACATGGTGTAGAGTGTACAGAGATAATGACAGAGGTGGGATGAAGGAAAGGATAATGACATGGTTTAGAGTGTACAGTGATAATGACTGGGGTAGGATGAAGGAAAGGTTAATTACATGGTGTAGACTGTACAGAGATAATGACTGGGGTGGGATGAAAGAATGGATAATGACATGGTGTAGACTGTACATAGATACTGACTGGGATGGGATGAAGGAAAGGATAATGACATGGTGTAGCGTGTACAGAGATAATGACAGAGGTGGGAATAAGAAAAGAATAATGACATGGTGTAGAGTGTACAGAGATAATGACAGAGGTGGGAGGAAGGAAAGGATAATGACATGGTGTAGAATGTACAGAGATAATGACAGAGGTGGGATTAAGAAAATGATAATGACATGGTGTAGAGTGTACAGAGACAATGACAGAGGTGGGATTAAGAAAAGGATAATGACATGGTGTAGAGTGTACAGAGATAATGACAGAGGTGGGAGGAAGGAAAGGATAATGACATGGTGTAGAATGTACAGAGATAATGACAGAGGTGAGATGAAGGAAAGGATAATGACATGGTGTAGAGTGTACAGAGATAATGACAGAGGTGGGAGGAAGGAAAGGATAATGACATGGTGTAGAGTGTACAGAGATAATGACAGAGGTGAGATGAAGGAAAGGATAATGAAATGGTGTAGAGTGTACAGAGATAATGACAGAGGTGAGATGAAGGAAAGGATAATGACATGGTGTAGAGTGTACAGAGATAATGACAGAGGTAGGATGAAGGAAAGGATAATGGCATGGTGTAGACTGTACAGAGATAATGACTGGGGTGGGATGAAGGAATGGATAATGACATGGTGTAGACTGTACAGAGATAATGACTGGGGTGGGAAGAAGGAAAGGATAACGACATGGTGTAGAGTGTACAGAGATAATGACAGAGGTGGGAGGAAGGAAAGGATAATGACATGGTGTAGAGTGTACAGAGATAATGACAGAGGTGGAATGAAGGAAAGGATAATGACATGGTGTAGAGTTTACAGAGATAATGTAGAGAGTGTATAGAGACAATGACAGAGGTGAGATGAAGGAAAGCATAATGACACGGTGTAGAGTGTACAGAGATAATGACAGAGGTGAGATGAAGGAAAGGATAATGACACGGTGTACAGTGTACAGAGATAATGACAGAGGTGGGATGAAGGAAAGGAGAATGACATGGTGTAGAGTTTACAGAGATAATGTATAGAGTGTATAGAGATAATGACAGAGGTGAGATGAAGGAAAGGATAATGACACGGTGTAGAGTGTACAGAGATAATGACAGAGGTGAGATGAAGGAAAGGATAATGACACGGTGTAGAGTGTACAGAGATAATGACAGAGGTGGGATGAAGGAAAGGATAATGACATGGTGTAGACTGTACAGAGATAATGACAGAGGTGAGATGAAGGAAAGGATAATGACATGGTGTAGAGTGTACAGAGATAATGACAGAGGTGGGATGAAGGAAAGGATAATGACATGGTGTAGAGTTTACAGAGATAATGTATAGAGTGTATAGAGATAATGACAGAGGTGGGATGAAGGAAAGGATAATGAAATGGTGTAGAGTGTACAGAGATAATGACAGAGGTGAGATGAAGGAAAGGATAATGACATGGTGTAGAGTGTACAGAGATAATGACAGAGGTAGGATGAAGGAAAGGATAATGGCATGGTGTAGACTGTACAGAGATAATGACTGGGGTGGGACGAAGGAATGGATAATGACATGGTGTAGACTGTACAGAGATAATGACTGGGGTGGGATGAAGGAAAGGATAATGACATGGTGTAGAGCGTACAGAGATAATGACAGAGGTGGGAAGAAGGAAAGGATAACGACATGGTGTAGAGTGTACAGAGATAATGACAGAGGTGGGAGGAAGGAAAGGATAATGACATGGTGTAGAGTGTACAGAGATAATGACAGAGGTGGGATGAAGGAAAGGATAATGACATGGTGTAGAGTTTACAGAGATAATGTAGAGAGTGTATAGAGACAATGACAGAGGTGAGATGAAGGAAAGCATAATGACACGGTGTAGAGTGTACAGAGATAATGACAGAGGTGAGATGAAGGAAAGGATAATGACACGGTGTACAGTGTACAGAGATAATGACAGAGGTGGGATGAAGGAAAGGGGAATGACATGGTGTAGAGTTTACAGAGATAATGTATAGAGTGTATAGAGATAATGACAGAGGTGAGATGAAGGAAAGGATAATGACACGGTGTAGAGTGTACAGAGATAATGACAGAGGTGAGATGAAGGAAAGGATAATGACACGGTGTAGAGTGTACAGAGATAATGACAGAGGTGGGATGAAGGAAAGGATAATGACATGGTGTAGACTGTACAGAGATAATGACAGAGGTGAGATGAAGGAAAGGATAATGACATGGTGTAGAGTGTACAGAGATAATGACAGAGGTGGGATGAAGGAAAGGATAATGACATGGTGTAGAGTTTACAGAGATAATGTATAGAGTGTATAGAGATAATGACAGAGGTGGGATGAAGGAAAGGATAATGACACGGTGTAGAGTGTACAGAGATAATGACAGAGGTGAGATGAAGGAAAGGATAATTACATGGTGTAGAGTTTACAGAGATAATGTATAGAGTGTATAGAGATAATGACAGAGGTGAGATGAAGGAAAGGATAATGACACGGTGTAGAGTGTACAGAGATAATGACAGAGGTGGGATGAAGGAAAGGAGAATGACATGGTGTAGAGTTTACAGAGATAATGTATAGAGTGTATAGAGATAATGACAGAGGTGAGATGAAGGAAAGGATAATGACACGGTGTAGAGTGTACAGAGATAATGACAGAGGTGAGATGAAGGAAAGGATAATGACATGGTGTACAGTGTACAGAGATAATGACAGAGGTGGGATGAAGGAAAGGATAATGACACGGTGTAGAGTGTACAGCGATAATGACAGAGGTGGGATGAAGGAAAGGATAATGACACGGTGTAGAGTGTACAGCGATAATGACAGAGGTGGGATGAAGGAAAGGATAATGACACGGTGTAGAGTGTACAGCGATAATGACAGAGGTGGGATGAAGGAAAAAGGATAATGACACGGTGTAGAGTGTACAGCGATAATGACAGAGGTGGGATGAAGGAAAGGATAATGACACGGTGTAGAGTGTACAGCGATAATGACAGAGGTGGGATGAAGGAAAGGATAATGACACGGTGTAGAGTGTACAGCGATAATGACAGAGGTGGGATGAAGGAAAGGATAATGACACGGTGTAGAGTGTACAGCGATAATGACAGAGGTGGGATGAAGGAAAGGATAATGACACGGTGTAGAGTGTACAGCGATAATGACAGAGGTGGGATGAAGGAAAGGATAATGACACGGTGTAGAGTGTACAGCGATAATGACAGAGGTGGGATGAAGGAAAGGATAATGACACGGTGTAGACTGTACAGAGATAATGACAGAGGTGAGATGAAGGAAAGGATAATGACATGGTGTAGAGTGTACAGAGATAATGTATAGAGTGTATAGAGATAATGATAGAGGTGGGATGAAGGAAAGGATAATGACATGGTGTAGAGTGTACAGAGATAATGACAGAGGTGAGATGAAGGAAAGGATAATGACATGGTGTAGAGTGTACAGAGATAATGACAGAGGTGGGATGAAGGAAAGGATAATGACACGGTGTAGAGTGTACAGAGATAATGACAGAGGTGAGATGAAGGAAAGGATAATTACATGGTGTAGAGTTTACAGAGATAATGTATAGAGTGTATAGAGATAATGACAGAGGTGAGATGAAGGAAAGGATAATGACACGGTGTAGAGTGTACAGAGATAATGACAGAGGTGGGATGAAGGAAAGGAGAATGACATGGTGTAGAGTTTACAGAGATAATGTATAGAGTGTATAGAGATAATGACAGAGGTGAGATGAAGGAAAGGATAATGACACGGTGTAGAGTGTACAGAGATAATGACAGAGGTGAGATGAAGGAAAGGATAATGACATGGTGTACAGTGTACAGAGATAATGACAGAGGTGGGATGAAGGAAAGGATAATGACACGGTGTAGAGTGTACAGCGATAATGACAGAGGTGGGATGAAGGAAAGGATAATGACACGGTGTAGAGTGTACAGCGATAATGACAGAGGTGGGATGAAGGAAAGGATAATGACACGGTGTAGAGTGTACAGCGATAATGACAGAGGTGGGATGAAGGAAAGGATAATGACACGGTGTAGAGTGTACAGCGATAATGACAGAGGTGGGATGAAGGAAAGGATAATGACACGGTGTAGAGTGTACAGCGATAATGACAGAGGTGGGATGAAGGAAAGGATAATGACACGGTGTAGAGTGTACAGCGATAATGACAGAGGTGGGATGAAGGAAAGGATAATGACACGGTGTAGAGTGTACAGCGATAATGACAGAGGTGGGATGAAGGAAAGGATAATGACACGGTGTAGAGTGTACAGCGATAATGACAGAGGTGGGATGAAGGAAAGGATAATGACACGGTGTAGAGTGTACAGCGATAATGACAGAGGTGAGATGAAGGAAAGGATAATGACATGGTGTAGAGTGTACAGAGATAATGTATAGAGTGTATAGAGATAATGATAGAGGTGGGATGAAGGAAAGGATAATGACATGGTGTAGAGTGTACAGAGATAATGACAGAGGTGAGATGAAGGAAAGGATAATGACATGGTGTAGAGTGTACAGAGATAATGACAGAGGTGAGATGAAGGAAAGGATAATGACATGGTGTAGAGTGTACAGAGATAATGTATAGAGTGTATAGAGATAATGACAGAGGTGGGATGAAGGAAAGGATAATGACATGGTGTAGAGTGTACAGAGATAATGACAGAGGTGAGATGAAGGAAAGGATAATGACATGGTGTAGAGTGTACAGAGATAATGACAGAGGTGAGATGAAGGAAAGGATAATGACATGGTGTAGAGTGTACAGAGATAATGACAGAGGTGAGATGAAGGAAAGGATAACGACATGGTGTAGAGTGTACAGAGATAATGACAGAGGTGGGATGAAGGAAAGGATAATGACATGGTGTAGAGTGTACAGAGATAATGACAGAGGTGGGATGAAGGAAAGGATAATGACATGGTGTAGAGTGTACAGAGATAATGACAGAGGTGAGATGAAGGAAAGGATAATGACATGGTGTAGAGTGTACAGAGATAATGACAGAGGTGGGATGAAGGAAAGGATAATGACATGGTGTAGACTGTACAGAGATAATAAGTGAGATGGTGCTTTACAGAGAGAACATGGCAATATATCATCATTAGCTAACTATGAACACCCTGAGCTGTGGTCCAAAATGCTATTAACAGTGAAATTATATAAAGATACATAAACACAGAGACAAAAATCCCCAGGAAAATGACGATTAAATATAGGCTAACAGACCATCAACACAACCCAAACAGACTGGTAACTGTAGTGTGAATCCAAAGGGATTTGCAATATATCATCATAGGTCTGTGGAGAGGAGAAGTCCTGCAGGATGCAGTTTATCTTCCAAAAACCTCTAGAAAGTTATTTCCTATCGTGTCTTGTGTCCCAGGTTCCTAAAGGGCCAATAAAATGTCTCCCTCCATGAAAAGGGTTAGGGGAGGTGAAGTGTACACAGGACCCCCAAATGCAATAAATCCCTCAAAAAAAAAAATCACAAAGGCATTTATACTACTTAAATCATATTTATTAAAAGGTAGGAAAATAGAACAAACAAAATGGGTTAAAAAAAAGCAATTAAAACAGTGTACATAATCTGTGTGCATACATTAAAACATAACAAGTGTAATCCTGTTTCACAGAATGGGCATGTTCGTCCTGCGTTTTATTGGATATGGTTACATGCATATTGCCCAAAAAGGGGCCAAATTATTATGGTTTTCCATGGTTAATATTTCTTTTTGTGAACATATAATAAATATGATTTAAGTAGTACATATAGTAGATTTGGGTGCCTTATTATAGTGGCATTTATTTTTTAGACCAGACCCTATCGGCCCAACCCAGTCCCAAAAAATAACACTTTAAAAAGCAGCCACTTTGTTTTAAAACGGTTAAACAATCTGTCTGTGCAAACATCAATCTCACCTTGAACATGAATAACTTATATTATTATGATACAAATATCTAAAACTTATATGTCATAAAAAGAAATGTAGCCTAGAAATCTCTTTAATGCTGGTTTAATATTTAGGAGTAAAAGACTGCTGCTCTTCCCACCTGAACGTCAGTGATTAAATAATCATAAATAAAAATCAGTGAATGTTAAACCTCCACATACAAACAAAAAAATGTAAATATAAAAATAAGTTGGTGTTGGCATAAAATGCTTCTTTCTATCAAAGTAACTCCACGGATATCAAGTCTACGGTCACTTTAAGCAATGTACTGCACTATAGAAATGTTCACAGAAACGTGAGGAAAGGGTGCTACACTTAGCGCGCTCTGAGTTTTGTACACACAAAACGCGTCGGATGATTGATTGGTTCGGTTAGTGATCTCATTGGAGACCTGGGTCTAAATACTGCCGTTTCCCAGAGAGGGGGAATCTGGACCCACCTCTGTGGCGTAGAGAATGTCTATGATCTTGGACAGGACTGCCGCGTTTTCACTTTCGTGCTCTTGGCAGATCAGCTCGATGTCTCGCAGTTTGCTGAAGTAGAAATCGCGCTCTTTCTCCAGACCGTCCACGGTCAGTTTGAGTTCCATCAACTAGAGCGTAGAGAACAAAAACCAGGTAATCAGTACGGAGAGCACATAATGCAAACAGGCTTCATCGAATGGACAAGTCGACCCCAACCAAACTGCGATCACGCGCTATGTAAAAGGTATAACCGACCAACAGTTATCCCCGACTTTGTTTGGGCAGTTAGTGATATACATTTGTTGCTCAGATCCAGCCTTTGGCAAGTTTTACTTCTCATCTACACTGAAAACTCTTCAAGCTTCATTGCATTGTAAGGATTACCTCACAGCTTTCCTCGCCGGTTCCTGTGGAATATTGGGTTACAGGGGATAGCACCGGGCACCGCACCAGTCTTTGGTCATTTCGCTCTGAGACTCACTTATATGGTGCAGAGTGATCTAAGTGGATCTAAGTGATCCTCTAGTCTAGTGATAAAAGGAATGTCGGGTGAATATATGCAGCTGGTAAGAATTGGTGCCCCATAGATAACACCAAGGCAGAGCCCCAGCACCAACTCTATATCAGTGGCTTTTGTGTCGGCAAGGATTGGGGACCCCAAGGACTTGGGTCTGAAGCCCCCTCCATCCAGAATGAATTCTTTATCAATGGTATTTGTCTACAAGGAGCAGTAATAGAGAGGGCGTAGTACATGCCATAAACCAGGATTGTACACATTGGAGGTTATGTATAAAGGGCAAAGTTGTAAAAGTGGTGCTGTCACCTTGGATACAATGGAAGGTTCCTGCTAATTACATCACTTTTAGCACTTTGCCATAGAAATTCCCTTTTTATAGAACAAAGAAGGGGATTTGGGAGAATTATGGCAGGGCACCTTGAACAGCAGCCAAATTCAATTTTGCCTTATGTCCAAGTTTGGGCTTAAGTGCGGCTCTTACAAACGGCACAAAAGCACACACCAATGTCCTGAGCGGAGGCATGCTCTGATAAATAACCCAAATGACCACACGTTTCGCTTTCTGTTCTCACCTGCTGGTTAAGTTCCACAATCTGTGTGTCCAGCTCGTGGCCCCCATTCCTGGTGATTTGCAGGTTTTTTCTCACTGGGGGTGCTGCATTGTGTAATCTCACGGGGGGCTGCATGATTTTGGGAGCCGTGGGGGACGTTCTCTGTGGAACTATTAAACAACAAAATAAAAGATATAACAATTTATCAAAGTACTGTTAGGAATAAGGAAGCTTACTATTTATCCCACTAGAACACCCATTAATTAACCTCTGACCAAACCCACCCAGCTCTCACTGTCCCCAAATACTGTTAGGGATAAGGAAGCTTACTTTCATCCCACTAGAACACCCATTAATTAACCTCTGACCAAACCCTCCCAGCTACCACTGTCCCCAAATACTGTTAGGGATAAGGAAGCTTACTATTCATCCCACTAGAACACCCATTAATTAACCTCTGGCCAAACCCACCCAGCTCTCACTGTCCCCGAATACTGTTAGGAATAAGGAAGCTTACTATTCATCGCACTAGAACACCCATTAATTAACCTCTGGCCAAACCCACCAAGCTCCCACTGTTCCCAAATACTGTCAGGAATAAGGAAGCTTACTATTCATCTCACTAGAACACCCATTAATTAACCTCTAGCCAAACCCTCCCAGCTCTCACTGTCCCCAAATACTGTTAGGAATAAGGAAGCTTACTATTCATCCCACTAGAACACCCATTAATTAACCTCTGACCCAACCCACCCAGCTCCCACTGTCCCCAAATACTGTAAGGAATAAGGAAGCTTACTATTCATCCCACTAGAACACCCATTAATTAACCTGTGACCAAACCCACCCAGCTCTCACTGTCCCCAAATACTGTTAGGAATAAGGAAGCTTACTATTCATCCCACTAGAACACCCATTAATTAACCTCTGACCAAACCCACCCAGCTCTCACTGTCCCCAAATACTGTTAGGAATAAGGAAGCTTACTATTCATCCCACTAGAACACCCATTAATTAACCTCTGACCAAACCCACCCAGCTCTCACTGTCCCCAAATACTGTTAGGAATAAGGAAGCTTACTATTCATCCCACTAGAACATCCATTAATTAACCTCTGACCAAACCCACCCAGCTCTCACTGACCCCAAATACTGTGAGGAATAAGGAAGCTTACTATTCACCCCACTAGATACACATTAATTAACCTCTGACCAACCCCACCCAGCTCCCACTGTCCCCAAATACTGTTAGGAATAAGGAAGCTTACAATTCACCCCACTAGATACACATTAATTAACCTCTAACCAAACCCACCCAGCTCCCCCTGTCCCCAAATACTGTTAGGAATAAGGAAGCTTACTATTCATCCCATTAGAACAGACATTAATTAACCTCTAGCCAACCCCACCCAGCTCCCACTGTCCCCAAATACTGTTAGGAATAAGGAATCTTACTATTCATCCCACTAGAACACCCATTAATTAATCTCTGGCCAAACCCACCCAGCTCCCATTGTCCCCAAATACTGTTAGGAATAAGGAAGCTTACTATTTATCCCACTAGAACACCCATTAATTAACCTCTGACCAAACCCACCCAGCTCTCACTGTCCCCAAATACTGTTAGGGATAAGGAAGCTTACTTTCATCCCACTAGAACACCCATTAATTAACCTCTGACCAAACCCTCCCAGCTACCACTGTCCCCAAATACTGTTAGGGATAAGGAAGCTTACTATTCATCCCACTAGAACACCCATTAATTAACCTCTGGCCAAACCCACCCAGCTCTCACTGTCCCCGAATACTGTTAGGAATAAGGAAGCTTACTATTCATCGCACTAGAACACCCATTAATTAACCTCTGGCCAAACCCACCAAGCTCCCACTGTTCCCAAATACTGTCAGGAATAAGGAAGCTTACTATTCATCTCACTAGAACACCCATTAATTAACCTCTAGCCAAACCCTCCCAGCTCTCACTGTCCCCAAATACTGTTAGGAATAAGGAAGCTTACTATTCATCCCACTAGAACACCCATTAATTAACCTCTGACCCAACCCACCCAGCTCCCACTGTCCCCAAATACTGTAAGGAATAAGGAAGCTTACTATTCATCCCACTAGAACACCCATTAATTAACCTGTGACCAAACCCACCCAGCTCTCACTGTCCCCAAATACTGTTAGGAATAAGGAAGCTTACTATTCATCCCACTAGAACACCCATTAATTAACCTCTGACCAAACCCACCCAGCTCCCACTGTCCCCAAATACTGTTAGGAATAAGGAAGCTTACTATTCATCCCACTAGAACATCCATTAATTAACCTCTGACCAAACCCACCCAGCTCTCACTGACCCCAAATACTGTGAGGAATAAGGAAGCTTACTATTCACCCCACTAGATACACATTAATTAACCTCTGACCAACCCCACCCAGCTCCCACTGTCCCCAAATACTGTTAGGAATAAGGAAGCTTACTATTCACCCCACTAGATACACATTAATTAACCTCTAACCAAACCCACCCAGCTCCCCCTGTCCCCAAATATTGTTAGGAATAAGGAAGCTTACTATTCATCCCATTAGAACAGACATTAATTAACCTCTAGCCAACCCCACCCAGCTCCCACTGTCCCCAAATACTGTTAGGAATAAGGAATCTTACTATTCATCCCACTAGAACACCCATTAATTAATCTCTGGCCAAACCCACCCAGCTCCCATTGTCCCCAAATACTGTTAGGAATAAGGAAGCTTACTATTCATCCCACTAGAACACCCATTAATTAACCTCTGACCAAACCCACCCAGCTCTCACTGTCCCCAAATACTGTTAGGAATAAGGAAGCTTACTATTCATCCCACTAGAACACCCATTAATTAACCTCTAGCCAAACCCACCCAGCTCCCACTGTCCCCAAATACTGTTAGGTATAAGGAAGCTTACTATTCATCCCACTAGAACACCCATTAATTAATCTCTGGCCAAACCCACCCAGCTCCCAGTGTCCCCAAATACTGTTAGGAATAAGGAAGCTTACTATCAGTCCCACTAGAACACCCATTAATTAACCTCTGACCAAACCCACCCAGCTCTCACTGTCCCCAAATACTGTTAGGAGTAAGGAAGCTTACTATTCATCCCACTATAACACCCATTAACTAACCTCTAACCAAACCCACCCAGCTCTCACTGTCCCCAAATACTGTTAGGAATAAGGAAGCTTACTATTCATCCCACTAGAACACCCATTAATTAACCTCTGACCAAACTCACCCAGCTCTCACTGTCCCCAAATACTGTTAGGAATAAGGAAGCTTACTATTCATCCCACTAGAACACCCATTAATTAACCTCTGACCAAACCCACACAGCTCCCACTGTCCCCAAATACTGTTAGGAATAAGGAAGCTTACTATTCATCTCACTAGAACACCCATTAATTAACCTCTAACCAAACCCACCCAGCTCTCACTGTCCCCAAATACTGTTAGGAATAAGGAAGCTTACTATTCATCCCACTAGAACACCCATTAATTAACCTCTAACCAAACCCACCCAGCTCTCACTGTCCCCAAATACTGTTAGGAATAAGGAAGCTTATTATTCATCCCACTAGAACACCCATTAATTAACCTCTGACCAAACCCACCCAGCTCCCACTGTCCCCAAATACTGTTAGGATTAATTAACCTCTGACCAAACCCACCCAGCTCCCACTGTCCCCACCAACCCAGCTCCCACTGTCCCCAAATAACCCACCAGAATCCCAGATGTACCTGCTATGCTGATTGGCTTCTTGGGTTTATGATCTCCCGGGTTGGGGATGGGCGCCACGTCCTGCCCTTGTCTCGCCAACATGGGGTCGTACTCTTTCCCATCATAATTGGCATCAAAGAATTTCTTAAACCACTGGACAAATTCAAAGTTATCCTGGAATTTTCCTTTCACTAATCTCTCTACCGGGATAATCTGGGTGAGGTAAAGAGCCAGTATCTAAGTATGTGTAGAATACACGCAGGGGAAGGAAATCAGAGTGCAAAAGGGTAAGAGGCACAAGTAAGATCATAGCAGGCTAACGGGACGGTGGAAATTCCTAGTATGGGCAGATGAAAGGTCAGGAGGAAGAGAGAGAGGAGAGAGGGGGAGGGAAGAGAGAGGAGAGAGAGGGAGGGGAGAGTGAGGAGGAGAGAGAGGGAGGGGAGAGTGAGGAGGAGAGAGAGGGAGGGGAGAGTGAGGGGGAGAGAGAGGAGAGAGAGGGAGGGGAGAGTGAGGGGGAGAGAGAGGAGAGAGAGGGAGGGGAGAGTGAGGGGGAGAGAGAGGAGAGAGGAGAGTGAGGGGGAGAGAGAGGAGAGAGAGGGAGGGGAGAGTGAGGAGTAGAGAGAGGAGAGAGAGGGAGGGGTGTGAGAGGGAGGGGAGAGAGAGAGGAGAGAGAGAGGAGAGAGAGGGGGAGAGAGAGGGGCGAGAGAGGGGAGAGAGGCAGCAGAGAGAGGGGGAGAGAGAGATGGGGAGAGGGTGGAGAGGAGAGATAGGGAGAGAGGGGGAGAGAGGAGAGAGGGGTAGGAGAGAGGGGGAGAGAGAGGAGAGAGAGAGAGGGGAGAGAGAGAGGGGAGAGAGAGAGGGGGGAGAGGGAGGAGAGAGAGAGAGGAGAGAGGGGGAGAGGGAGGAGAGAGATCGAGGGGAGAGAGGAGAGGGGAGAGGGGAGAGAGAGGGGGAGAGAGAGAGGGAGGAGCGAGAGTGGGAGGAGAGAGGGGGAGAGAGAGAGGGAGGAGAGAGAGTGGGAGGAGAGAGAGTGGGAGGAGAGAGGGGGAGAGAGAGCAGAGAGAGGGGCAGAGAGAGAGGGGGAGAGGGAGGAGAGAGAGAGGGGGAGAGGGAGGAGAGAGAGAGGGGGAGAGGGAGGGGAGATATGGGGAGAGAGGGAGGAGAGAGAGGGTAGAAAGGGTGGGATGTAGAGGGCAGAAGAAAGGGTGGGGTGTGGAGGGCAGAAGAAGATAGAGTGAGTCAGAGGGAGGGAGGGAAGAAGAAAGGGTGAGTGGAGATAGAGCAGAATGAGGCATGAGAAAGGAGGAGGGAGAACAGAAGGCCTTTTGGCCTTCTAAACATCATGTAGTTCCCACACAAGCTTAGCCATCACTGCACTAGACAAGTCGTTTGATGCGGGCACGCAGGGGATGGGGGTCTTACTTTGTCGACGCTCATCTTTTTGAAAGCCCCTTGTAAGACTTTGAAGTTGTGGATGTATTCATGCTCCAGCTTGGCCTGGAACTTCACCTTTTTCAGCTGGACACAGCCTGGGAACAACATGTCCATGAAATGGCAGTAAGCAGCCCCTAGGGGGAGACAAAGTCATAAAACTTTAAAAGGGCGGTGAAGTCATCTTGAGAATAGCCCCTGTATGCCAAGTGATACATTGTATAAATATGAAGTCTTATATTAAAGCAATGAGATGTGAGGTGCGTGAGCGGCATGTGAGGGGGTTCTGGCCTAGGTTTCATGGATCGTTCTATTAGTTATTGAGGTTCACAGCTGTGTTATAGAGCAGTGTTTGGAGCGCAGTGAAGATGGCTGGTCCTTACCTGAGCACATCTGCTCTATCTTTGAGTAGTTCAGCTGTAGGGAGTCGTTCACCCAGGCGAGGAAGTCATGTCGACTCAGGTTTTCACTGGTCACAGATGTGGAATGAACATTGACCGCCATGCCCCGGCTGTGAAGGATAAACATCACCATTAGCTGGGACTCGTTCTGTATACTGTACCGACCACCACCATATACACAGAGACTGTATATACAGAGACCCTCAGAGACCTCACTTGGAGTATTGTACAGAGCGCTGGTGAGACCTCACTTGGAGTATTGTACAGAGCACTGGTGAGACCTCACTTGGAGTATTGTACGCAGTACTGGTGAGACCTCACTTGGAGTATTGTACAGAGCGCTGGTGAGACCTCACTTGGAGTATTGTACGCAGTACTGGTGAGACCTCACTTGGAGTATTGTACAGAGCACTGGTGAGACCTCACTTGGAGTATTGTACAGAGCGCTGGTGAGACCTCACTTGGAGTATTGTACAGAGCACTGGTGAGACCTCACTTGGAGTATTGTACAGAGCGCCGGTGAGACCTCACTTGGAGTATTGTACAGAGCGCTGGTGAGACCTCACTTGGAGTATTGTACAGAGCGCTGGTGAGACCTCACTTGGAGTATTGTACAGAGCACTGGTGAGACCTCACTTGGAGTATTGTACAGAGCACTGGTGAGACCTCACTTGGAGTATTGTACAGAGCTCTGGTGAGACCTCACTTGGAGTATTGTACAGAGCGCTGGTGAGACCTCACTTGGAGTATTGTACAGAGCGCTGGTGAGACCTCACTTGGAGTACTGTACAGAGCGCTGGTGAGACCTCACTTGGAGTATTGTACAGAGCGCCGGTGAGACCTCACTTGGAGCATTGTACAGAGCGCCGGTGAGACCTCACTTGGAGTATTGTACTGAATGCTGGTGAGACCTCACTTGGACTATTGTACAGAGCACTGGTGAGACCTCACTTGGAGTATTGTACATAGCACTGGTGAGACCTCACTTGGAGTATTGTACAGAGCGCTGGTGAGACCTCACTTGGAGTATTGTACAGAGCACTGGTGAGACCTCACTTGGAGTATTGTACAGAGCGCTGGTGAGACCTCACTTGGAGTATTGTACAGAGCGCTGGTGACACCTCACTTGGAGTATTGTACAGAGCGCTTGTGAGACCTCACTTGGAGTATTGTACTGAGCGCTGGTGAGACCTCACTTGGAGTATTGTACAGAGCGCTGGTGAGACCTCACTTGGAGTATTGTACAGAGCACTGGTGAGACCTCACTTGGAGTATTGTACAGAGCGCTGGTGAGACCTCACTTGGAGTATTGTACAGAGCGCTGGTGAGACCTCACTTGGAGTATTGTACAGAGCGCTGGTGAGACCTCACTTGGAGTATTGTACAGAGCGCTGGTGAGACCTCACTTGGAGTACTGTACACAGTGCTGGCCAGACCTCACTTGGGGTATTGCACAGAGCGCTGGTGAGACCTCACTTGGAGTATTGTACAGAGCGCTGGTGAGACCTCACTTGGAGTATTGTACAGAGCACTGGTGAGACCTCACTTGGAGTATTGTACAGAGTGCTGGTGAGACCTAACTTGGAGTATTGTACAGAGTGCTGGTGAGACCTAACTTGGAGTATTGTACAGAGCGCTGGTGAGACCTCACTTGGAGCATGAACCAGAGCACGCCGGACCCAGGCAGACTCAACCAGAGCACGCTGGACCCAGGCAGACTCAACCAGAGCACGCCGGACCCAGGCAGACTCAACCAGAGCACGCCGGACCCAGGCAGACTGAACCAGAGCACGCCGGACCCAGGCAGACTGAACCAGAGCACGCCGGACCCAGGCAGACTGAACCGCCGGACCCAGGCAGACTGAACCAGAGCACGGCAGACCCAGGCAGACTGAACCAGAGCACGCCGGACCCAGGCAGACTGAACCAGAGCACGCTGGACCCAGGCAGACTGAACCAGAGCACGCTGGACGCAGGCAGACTGAACCAGAGCACGCCGGACCCAGGCAGACTGAACCAGAGCACGCCGGACCCAGGCAGACTGAACCAGAGCACGCTGGACCCAGGTAGACTGAACCAGAGCACGCCAGACCGCTTGGCCAGGCAGACCAAACAAAATTGAGTCCCAGCAGGTCAACCCAATAAAGGCCAAATCAAAAGAAGAACATCCTGACACTAGGGTTGCCACCCGGCCGGTATTTTACCGGCAGACCGGTAAAAAATTGGTTTGATTCCAATGTTAAGTCTATGGAGGCAGTAGCAAGGCCGGTATTTTTTTGAAGAAAAGGTGGCAACCCTACCTGACACAGATGAAACCATAAGCAGACTCAAAACACAATGCAGCCTGAATCTAATAAATCTCAAACTGAACCAAAAACACAGGCTGAGACTGAATGAAAGACAGACTGACCCACCTCCACAGACTGACCCACCTCCACAGACTGACCCACCTCCACAGACTGACCCACCTCCACAGACTGACCCACCTCCACAGACTGACCCACCTCCAGACCAGTACATTAAACATAAAGCCGATGGGTTACTCCATCACATTTACCTTCTGCGACCTGGAGACGGGTCAGAAAGAGGGTTGTTTTTCATTGTTAAAGCTTCATTAGCGCTCTCATTACACAGATAAAGCAACTTTTTAACGTGTGGAAGCCGAGAGGTTAATCCACTAGCTGACTCTGGTTATTATAAGATGTGTTACAGTGACTCTCTCACCAGAAGCAAACAGCTCCAAGGGAACGCATTCTCAGCGATGGAAACAGTATCTCTGGTGGCTGCTCACCTCACATTACCCCATGACTATCTGTGTGGACGGATCAAAACAATAATATGTACCATTACTGAAACAAGATTAAACCAGTACTAATGTGCCTACTGCTCAATCTGAGCCATACCACCTCTGCCTGAGCATTTCCCGAGAATCTCACACTGGGCCATACTATCTGCCCGGGAAACTCACACTGGGCCATACTATCTGCCCGGGAAACTCACACTGGGCCATACTATCTGCCCGAGAAACTCACACTGAGCCATACTATCTGCCCGAGAAACTCACACTGGGCCATACTATCTGCCCGAGAATCTCACACTGGGCCATACTATCTGCCCGAGAAACTCACACTGGGCCATACTATCTGCCCGAGAATCTCACACTGGGCCATACTATCTGCCCGGGAAACTCACACTGGGCCATACTATCTGCCCGGGAAACTCACACTGGGCCATACTATCTGCCCGAGAAACTCACACTGGGCCATACTATCTGCCCGAGAAACTCACACTGGGCCATACTATCTGCCTGAAAAACTCACACTGAGCCATACTATCTGCCCGGGAAACTCACACTGGGCCATACTATCTGCCCGAGAAACTCACACTGAGCCATACTATCTGCCCGGGAAACTCACACTGAGCCATACTATCTGCCTGAAAAACTCACACTGGGCCATACTATCTGCCCGGGAAACTCACACTGGGCCATACTATCTGCCCGGGAAACTCACACTGGGCCATACTATCTGCCCGGGAAACTCACACTGGGCCATACTATCTGCCCGGGAAACTCACACTGGGCCATACTATCTGCCCGAGAAACTCACACTGGGCCATACTATCTGCCCGAGAAACTCACACTGGGCCATACTATCTGCCCGAGAAACTCACACTGGGCCATACTATCTGCCTGAAAAACTCACACTGGGCCATACTATCTGCCCGAGAAACTCACACTGGGCCATACTATCTGCCCGAGAATCTCACACTGGGCCATACTATCTGCCCGAGTAACTCACACTGAGCCATACTATCTGCCCGAGAAACTCACACTGAGCCATACTATCTGCCCGGGAAACTCACACTGAGCCATACTATCTGCCCGAGAAACTCACACTGAGCCATACTATCTGCCCGAGAAACTCACACTGAGCCATACTATCTGCCCGGGAAACTCACACTGAGCCATACTATCTGCCCGGGAAACTCACACTGGGCCATACTATCTGCCCGGGAAACTCACACTGGGCCATACTATCTGCCCGGGAAACTCACACTGGGCCATACTATCTGCCCGAGAATCTCACACTGGGACATACTATCTGCCCGAGAATCTCACACTGGGCCATACTATCTGCCCGGGAAACTCACACTGGGCCATACTATCTGCCCGAGAAACTCACACTGAGACATACTATCTGCCCGGGAAACTCACACTGGGCCATACTATCTGCCCGAGAATCTCACACTGGGCCATACTATCTGCCCGGGAAACTCACACTGGGCCATACTATCTGCCCGGGAAACTCACACTGGGCCATACTATCTGCCCGAGAAACTCACACTGGGCCATACTATCTGCCCGAAAAACTCACACTGGGCCATACTATCTGCCCGAGAAACTCACACTGGGCCATACTATCTGCCCGAAAAACTCACACTGGGCCATACTATCTGCCCGAAAAACTCACACAGGGCCATACTATCTGCCCGAGAAACTCACACTGGGCCATACTATCTGTCCGAAAAACTCATACTGGGCCATACTATCTGCCCGAGAAACTCACACTGGGCCATACTATCTGCCCGAGAAACTCACACTGGGCCATACTATCTGCCCGAGAAACTCATACTGGGCCATACTATCTGCCCGAGAAACTCACACTGGGCCATACTATCTGCCCGAGAAACTCACACTGAGCCATACTATCTGCCCGAGAAACTCACACTGAGCCATACTATCTGCCCGAGAAACTCACACTGAGCCATACTATCTGCCCGGGAAACTCACACTGAGCCATACTATCTGCCCGGGAAACTCACACTGGGCCATACTATCTGCCCGGGAAACTCACACTGGGCCATACTATCTGCCCGGGAAACTCACACTGGGCCATACTATCTGCCCGAGAATCTCACACTGGGACATACTATCTGCCCGGGAATCTCACACTGGGCCATACTATCTGCCCGGGAAACTCACACTGGGCCATACTATCTGCCCGAGAAACTCACACTGAGACATACTATCTGCCCGGGAAACTCACACTGGGCCATACTATCTGCCCGAGAATCTCACACTGGGCCATACTATCTGCCCGGGAAACTCACACTGGGCCATACTATCTGCCCGGGAAACTCACACTGGGCCATACTATCTGCCCGAGAAACTCACACTGGGCCATACTATCTGCCCGAAAAACTCACACTGGGCCATACTATCTGCCCGAGAAACTCACACTGGGCCATACTATCTGCCCGAAAAACTCACACTGGGCCATACTATCTGCCCGAAAAACTCACACAGGGCCATACTATCTGCCCGAGAAACTCACACTGGGCCATACTATCTGTCCGAAAAACTCATACTGGGCCATACTATCTGCCCGAGAAACTCACACTGGGCCATACTATCTGCCCGAGAAACTCACACTGGGCCATACTATCTGCCCGAGAAACTCATACTGGGCCATACTATCTGCCCGAGAAACTCACACTGGGCCATACTATCTGCCCGAGAAACTCACACTGGGCCATACTATCTGCCTGAAAAACTCACACTGGGCCATACTATCTGCCGGGGAAACTCACACTGGGCCATACTATCTGCCCGAGAAACTCACACTGGGCCATACTATCTGCCCAAGAAACTCACACTGGGCCATACTATCTGTCCGAAAAACTCATACTGGGCCATACTATCTGCCCGAGAAACTCACACTGGGCCATACTATCTGCCCGAGAAACTCACACTGGGCCATACTATCTGCCCGAGAAACTCATACTGGGCCATACTATCTGCCCGAGAAACTCACACTGGGCCATACTATCTGCCCGAGAAACTCACACTGGGCCATACTATCTGCCTGAAAAACTCACACTGGGCCATACTATCTGCCGGGGAAACTCACACTGGGCCATACTATCTGCCCGAGAAACTCACACTGGGCCATACTATCTGCCCGAGAAACTCACACTGGGCCATACTATCTGCCCGGGAAACTCACACTGGGCCATAATATCTGCCCGGAAAACTCACACTGGGCCATACTATCTGCCCGGGAAACTCACACTGGGCCATACTATCTGCCCGCAAAACTCACACTGGGCCATACTATCTGCCCGGGAAACTCACACTAGGCCATACTATCTGCCCGAGAAACTCACACTGGGCCATACTATCTGCCCGAGAAACTCACACTGGGCCATACTATCTGCCCGAGAAACTCACACTGGGCCATACTATCTGCCCGAGAAACTCACACTGGGCCATACTATCTGCCCGAGAAACTCACACTGGGCCATACTATCTGCCCAAGAAACTCACACTGGGCCATACTATCTGCCCGAGAAACTCACACTGGGCCATACTATCTGCCCGAGAAACTCACACTGGGCCATACCGCCTCTGCATAAGCATTTCCCGAGACTCTCACCCTGGGCCATACCATCTCTGCATAAGCATTTACAGAAAATCTCACAGTGGGCCATACCACCTTCGCATAAGCATTTCCCGGGAATCTCACACTGGGCCATACCATCTGCCTGAGCGCTTCACAAGAATCTAACACTGGGCCATACCATCTGTCTGAGAATTTCCATAGAATCTCACACTGGGCCATACCATTTGTGTGAGAATTTCCAGAGAATCTCACACTGGGCCATACCATCTGTCTGATAATTTTAATAGAATCTCACACTGGGCCAAACCATCTGCCTGAAAATCTCACACTGGGCCATACCATCTGTCTGAGAACTTCACACTGAGCCATCCCATCTGTCTGAGCATTTCCCTGAGAATCTCACACTGGGTAATATCATCTGCCTGATAACCTCACACTGAGCCTTACCATCTGCCTGAGCATTTCCCTGAGAATCTCACACTGGGTAATATCATCTGACTGAGAACCCCACACTGGGCCATACCATCAGCCTGAGAACCTCACACTGGGTAATATCATCTGCCTGAGAATCTCGCACTTGACCATTTCATTTGTCTGAGAATTTCCAGAGAATCTCACACTGGGCCATACCATCTGCCTGAGCACTTCACAAGAATCTAACACTGGGCCATACCAACTGTCTAAAAATTTCCAGAGAATCTCACGCTGGGCCATACCATCTGCCTGAGCGCTTCATAAGAATCTAACACTGGGCCATACCATCTGTCTGAGAATTTCCAGAGAATCTCACGCTGGGCCATACCATCTGTCTGATAATTTTAAGAGAATCTCACACTGGTCCAAACCATCTGCCTGAGAATCTCACACTGGGCCATACCATCTGTCTGAGAACTTCACACTGAGCCATACCATCTGTCTGAGCATTTCCCTGAGTATCTCACACTGGGTAATATCATCTGCCTGAGAACCTCACACTGAGCCATACCATCTGTCTGAGAATCTGACACTGGGCCAAACTGTAACGGGTCCGTTACACAAACCATCTGCCTGAGCATTTCCCTGAGAATCTCACACTGGGTAATATCATCTGCCTGAGAACCTCACACTAGGGTTGCCACCTGGCCGGTAATTTACCGGCACAGCCGGTATTTGAGGTCTTGAAGCCGGGGCCGGTATACCTAATATACCGGCAATGCAAAGCCCGGTATTTCTCTTGGTGTAGCAGCTTTATGCTGCTGGATCTCCCCCACGTGCAGAGCCTTCTGCCCTCCAGGGCACTGTCCCAGAATCATGCGGGGAGAGATACAGCAGCAGCATACTGACCTGCTCTGTGCTACGGACCTGCCTGGAGCTCAGCACCCTGCAAGCTGCACTGACCCACACCCCATGGAAGGAAACAGCTCAACCTGACAGCTAGAGACCCCTCCATGACAGGGACAGGGAGAGAGAGACTTAGAGAGAGTGAGAGAGAGTGACAGTCTGTGAGAGAGAGTGAGTGAAAGTGTCTGTGTGTGAGAGAGTGACAGAGAGAGAGAGAGCAGTGAGAGAGAGCAGAGACTGTGAGAGAGTGAAAGTGACAGTCTGTGGGAGAGAGCAGAGACTGTCTATGAGAGAGAGAGAGAGCAGAGACTGTCTATGAGAGAGAGAGAGCAGAGACTGTCTATGAGAGAGAGAGAGCAGAGACTGTGAGAGGGAGCAGAGACTGTTTGTGAGAGAGAGAGCAGAGACTGTGAGAGAGAGAGCAGAGACTGTGAGAGAGAGCAGAGACTGTGAGAGAGAGCAGAGACTGTGAGAGAGAGCAGAGACTGTGAGAGAGAGCAGAGACTGTCTGTGGGAGAGAGCAGAGACTGTCTGTGGGAGAGAGCAGAGACTGTCTGTGGGAGAGAGCAGAGACTGTCTGAGAGAGAGAGCAGAGACTGTCTGTGAGAGAGAGAGCAGAGACTGTCTGTGAGAGAGAGAGCAGAGACTGTGTATGAGAGAGAGCGAGAGAGCAGAGACTGTCTGTGAGAGAGAGAGCAGAGACTGTGTATGAGAGAGAGCGAGAGAGCAGAGACTGTCTGTGAGAGAGCAGAGAATCTGAGTGAGAGAGAAAGAGAGACTGTGAGAGAGAGAGAGAGATAGCAGAGATTGTGTGTGAGAGAGAGAGCAGAGACTGTCTGTGAGAGACACAGAGAGAGAGAGACTGTGACAGAGACTGTCAGAGACTGAGTGAGAGAGTGAAAGTGACAGTCTGTGAGAGAGAGAGCAGAGAGAGAGACTGTCTGTGAGAGAATGAGAGCAGAGAGAGACTGTCTCTCTCACTCTCTCTCACAGACTGTCTGTGTCAGAGAGAGACAGTCTGTGAGAGTGACAGTCTGTGACACACACACACGCTTCTCACTGGCATGATATACAAATAATATATATCATTTCAGTGATAACCCGCCCCCTTTCTGGCTCCACCTCTCATGGCCCCTCCCTCTTGTAGCTCCGCCCACACACGGACGGTATTTTTTGGAGGAATAGGTGGCAACCCTACCTCACACTGAGCCATACCATCTGCCTGAGCATTTCCCTGAGAATCTCACACTGGGTAATATCATCTGCCTGAGAACCTCACACTGGGCCATACCATCTGTCTGAGAACTTCACACTGAGCCATACCATCAATATCATCTTCCTGAGAACCTCACATTGGGCCATACCATCTGTCTGAGCGTTTCACAAGAATCTCACACTGGGTAATATCATCTGCCTGAGAATCTCACACTGGGCCATACCATTTGTCTGAAAATTTACAGAGAATCTCACACTGGGCCATACCATCTGCCTGAGAACCTCACTCAGAGCCATACAATCTGTCTGAGCATTTCACAAGAACCTCACACTGGGTAATACCATCTGTCTGAGAATTTCCAGAGAATCTCACACTGGGCCATGCCATCAGCCTGAGAATCTCACACTGGACCATATCATCTGCCTGAGCATTTCACCAAGAATCTCACACTGGGCCATACCATCTGTCTGAGAATCTCACACTGGGCCAAACCATCTGCCTGAGAACCTCACACTGGGCCATACCATCTGTCTGAGAATTTCCAGAGAATCTCACACTGGGCCATGCCATCAGCCTGAGAATCTCACACTGGACCATATCATCTGCCTGAGCATTTCACCAAGAATCTCACACTGGGCCATACCATCTGTCTGAGAATCTCGCACTGGGCCAAACCATCTGCCTGAGAACCTCACATTGGGCCATACCATCTGTCTGAGCGTTTCACAAGAATCTCACACTGGGTAATATCATCTGCCTGAGAATCTCGCACCGGACCATATCATTTGTCTGAAAATTTACAGAGAATCTCACACTGGGCCATACCATCTGCCTGAGAACCTCACACAGAGCCATACAATCTGTCTGAGCATTTCACAAGAACCTCACACTGGGTAATACCATCTGTCTGAGAATTTCCAGAGAATCTCACACTGGGCCATGCCATCAGCCTGAGAATCTCACACTGGACCATATCATCTGCCTGAGCATTTCACCAAGAATCTCACACTGGGCCATACCATCTGTCTGAGAATCTCACACTGGGCCAAACCATCTGCCTTAGAACCTCACACTGGGCCATACCATCTGTCTGAGAATTTCCAGAGAATCTCCCACTGGGCCATGCCATCAGCCTGAGAATCTCACACTGGACCATATCATCTGCCTGAGCATTTCACCAAGAATCTCACACTGGGCCATACCATCTGTCTGAGAATCTCGCACTGGGCCAAACCATCTGCCTGAGAACCTCACACTGGGCCATACCATCTGCCTGAGCATTTCCCTGAGAATCTCACACTGGGCAATACCATTTGCCTGAGAATCTTACACTGGGCCATACCATCTGTCTGAGATTTTCCAGAGAATCTCACACTGGCCATACCATCTGTCTGAGAATCTCACACTGGGCCAAACCATCTGCCTGAGAATCTAACACTGAGCCATACCATCTGTCTGAGCATTTCCCTGAGAATCTCACACTGGGTAATGTCATCTGCCTGAGAACCTCACACCGGGCCATACCATCTGTCTGAGCATTTCCCTGAGAACCTCACACTGGGCCATACCATCTGCCTGAGAATCTCACACTGAGCCGTACCATCTGTCTGAGCGTGTCACAAGAATCTCACACTGGGTAATACCATCTGCCAGAGAATCTCACACTGAGCCATACCATCTGCATGAGCATTTTGCAAGGATCTCACACTGGGTATTATCATCTGCCTGAGAATGTCACACTGGGCCATGCCATCTTTATGAGAATATCCCTAGAATCTCACACTGGGCCATACCACCTGCTTAAGCATTTCCCAAGAATCTCACACTGTACCGTAACACCTGCCTGAGTATTTCCCAAGAATCTCACACTGGGCCATACCACCTGCCTGAACATTTCCCAAGAATCTCACACTGTACCGTAACACCTGCCTGAGCATCTCCCAAGAATCTCACACTGTGCCATAAGACCTGCCTGAACATTTCCCAAGAATCTCACACTGGGCCATAAGACCTGCCTGAACATTTCCCAAGAATCTCACACTGGGCCATACCACCTGCCTGAGCATTTCCCAAGAATCTCACACTAGGCCATAAGACCTGCCTGAACATTTCCCAAGAATCTCACACTGTACCGTAACATCTGCCTGAGTATTTCCCAAGAATCTCACACTGGGCCATAAGACCTGCTTGAACACTTCCCAAGAATCTCACACTGGGCCATACCACTTGCCTGAACATTTCCCAAGAATCTCACACTGGGCTGTACCACCTGCCTGAGCATTTCCCAAGAATCTCACACTGGGCTATAAGACCTGCCTGAACATTTCCCAAGAATCTCACACTGGGCCATACCACCTGACTGAACATTTCCCGAGAATCTCCCACTGAGTACCACGAAACTCAACATTTCCCGAGAATATCACACTGTGCCATACCATCTGCCTGAGCATTTCCCAAGGAATTCAAGCTGCGCCATACCACAGTGGACCACAACACCTGCCCGAGCATTACACACTAAATACTGTGGACCATAACACCTGTCTCATTATCTCCCGTGGAATTCTTCAAACTGGGCCGTGTCATCTCTCAGAAGTCTTGTAGGTTCATACTACATGCCACGAAGAACACTCGACTGTACCACTGGTGTTTTAACTGACATTACTAATAAGATTTCACTTCAGTGAAGTAATATTGTCAGGAAGACTGAAATAATGATAGTGTTATTCCTTTTCGGACACATCGTACAGGTAGAGATGATATTTGGTAAATAAATCACTAATTACGGCTGTACCGGCCGAGTGAATAACAGTTCACGGCTGAGCGCAGCCTGTCAGTTTATATAAAAGTCGCCTATTCCTTGACCCAAATATCTAACTAGTTGTGGGAAAAAACAGTCAGTGAAAAACACAAAAGAAAAAAAAGCACAGCACAGTTCTAATTGAGAGGGGTTTAAATAAACATTGGGGTAAAATAACACGGATCATGTGGCTGGGGGCCCAGAACAGGGGCAAAATCAAATAAAACCACATTTATAAAGCACACATTAGATCAACACACAGGTAGAGGACATGTATTGTTTAACCCTTGCTTCGTTCAAGGAAGCAAGGGTTAAACAACGTTTAATTTTCCTTTAAGGAGCCATGTTTAGTTATGTTATGTCCTACTGTATTTAATTACCTTTTTTAAATAAGTTTTTCTATTGTTTGAGGCTCATCATGTTATAATTAATTCCCCTGTGCCTCCCCCATGTGATGTCATATTTGTCTCTATAGAAGTCTGTGCTATTTCAAAAATAAATATTCATTTTTGCTGTACTGCTAGTGGTCCTGTCTGCTATTTGGGGACAAAGAGCAAAGTTCCAGAAAAGACTTGCTGGGTAAATGCTGAGCCGTAATTGGGGGCTAAGGAGGCGATTTCCTTTAAGTTTTTGAATCTTTGCTCTGTATAGCTCTATCAGGGGGAGGACATGTTGTTTAGAATCTTTGCTCTGTATAGCTCTATCAGGGGCGGACATGTTGTTTAGAATCTTTGTTCTGTATAGCTCTATCAGGGGGAGTACGTGGTGTTTAGAATCTTTGCTCTGTATAGCTCTATCAGGGGATAGACATGTGGTTTAGAATCTTTGCTCTGTATAGCTCTATCAGGGGGAGGACATGTGCTTTAGAATATTTGCTCTGTTTAGCTCTATCAGGGGAGGACATGTGCTTTAGAATCTTTGCTCTGTATAGCTCTATCAGGGGGCAGACATGTTGTTTAGAATCTTTGCTCTGTATAGCTCTATCAGGGGGAGGACATGTTGTTTAGAATCTTTGCTCTGTATAGCTATATCATGGGGAGGACATGTTGTTTAGAATCTTTGCTCTGTATAGCTCTATCAGAGGGCAGACATGTTGTTTAGAATCTTTGCTCTGTATAGCTCTATCAGGGGGCGGACATGTTGTTTAGAATCTTTGCTCTGTATAGCTCTATCAGAGGGCAGACATGTTGTTTAGAATCTTTGCGCTGTATAGCTCTATCAGGGGCCAGTCATGTTTAGAATCTTTGCTCTGTATAAACCATCCATACTTGATCTTTCTAATAACCATTAATACATGTTTTGCAACACTTGTCCATTAACGGCTTTGGATCCATTACAAGCCTGCAATGCCCTTGGCACAGCTCCTGTCAGACTGGCACTGCCCTGGGTTTTATGGTTTCTCTCTGTTTAATGTGCCTGACATGCAGTAAAATTTTTTCGTCAATCTCAGGATTTATCATTCACCTTGCAGCTTAGCACCAAGTGCTTTATAAGCTAAGATATCCCCTGGCCACAGAGCAGACACGGCCTCATGTTCATTCACTGTGATGCTCCACAGCCTGGTGACTGGTCTACTGTCAACTCAGGGTAAAATATTTTAAGGTACATGACAGGTAATCTCCTGACCGGCAGCAATGATGAGCTGAGACTGTCGCCAACAGAGGCTACCTTACCTAGTGCCACACTGCTAGTGCAGAGACCTCCGTATTCACATGTCACAGACAGAGGCTACCTTACCTAGTGCCACACTGCTAGTGCAGAGACCTCCGTATTCACATGTCACAGACAGAGGCTACCTTAACTAGTGCCACACTGCTAGTGCAGAGAGACCTCCGTATTCACATGTCACAGACAGAGGCTACCTTAACTAGTGCCACACTGCTAGTGCAGAGAGACCTCCGTATTCACATGTCACAGACAGAGGCTACCTTAACTAGTGCCACACTGCTAGTGCAGAGAGACCTCCGTATTCACATGTCACAGACAGAGGCTACCTTACCTAGTGCCACACTGCTTGTGCAGAGACCTCCGTATTCACATGTCACAGACAGAGGCTACCTTACCTAGTGCCACACTGCTAGTGCAGAGACCTCCGTATTCACATGTCACAGACAGAGGCTACCTTACCTAGTGCCACACTGCTAGTGCAGAGACCTCCGTATTCACATGTCACAGACAGAGGCTACCTTAACTAGTGCCACACTGCTAGTGCAGAGAGACCTCCGTATTCACATGTCACAGACAGAGGCTACATTAACTAGTGCCACACTGCTAGTGCAGAGAGACCTCCGTATTCACATGTCACAGACAGAGGCTACCTTACATAGTGCCACACTGCTAGTGCAGAGACCTCCGTATTCACATGTCACAGACAGAGGCTACCTTAACTAGTGCCACACTGCTAGTGCAGAGAGACCTCCGTATTCACATGTCACAGACAGAGGCTACATTAACTAGTGCCACACTGCTAGTGCAGAGACCTCCGTATTCACATGTCACAGACAGAGGCTACCTTAACTAGTGCCACACTGCTAGTGCAGAGACCTCTGTATTCACATGTCACAGACAGAGGCTACCTTACATAGTGCCACACTGCTAGTGCAGAGAGACCTCCGTATTCACATGTCACAGACAGAGGCTACCTTAACTAGTGCCACACTGCTAGTGCAGAGATACCTCCGTATTCACATGTCACAGACAGAGGCTACCTTAACTAGTGCCACACTGCTAGTGCAGAGATACCTCCGTATTCACATGTCACAGACAGAGGCTACCTTAACTAGTGCCACACTGCTAGTGCAGAGATACCTCCGTATTCACATGTCACAGACAGAGGCTACCTTAACTAGTGCCACACTGCTAGTGCAGAGAGACCTCCGTATTCACATGTCACAGACAGAGGCTACCTTAACTAGTGCCACACTGCTAGTGCAGAGAGACCTCCGTATTCACACGTCACAGACAGAGGCTACCTTAACTAGTGCCACACTGCTAGTGCAGAGAGACCTCCGTATTCACATGTCACAGACAGAGGCTACCTTAACTAGTGCCACACTGCTAGTGCAGAGAGACCTCCGTATTCACATGTCACAGACAGAGGCTACATTAACTAGTGCCACACTGCTAGTGCAGAGACCTCCGTATTCACATGTCACAGACAGAGGCTACCTTAACTAGTGCCACACTGCTAGTGCAGAGACCTCCGAATTCACATGTCACAGACAGAGGCTACCTTAACTAGTGCCACACTGCTAGTGCAGAGACACCTCCGTAATCACATGTCACAGACAGAGGCTACCTTACATAGTGCCACACTGCTAGTGCAGAGAGACCTCCGTATTCACATGTCACAGACAGAGGCTACCTTAACTAGTGCCACACTGCTAGTGCAGAGATACCTCCGTATTCACATGTCACAGACAGAGGCTACCTTAACTAGTGCCACACTGCTAGTGCAGAGATACCTCCGTATTCACATGTCACAGACAGAGGCTACCTTAACTAGTGCCACACTGCTAGTGCAGAGATACCTCCGTATTCACATGTCACAGACAGAGGCTACCTTAACTAGTGCCACACTGCTAGTGCAGAGAGACCTCCGTATTCACATGTCACAGACAGAGGCTACCTTAACTAGTGCCACACTGCTAGTGCAGAGAGACCTCCGTATTCACACGTCACAGACAGAGGCTACCTTAACTAGTGCCACACTGCTAGTGCAGAGAGACCTCCGTATTCACATGTCACAGACAGAGGCTACCTTAACTAGTGCCACACTGCTAGTGCAGAGAGACCTCCGTATTCACATGTCACAGACAGAGGCTACATTAACTAGTGCCACACTGCTAGTGCAGAGAGACCTCCGTATTCACATGTCACAGACAGAGGCTACATTAACTAGTGCCACACTGCTAGTGCAGAGAGACCACCGTATTCACACGTCACAGACAGAGGCTACCTTAACTAGTGCCACACTGCTAGTGCAGAGATACCTCGGTATTCACATGTCACAGACAGAGGCTACCTTAACTAGTGCCACACTGCTAGTGCAGAGATACCTCCGTATTCACATGTCACAGACAGAGGCTACCTTAACTAGTGCCACACTGCTAGTGCAGAGATACCTCGGTATTCACATGTCACAGACAGAGGCTACCTTAACTAGTGACACACTGCTAGTGCAGAGAGACCTCCGTATTCACATGTCACAGACAGAGGCTACCTTAACTAGTGCCACACTGCTAGTGCAGAGATACCTCCGTATTCACGTCACAGACAGAGGCTACATTAACTAGTGACACACTGCTAGTGCAGAGAGACCTCCGTATTCACATGTCACAGACAGAGGCTACCTTAACTAGTGCCACACTGCTAGTGCAGAGAGACCTCCGTATTCACGTCACAGATAGAGGCTACATTAACTAGTGCCACACTGCTAGTGCAGAGAGACCACCGTATTCACATGTCACAGATGGAGGCTACCTTAACTAGTGCCACACTGCTGGTGCAGAGACCTCCGTATTCACATGTCACAGACAGAGGCTACCTTAACTAGTGCCACACTGCTAGTGCAGAGACCTCCGTATTCACATGTCACAGACAGAGGCTACCTTAACTAGTGCCACACTGCTAGTGCAGAGACCTCCGTATTCACATGTCACAGACAGAGGCTACCTTAACTAGTGCCACACTGCTAGTGCAGAGAGACCTCCGTATTCACATGTCACAGACAGAGGATACCTTACCTAGTGCCACACTGCTGGTGCAGAGACCTCCGTATTCACATGTCACAGACAGAGGCTACCTTACCTAGTGCCACACTGCTGGTGCAGAGACCTCCGTATTCACATGTCACAGACAGAGGCTACCTTACCTAGTGCCACACTGCTGGTGCAGAGACCTCCGTATTCACATGTCACAGACAGAGGCTACCTTACCTAGTGCCACACTGCTGGTGCAGAGACCTCCGTATTCACATGTCACAGACAGAGGCTACCTTAACTAGTGCCACACTGCTGGTGCAGAGACCTCCGTATTCACATGTCACAGACAGAGGCTACCTTAACTAGTGCCACACTGCTGGTGCAGAGACCTCCGTATTCACATGTCACAGACAGAGGCTACCTTAACTAGTGCCACACTGCTAGTGCAGAGACCTCCGTATTCACATGTCACAGACAGAGGCTACCTTACCTAGTGCCACACTGCTGGTGCAGAGACCTCCGTATTCACATGTCACAGACAGAGGCTACCTTACCTAGTGCCACACTGCTGGTGCAGAGACCTCCGTATTCACATGTCACAGACAGAGGCTACCTTAACTAGTGCCACACTGCTGGTGCAGAGACCTCCGTATTCACATGTCACAGACAGAGGCTACCTTAACTAGTGCCACACTGCTGGTGCAGAGACCTCCGTATTCACATGTCACAGACAGAGGCTACCTTAACTAGTGCCACACTGCTGGTGCAGAGACCTCCGTATTCACATGTCACAGACAGAGGCTACCTTAACTAGTGCCACACTGCTAGTGCAGAGACCTCCGTATTCACATGTCACAGACAGAGGCTACCTTAACTAGTGCCACACTGCTAGTGCAGAGACCTCCGTATTCACATGTCACAGACAGAGGCTACCTTACCTAGTGCCACACTGCTAGTGCAGAGAGACCTCCGTATTCACATGTCACAGACAGAGGCTACCTTACCTAGTGCCACACTGCTAGTGCAGAGAGACCTCCGTATTCACATGTCACAGACAGAGGCTACCTTACCTAGTGCCACACTGCTAGTGCAGACACCTCCGTATTCACATGTCACAGACAGAGGCTACCTTAACTAGTGCCACACTGCTAGTGCAGAGAGACCTCCGTATTCACATGTCACAGACAGAGGCTACCTTAACTAGTGCCACACTGCTAGTGCATAGAGACCACCGTATTCACATGTCACAGACAGAGGCTACCTTAACTAGTGCCACACTGCTAGTGCAGAGACCTCCGTATTCACATGTCACAGACAGAGGCTACCTTAACTAGTGCCACACTGCTAGTGCATAGACCTCCGTATTCACATGTCACAGACAGAGGCTACCTTAACTAGTGCCACACTGCTAGTGCAGAGAGACCTCCGTATTCACATGTCACAGACAGAGGCTACCTTAACTAGTGCCACACTGCTAGTGCAGAGAGACCTCCGTATTCACATGTCACAGACAGAGGCTACCTTAACTAGTGCCACACTGCTAGTGCAGAGATACCTCCGTATTCACATGTCACAGACAGAGGCTACCTTAACTAGTGCCACACTGCTAGTGCAGAGACACCTCCGTATTCACATGTCACAGACAGAGGCTGAGTTAACTAGTGCCACACTGTTAGTGCAGAGACCTTCGTATTCACATGTCACAGACAGAGGCTACCTTAACTAGTGACACACTGCTAGTGCAGAGAGACCTCCGTATTCACATGTCACAGACAGAGGCTACCTTAACTAGTGCCACACTGCTAGTGCATAGAGACCTCCGTATTCACATGTCACAGACAGAGGCTACCTTAACTAGTGCCACACTGCTAGTGTAGAGAGACCTCCGTATTCACATGTCACAGACAGAGGCTACCTTAACTAGTGCCACACTGCTAGTGCAGAGAACTTCGTATTCACATGTCACAGACAGAGGCTACCTTAACTAGTGCCACACTGCTAGTGCAGAGACACCTCCGTATTCACATGTCACAGACAGAGGCTGCCTTACCTAGTGCCACACTGCTAGTGCAGAGAGACCTCCGTATTCACATGTCACAGACAGAGGCTACCTTAACTAGTGCCACACTGCTAGTGCAGAGATACCTCCGTATTCACATGTCACAGACAGAGGCTACCTTAACTAGTGCCACACTGCTAGTGCAGAGAGACCTCCGTATTCACACGTCACAGACAGAGGCTACCTTAACTAGTGCCACACTGCTAGTGCATAGATACCTCCGTATTCACATGTCACAGACAGAGGCTACCTTAACTAGTGCCACACTGCTAGTGCAGTGAGACCTCCGTATTCACATGTCACAGACAGAGGCTACCTTAACTAGTGCCACACTGCTAGTGCAGAGATACCTCCGTATTCACATGTCACAGACAGAGGCTACCTTAACTAGTGCCACACTGCAAGTGCAGAGAGACCTCCGTATTCACATGTCACAGACAGAGGCTACCTTAACTAGTGCCACACTGCTAGTGCAGAGAGACCTCCGTATTCACATGTCACAGACAGAGGCTACCTTAACTAGTGCCACACTGCTAGTGCAGAAACCTCCGTATTCACATGTCACAGACAGAGGCTACCTTAACTAGTGCCACACTGCTAGTGCAGAGAGACCTCCGTATTCACATGTCACAGACAGAGGCTACCTTAACTAGTGCCACACTGCTAGTGCAGAGACCTCCGTATTCACATGTCACAGACAGAGGCTACCTTAACTAGTGCCACACTGCTAGTGCAGAGAGACCTCCGTATTCACATGTCACAGACAGAGGCTACCTTAACTAGTGCCACACTGCTAGTGCAGAGAGACCTCCGTATTCACATGTCACAGACAGAGGCTACCTTAACTAGTGCCACACTGCTAGTGCAGAGAGACCTCCGTATTCACAAGTCACAGACAGAGGCTACATTAACTAGTGCCACACTGCTAGTGCAGAGAGACCTCCGTATTCACATGTCACAGACAGAGGCTGAGTTAACTAGTGCCACACTGCTAGTGCAGAGACCTCCGTATTCACATGTCACAGACAGAGGCTACCTTAACTAGTGCCACACTGCTAGTGCAGAGAGACCTCCGTATTCACATGTCACAGACAGAGGCTACCTTAACTAGTGCCACACTGCTGGTGCAGAGACCTCCGTATTCACATGTCACAGACAGAGGCTACCTTAACTAGTGCCACACTGCTAGTGCAGAGACCTCCGTATTCACATGTCACAGACAGAGGCTAACCTAACTAGTGCCACACTGCTAGTGCAGAGACCTCCGTATTCACATGTCACAGACAGAGGCTACCTTAACTAGTGCCACACTGCTAGTGCAGAGAGACCTCCGTATTCACATGTCACAGACAGAGGATACCTTACCTAGTGCCACACTGCTGGTGCAGAGACCTCCGTATTCACATGTCACAGACAGAGGCTACCTTACCTAGTGCCACACTGCTGGTGCACAGACCTCCGTATTCACATGTCACAGACAGAGGCTACCTTACCTAGTGCCACACTGCTGGTGCAGAGACCTCCGTATTCACATGTCACAGACAGAGGCTACCTTACCTAGTGCCACACTGCTGGTGCAGAGACCTCCGTATTCACATGTCACAGACAGAGGCTACCTTAACTAGTGCCACACTGCTGGTGCAGAGACCTCCGTATTCACATGTCACAGACAGAGGCTACCTTAACTAGTGCCACACTGCTGGTGCAGAGACCTCCGTATTCACATGTCACAGACAGAGGCTACCTTAACTAGTGCCACACTGCTAGTGCAGAGACCTCCGTATTCACATGTCACAGACAGAGGCTACCTTAACTAGTGCCACACTGCTAGTGCAGAGAGACCTCCGTATTCACATGTCACAGACAGAGGATACCTTACCTAGTGCCACACTGCTGGTGCAGAGACCTCCGTATTCACATGTCACAGACAGAGGCTACCTTACCTAGTGCCACACTGCTGGTGCAGAGACCTCCGTATTCACATGTTACAGACAGAGGCTACCTTACCTAGTGCCACACTGCTGGTGCAGAGACCTCCGTATTCACATGTCACAGACAGAGGCTACCTTAACTAGTGCCACACTGCTGGTGCAGAGACCTCCGTATTCACATGTCACAGACAGAGGCTACCTTAACTAGTGCCACACTGCTGGTGCAGAGACCTCCGTATTCACATGTCACAGACAGAGGCTACCTTAACTAGTGCCACACTGCTGGTGCAGAGACCTCCGTATTCACATGTCACAGACAGAGGCTACCTTAACTAGTGCCACACTGCTAGTGCAGAGACCTCCGTATTCACATGTCACAGACAGAGGCTACCTTACCTAGTGCCACACTGCTAGTGCAGAGAGACCTCCGTATTCACATGTCACAGACAGAGGCTACCTTAACTAGTGCCACACTGCTAGTGCAGAGACCTCCGTATTCACATGTCACAGACAGAGGCTACCTTACCTAGTGCCACACTGCTAGTGCAGAGAGACCTCCGTATTCACATGTCACAGACAGAGGCTACCTTAACTAGTGCCACACTGCTAGTGCAGAGACACCTCCGTATTCACATGTCACAGACAGAGGCTGAGTTAACTAGTGCCACACTGTTAGTGCAGAGACCTTCGTATTCACATGTCACAGACAGAGGCTACCTTAACTAGTGACACACTGCTAGTGCATAGAGACCTCCGTATTCACATGTCACAGACAGAGGCTACCTTACCTAGTGCCACACTGCTAGTGCAGACACCTCCGTATTCACATGTCACAGACAGAGGCTACCTTAACTAGTGCCACACTGCTAGTGCAGAGAGACCTCCGTATTCACATGTCACAGACAGAGGCTACCTTAACTAGTGCCACACTGCTAGTGCATAGAGACCACCGTATTCACATGTCACAGACAGAGGCTACCTTAACTAGTGCCACACTGCTAGTGCAGAGACCTCCGTATTCACATGTCACAGACAGAGGCTACCTTAACTAGTGCCACACTGCTAGTGCATAGACCTCCGTATTCACATGTCACAGACAGAGGCTACCTTAACTAGTGCCACACTGCTAGTGCAGAGAGACCTCCGTATTCACATGTCACAGACAGAGGCTACCTTAACTAGTGCCACACTGCTAGTGCAGAGAGACCTCCGTATTCACATGTCACAGACAGAGGCTACCTTAACTAGTGCCACACTGCTAGTGCAGAGATACCTCCGTATTCACATGTCACAGACAGAGGCTACCTTAACTAGTGCCACACTGCTAGTGCAGAGACCTCCGTATTCACATGTCACAGACAGAGGCTACCTTAACTAGTGCCACACTGCTAGTGCAGAGAGACCTCCGTATTCACATGTCACAGACAGAGGCTACCTTAACTAGTGCCACACTGCTAGTGCAGAGAGACCTCCGTATTCACATGTCACAGACAGAGGCTACCTTAACTAGTGCCACACTGCTAGTGCAGAGATACCTCCGTATTCACATGTCACAGACAGAGGCTACCTTAACTAGTGCCACACTGCTAGTGCAGAGACACCTCCGTATTCACATGTCACAGACAGAGGCTGAGTTAACTAGTGCCACACTGTTAGTGCAGAGACCTTCGTATTCACATGTCACAGACAGAGGCTACCTTAACTAGTGACACACTGCTAGTGCAGAGAGACCTCCGTATTCACATGTCACAGACAGAGGCTACCTTAACTAGTGCCACACTGCTAGTGCATAGAGACCTCCGTATTCACATGTCACAGACAGAGGCTAACTTAACTAGTGCCACACTGCTAGTGCAGAGAGACCTCCGTATTCACATGTCACAGACAGAGGCTACCTTAACTAGTGCCACACTGCTAGTGCAGAGACCTTCGTATTCACATGTCACAGACAGAGGCTACCTTAACTAGTGCCACACTGCTAGTGCAGAGACACCTCCGTATTCACATGTCACAGACAGAGGCTGCCTTACCTAGTGCCACACTGCTAGTGCAGAGAGACCTCCGTATTCACATGTCACAGACAGAGGCTACCTTAACTAGTGCCACACTGCTAGTGCAGAGATACCTCCGTATTCACATGTCACAGACAGAGGCTACCTTAACTAGTGCCACACTGCTAGTGCAGAGAGACCTCCGTATTCACACGTCACAGACAGAGGCTACCTTAACTAGTGCCACACTGCTAGTGCATAGATACCTCCGTATTCACATGTCACAGACAGAGGCTACCTTAACTAGTGCCACACTGCTAGTGCAGTGAGACCTCCGTATTCACATGTCACAGACAGAGGCTACCTTAACTAGTGCCACACTGCTAGTGCAGAGATACCTCCGTATTCACATGTCACAGACAGAGGCTACCTTAACTAGTGCCACACTGCTAGTGCAGAGACACCTCCGTATTCACATGTCACAGACAGAGGCTACCTTAACTAGTGCCACACTGCTAGTGCAGAGAGACCTCCGTATTCACATGTCACAGACAGAGGCTACCTTAACTAGTGCCACACTGCTAGTGCAGAGAGACCTCCGTATTCACATGTCACAGACAGAGGCTACCTTAACTAGTGCCACACTGCTAGTGCAGAGAGACCTCCGTATTCACATGTCACAGACAGAGGCTACCTTAACTAGTGCCACACTGCTAGTGCAGAGACCTCCGTATTCACATGTCACAGACAGAGGCTACCTTAACTAGTGCCACACTGCTAGTGCAGAGAGACCTCCGTATTCACATGTCACAGACAGAGGCTACCTTAACTAGTGCCACACTGCTAGTGCAGAGAGACCTCCGTATTCACATGTCACAGACAGAGGCTACCTTAACTAGTGCCACACTGCTAGTGCAGAGAGACCTCCGTATTCACATGTCACAGACAGAGGCTACCTTAACTAGTGCCACACTGCTAGTGCAGAGAGACCTCCGTATTCACATGTCACAGACAGAGGCTACCTTAACTAGTGCCACACTGCTAGTGCAGAGAGACCTCCGTATTCACATGTCACAGACAGAGGCTACCTTAACTAGTGCCACGCTGCTAGTGCAGAGAGACCTCCGTATTCACATGTCACAGACAGAGGCTACCTTACCTAGTGCCACGCTGCTAGTGCAGAGAGACCTCCGTATTCACATGTCAGAGACAGAGGCTACCTTACCTAGTGCCACGCTGCTAGTGTAGAGAGACCTCCGTATTCACATGTCACAGACAGAGGCTACCTTAACTAGTGCCACACTGCTAGTGCAGAGAGACCTCCGTATTCACATGTCACAGACAGAGGCTACCTTAACTAGTGCCACACTGCTAGTGCAGAGAGACCTCCGTATTCACATGTCACAGACAGAGGCTACCTTAACTAGTGCCACACTGCTAGTGCAGAGAGACCTCCGTATTCACATGTCACAGACAGAGGCTACCATAACTAGTGCCACACTGCTAGTGCAGAGAGACCTCCGTATTCACATGTCACAGACAGAGGCTACCTTAACTAGTGCCACACTGCTAGTGCAGAGAGACCTCCGTATTCACATGTCACAGACAGAGGCTACCTTAACTAGTGCCACACTGCTAGTGCAGAGAGACCTCCGTATTCACATGTCACAGACAGAGGCTACCTTAACTAGTGCCACACTGCTAGTGCAGAGACCTCCGTATTCACATGTCACAGACAGAGGCTACCTTAACTAGTGCCACACTGCTAGTGCAGAGAGACCTCCGTATTCACATGTCACAGACAGAGGCTACCTTAACTAGTGCCACACTGCTAGTGCAGAGAGACCTCCGTATTCACATGTCACAGACAGAGGCTACCTTAACTAGTGCCACACTGCTAGTGCAGAGAGACCTCCGTATTCACATGTCACAGACAGAGGCTACCTTAACTAGTGCCACACTGCTAGTGCAGAGACCTCCGTATTCACATGTCACAGACAGAGGCTACCTTACCTAGTGCCACACTGCTAGTGCAGAGACCTCCGTATTCACATGTCACAGACAGAGGCTACCTTAACTAGTGCCACACTGCTAGTTTAGAGACCTCCGTATTCACATGTCACAGACAGAGGCTACCTTAACTAGTGCCACACTGCTAGTGCAGAGAGACCTCTGTATTCACATGTCACAGACAGAGGCTACCTTAACTAGTGCCACACTGCTAGTGCAGAGAGACCTCCGTATTCACATGTCACAGACAGAGGCTACCTTAACTAGTGCCACACTGCTAGTGCAGAGAGACCTCTGTATTCACATGTCACAGACAGAGGCTACCTTAACTAGTGCCACACTGCTAGTGCAGAGAGACCTCCGTATTCACATGTCACAGACAGAGGCTACCTTAACTAGTGCCACACTGCTAGTGCAGAGATACCTCCGTATTCACATGTCACAGACAGAGGCTACCTTACCTAGTGCCACACTGCTGGCGATATATACATTTACAGCCATTCTGTGCACTCTAGTATAAGGAAAGGCTGACAGGCAGTGCAGAATCCGAAAAATAATACAGTGACGAAGGTTATAATCGCAGCCATCGAAGCGTTAAACGCCCATGGAATCCAGATTAACGTACAGAATCCTCAGTGCGACAATTAACCGCAACTCTCTGAATCATGAGCATTGCCGACACAGGAAATAGACACGACGGGCAGGTCAGGAATGAACTCTTCCTGAAACCTTCGTACATACTGCAGAGCATCCGAGCTTATGGGCAGCAGAGAGGATCAGCCACTAATGGAAAGATTAAGTAGACAGACTCACTGCTACACCGGCAAGTGAGCTGGCGATACGAAGAGATCACGGTATCAGATAAGGTTTTTTGTAACCCTTTCACTCTTTAGAAGGTGCAGTTACACTTACTGTGTACAAAAGGCTTTTAGATAAGCACAGCATTGTGCATGGTAGATCCAGATCTCTCAGATAAGCACAGCATTGTGCATGGTAGATCCAGATCTCTCAGATAAGCACAGCATTGTGCATGGTAGATCCAGATCTCTCAGATAAGCACAGCATTGTGCATGGTAGATCCAGATCTCTCAGATAAGCACAGCATTGTGCATGGTAGATCCAGATCTCTCAGATAAGCACAGCATTGTGTAATAACGCTATCGCTGTTACTATAGCATCAGTTCTGCCTCTCTCTCCAAGCCCCGCCTCTCTCTCCAAGCCTCTCCTTACTGGATGACACTGAATTTAGGAGGCCCGGAGAAATGATTTGCAATATTAAACTACAGTAACGACTGTAAACATTTTTAAAGTAAAACAAAGTCCAAGAAAATGAAAATGTGTCTGTAGCTCTTGTAATGCGTCTGTAGCTCTTGTAATGCGTCTGTAGCTCTTGTAATGCGTCTGTAGCTTTTGTAATGCGCCTGTAGCTCTTGTAATGCCTCTGTAGCTCTTGTAATGCCTCTGTAGCTCTTGTAATGCGCCTGTAGCTCTTGTAATGCGCCTGTAGCTCTTGTAATGCGTCTGTAGCTTTTGTAATGCGCCTGTAGCTCTTGTAATGCGTCTGTATCTTGTTATGTGTCTGTAGCTCTTGTAATGCGTCTGTAGCTCTTGTAATGCGCCTGTAGCTCTTGTAATGCGCCTGTAGCTCTTGTAATGCGTCTGTAGCTCTTGTAATGCGTCTGTAGCTCTTGTAATGCGTCTGTAGCTCTTGTAATGCGCCTGTAGCTCTTGTAATGCGCCTGTAGCTCTTGTAATGCGCCTGTATCTTGTTATGTGTCTGTAGCTCTTGTAATGCGTCTGTAGCTCTTGTAATGTGTCTGTAGCTCTTGTAATGCGCCTGTAGCTCTTGTAATGCGCCTGTAGCTCTTGTAATGCGTCTGTAGCTCTTGTAATGCGTCTGTAGCTCTTGTAATGCGCCTGTAGATCTTGTAATGCGTCTGTAGCTTTTGTAATGCGCCTGTAGCTCTTGTAATGTGTCTGTAGCTCTTGTAATGCGTCTGTAGCTCTTGTAATGCGTCTGTAGCTCTTGTAATGCGTCTGTAGCTCTTGTAATACGTCTGTAGCTCTTGTAATGCGTCTGTAGCTTTTGTAATACGTCTGTAGCTCTTGTAATGCGTCTGTAGCTTTTGTAATGCGCCTGTAGCTCTTGTAATGTGTCTGTAGTTCTTGTAATGCGCCTGTAGCTCTTGTAATGCGCCTGTAGCTCTTGTAATGCGCCTGTAGCTCTTGTAATGCGCCTGTAGCTCTTGTAATGCGCCTGTAGCTCTTGTAATGCGTCTGTAGCTCTTGTAATGTGTCTGTATATCTTGTAATGTGTCTATCTCTTGTAAGGGGCGGTTTGAGCTCCGGTTTGCTAGTAAGGACTTTTCTAAGTGACTTTTTGTTTTTTGATTTATATGTTGCAGACTTATTAATATATTAAATAATCCTGGCATATTGGGTGGCATAATAATCCTGGCATATTGGGTGTCTTAATCCTGGCATATTGAGAGGCATAATAATCCTGGCATATTGAGGGGCATAATAATCCTGGCATATTGAGAGGCATAATAATCCTGGCATATTGGGTGTCTTAATCCTGGCATATTGAGAGGCATAATAATCCTGGCATATTGAGAGGCATAATAATCCTGGCATATTGAGGGGCATAATCCTGGCATATTGTGTGGGGAAATGCTGGCATATTGAGTGGCATAATAATCCTGGCATATTGGGAGGCATAATAATCCTGGCATATTGGGAGGCATAATAATCCTGGCATATTGGGTGGCATAATAATCCTGGCATATTGGGAGGCATAATAATCCTGGCATATTGAGAGGCATAATAATCCTGGCATATTGAGAGGCATAATAATCCTGGCATATTGAGAGGCATAATAATCCTGGCATATTGGGTGGCATAATAATCCTGGCATATTGGGAGGCATAATAATCCTGGCATATTGAGAGGCATAATAATCCTGGCATATTGAGAGGCATAATAATCCTGGCATATTGGGTGGCATAATAATCCTGGCATATTGAGAGGCATAATAATCCTGGCATATTGAGAGGCATAATAATCCTGGCATATTGAGAGGCATAATAATCCTGGCATATTGAGAGGCATAATAATCCTGGCATATTGAGGGGCATAATAATCCTGGCATATTGAGCGGCATAATAATCCTGGCATATTGGGTGGCATAATAATCCTGGCATATTGAGCGGCATAATAATCCTGGCATATTGAGGGGCATAATAATCCTGGCATATTGAGGGGCATAATAATCCTGACATATTGAGCGGCATAATAATCCTGGCATATTGAGCGGCATAATAATCCTGGCATATTGAGCGGCATAACAATCCTGGCATATTGAGAGGCATAATAATCCTGGCATATTGAGAGGCATAATAATCCTGGCATATTGAGCGGCATAATAATCCTGGCATATTGAGAGGCATAATAATCCTGGCATATTGAGAGGCATAATAATCCTGGCATATTGAGGGGCATAATAATCCTGGCATATTGAGAGGCATAATAATCCTGGCATATTGAGGGGCATAATCCTGGCATATTGAGGGGCATAATCCTGGCATATTGAGAGGCATAATCCTGGCATATTGGGAGGCATAATAATCCTGGCATATTGAGAGGCATAATAATCCTGGCATATTGAGGGGCATAATCCTGGCATATTGAGAGGCATAATCCTGGCATATTGGGAGGCATAATAATCCTGGCATATTGAGAGGCATAATAATCCTGGCATATTGAGGGGCATAATCCTGGCATATTGAGAGGCATAATAATACTGGCATATTGGGAGGCATAATAATCCTGGCATATTGAGAGGCATAATAATCCTGGCATATTGAGAGGCATAATAATCCTGGCATATTGAGGGGCATAATCCTGGCATATTGTGTGGGGAAATGCTGGCATATTGGGTGGCATAATAATCCTGGCATATTGGGAGGCATAATAATCCTGGCATATTGAGGGGCATAATAATCCTGGCATATTGAGGGGCATAATCCTACAGTGATTATTCAAATTACAGTGATTATTTTAGTGGGTGCTATACTACATATTTGTACCCTGCCCTGAGCCCAGTGCCACAGAGAGTGCAGTGCACTTGCAACTACATGTGTGCCAGGCACATGACTTTAATCCTGTTCTGTTAGCTCAGTGGGCAACATCTAGGCATTTTTAAATACTGCAATTTGTTGGTGTTAAATATTACATTTGCGTCCTGCACTTCATATCTGAGAGTCAAATAGAACCATCAAATACTGTGCTTACAGCGCACTTTGAAAAATTCTGGCTACCTCCTCCTCCTCCTCCTCCAGCGCCGCTTCCACCTACACCGCCACGGTCACCGCCTCCTCAACCTATGGGTCACTTAGTATAAACTGAAAGAGAATACCCTGCACTCCAACCCTCTCTCAAATGGATAATTCTGTTGATCCTCCTGGCAGCCATACTTTAGATTTAGATTTATGTTCTTCCAAAGCTAAAATCAAAGATTCCATCTAGTGCTATTTTATGGCTCAGCTGTATTTGTAATTTGTATGTATTTTATGTTATTTGAAGTTATTTCCCTATCCACATTTGTTTGCAGGGCACTTGTCCTACTCTTACCAGCATTTTACTTCATTTTGCAGGCCTCTAGCCCTTTCCAGGACTTTTTTAGAGGCATTTTAGTGGCCAAAAGTTTGTGTCCCCATTGACTTCAATGGGGTTCGGGGTCAAGTTCGAGCACGGACCCGGACATTTTTTCGAAGTTCGGCCGAACCTGCCGAACCCGAACATCCAGGTGTCCGCTCAATTCTAGATACAACATGTCCGCCCCCTGATAGGGCTATACAGAGCAAAGATTCTAAACAACATGTCCGCCCCTGATAGAGCTATACAGATCAAAGATTCTAAACAACATGTCCACCCCCTGATAGAGCTATACAGTGCAAAGATTCTAAACATGTCCGCCCCTTGATAGAGCTATACAGAGCAAAGATACATGTCCGCCCCCTGATAGAGCTATACAGAGCAAAGATTCTAAACAACATGTCTGCCCCCTGATAGAGCTATACAGAGCAAAGATTCTAAACAACATGTCCGCCCCCTGATAGAACTATACAGAGCAAAGATACAGCATGTCCGCCCCCTGATAGAGCTATACAGAGCAAATATACAACATGTCCGCCCCCTGATAGAGCTATACAGAGCAAAGATACAACATGTCCGCCCTCTGATAGAGCTATACAGAGCAAAGGTTGTAAACAACATGTCTGCCCCCTGATAGAGTTATACAGAACAAAGATTCTGAACAACATGTCCTCCCCCTGATAGAGCTATACAGAGCAAAGATTCTAACCATGTCCTCCCCCTAATAGAGCTATACAGAGTAAAGATTCTAACCAGCATGTCCTCCCCCTGATAGAGCTGTACAGAGCAAAGATTCTAAACAACATGTCTGCCCCCTAATAGAACTATACAGAGCAAAGATCCAGCATGTCCGCCCCCTGATAGAGCTATACAGAGCAAATATATAACATGTCCGCCCCCTGATAGAGCTATACAGAGCAAAGATACAACATGTCCGCCCTCTGATAGAGCTATACAGAGCAAAGATTGTAAACAACATGGCTGCCCCTGATAGAGTTATACAGAGCAAAGATTCTGAACAACATGTCTTCCCCCTGATAGAGCTATAGAGAGAAAAGATTCTAACCATGTCCTCCCGCTAATAGAGCTATACAGAGTAAAGATTCTAACCAGCATGTCCTCCCCCTGATAGAGCTGTACAGAGCAAAGATTATAAACATTTCCGCCCCCTGATAGAGCTATACAGAGCAAAAATTCTAAACAACATGTCTGCACCTGATACAGCTATACAGAGCAAAGATTCTAAACAACATGTCCACCCACTGATAGAGCTATACAGTGCAAAGATTCTAAACAACATGTCCGCCGCCTGATAGAACTATACAGAGCAAAGATACAACATGTCCACCCCCTGATAGAGCTATACAGAGCAAAGATACATGTCCGCCCCCTGATAGAGCTATACAGAGCAAAGATACATGTCCGCCTTCTGATAGAGCTATACAGAGCAAAGATTCTAAACAACATGTCTGCCCTCTGATAGAACTATACAGAGCAAAAATACAGCATGTCCGCCCCCTGATAGAGCTATAAAGAGCAAAGATACAACATGTCCGCCTTCTGATAGAGCTATACAGAGCAAAGATTGTAAACAACATGTCTGCCCCTGATAGAGTTATACAGAGCAAAGATTCTGAACAACATGTCCTCCCCCTGATAGAGCTATACAGAGCAAAGTATCTAACTATGTCCTCCCCCTAATAGAGCTATACAGAGTAAAGATTCTAACAGCATGTCCTCCCCTGATAGAGTTGTACAGAGCAAAGATTATAAACATGTCCGCCCCCTGATAGAGCTATACAAAGCAAAGATTCTAAACAACATGTCCGCCCCTGATAGAACTATACAGAGCAAAGATACAACATGTCCGCCCACTGATAGAGCTATACAGAGCAAAGATTCTAAACAACATGTCTTCCCCCTGATAGAGCTATACAGAGCAAAGATACATGTCCGCCCCCTGATAGAGCTATACAGAGCAAAGATACATGTCCGCCTTCTGATAGAGCTATACAGAGCAAAGATTCTAAACAACATGTCTGCCCTCTGATAGAACTATACAGAGCAAAGATACAGCATGTCCGCCCCCTGATAGAGCTATAAAGAGCAAAGATACAACATGTCCACCTTCTGATAGAGCTATACAGAGCAAAGATTCTGAACAACATGTCCTCCCCCTGATAGAGCTATACAGAGCAAAGTATCTAACTATGTCCTCCCCCTAATAGAGCTATACAGAGTAAAGATTCTAACAGCATGTCCTCCCCCTGATAGAGTTGTACAGAGCAAAGATTATAAACATGTCCGCCCCCTGATAGAGCTATACAGAGCAAAGATTCTAAACAACATGTCTGCCCCTGATAGAGCTATACAAAGCAAAGATTCTAAACAACATGTCCACCCCCTGATAGAACTATACAGAGCAAAGATACAACATGTCCGCCCCCTGATAGAGCTATACAGAGCAAATATACAACATGTCCGCCCCCTGATAGAGCTATACAGAGCAAAGATACAACATGTCCGCCCTCTGATAGAGCTATACAGAGCAAAGATTGTAAACAACATGTCTGCCCCCTGATAGAGTTATACAGAACAAAGATTCTGAACAACATGTCCTCCCCCTGATAGAGCTATACAGAGCAAAGATTCTAACCATGTCCTCCCCCTAATAGAGCTATACAGAGTAAAGATTCTAATCAGCATGTCCTCCCCCTGATAGAGCTGTACAGAGCAAAGATTCTAAACAACATGTCTGCCCCCTAATAGAACTATACAGAGCAAAGATCCAGCATGTCCGCCCCCTGATAGAGCTATACAGAGCAAATATATAACATGTCCGCCCCCTGATAGAGCTATACAGAGCAAAGATACAACATGTCCGCCCTCTGATAGAGCTATACAGAGCAAAGATTGTAAACAACATGGCTGCCCCTGATAGAGTTATACAGAGCAAAGATTCTGAACAACATGTCTTCCCCCTGATAGAGCTATAGAGAGAAAAGATTCTAACCATGTCCTCCCCCTAATAGAGCTATACAGAGTAAAGATTCTAACCAGCATGTCCTCCCCCTGATAGAGCTGTACAGAGCAAAGATTATAAACATTTCCGCCCCCTGATAGAGCTATACAGAGCAAAAATTCTAAACAACATGTCTGCACCTGATACAGCTATACAGAGCAAAGATTCTAAACAACATGTCCACCCCCTGATAGAGCTATACAGTGCAAAGATTCTAAACAACATGTCCGCCGCCTGATAGAACTATACAGAGCAAAGATACAACATGTCCGCCCCCTGATAGAGCTATACAGAGCAAAGATACATGTCCGCCCCCTGATAGAGCTATACAGAGCAAAGATACATGTCCGCCTTCTGATAGAGCTATACAGAGCAAAGATTCTAAACAACATGTCTGCCCTCTGATAGAACTATACAGAGCAAAAATACAGCATGTCCGCCCCCTGATAGAGCTATAAAGAGCAAAGATACAACATGTCCGCCTTCTGATAGAGCTATACAGAGCAAAGATTGTAAACAACATGTCTGCCCCTGATAGAGTTATACAGAGCAAAGATTCTGAACAACATGTCCTCCCCCTGATAGAGCTATACAGAGCAAAGTATCTAACTATGTCCTCCCCCTAATAGAGCTATACAGAGTAAAGATTCTAACAGCATGTCCTCCCCTGATAGAGTTGTACAGAGCAAAGATTATAAACATGTCCGCCCCCTGATAGAGCTATACAAAGCAAAGATTCTAAACAACATGTCCGCCCCTGATAGAACTATACAGAGCAAAGATACAACATGTCCGCCCCCTGATAGAGCTATACAGAGCAAAGATTCTAAACAACATGTCTGCCCCCTGATAGAGCTATACAGAGCAAAGATACATGTCCGCCCCCTGATAGAGCTATACAGAGCAAAGATACATGTCCGCCTTCTGATAGAGCTATACAGAGCAAAGATTCTAAACAACATGTCTGCCCTCTGATAGAACTATACAGAGCAAAGATACAGCATGTCCGCCCCCTGATAGAGCTATAAAGAGCAAAGATACAACATGTCCACCTTCTGATAGAGCTATACAGAGCAAAGATTCTGAACAACATGTCCTCCCCCTGATAGAGCTATACAGAGCAAAGTATCTAACTATGTCCTCCCCCTAATAGAGCTATACAGAGTAAAGATTCTAACAGCATGTCCTCCCCCTGATAGAGTTGTACAGAGCAAAGATTATAAACATGTCCGCCCCCTGATAGAGCTATACAGAGCAAAGATTCTAAACAACATGTCTGCCCCTAATAGAGCTATACAAAGCAAAGATTCTAAACAACATGTCCACCCCCTGATAGAACTATACAGAGCAAAGATACAACATGTCCGCCCCCTGATAGAGCTATACAGAGCAAATATACAACATGTCCGCCCCCTGATAGAGCTATACAGAGCAAAGATACAACATGTCCGCCCTCTGATAGAGCTATACAGAGCAAAGATTGTAAACAACATGTCTGCCCCCTGATAGAGTTATACAGAACAAAGATTCTGAACAAAATGTCCTCCCCCTGATAGAGCTATACAGAGCAAAGATTCTAACCATGTCCTCCCCCTAATAGAGCTATACAGAGTAAAGATTCTAACCAGCATGTCCTCCCCCTGATAGAGCTGTACAGAGCAAAGATTCTAAACAACATGTCTGCCCCCTAATAGAACTATACAGAGCAAAGATCCAGCATGTCCGCCCCCTGATAGAGCTATACAGAGCAAATATATAACATGTCCGCCCCCTGATAGAGCTATACAGAGCAAAGATACAACATGTCCGCCCTCTGATAGAGCTATACAGAGCAAAGATTGTAAACAACATGGCTGCCCCTGATAGAGTTATACAGAGCAAAGATTCTGAACAACATGTCTTCCCCCTGATAGAGCTATAGAGAGAAAAGATTCTAACCATGTCCTCCCCCTAATAGAGCTATACAGAGTAAAGATTCTAACCAGCATGTCCTCCCCCTGATAGAGCTGTACAGAGCAAAGATTATAAACATTTCCGCCCCCTGATAGAGCTATACAGAGCAAAAATTCTAAACAACATGTCTGCACCTGATACAGCTATACAGAGCAAAGATTCTAAACAACATGTCCACCCCCTGATAGAGCTATACAGTGCAAAGATTCTAAACAACATGTCCGCCGCCTGATAGAACTATACAGAGCAAAGATACAACATGTCCGCCCCCTGATAGAGCTATACAGAGCAAAGATTCTAAACAACATGTCCGCCCCCTGATAGAGCTATATAGAGCAAAGATTCTAAACAACATGTCCTCCCCCCTGATAGCGCTATACAGAGCAAAGATTCTAAACAACATGTTCGCCCCCTGATAGAGCTATACAGAGCAAAGAGTCTAAACAACATGTCCGCCCTCGGATAGAGCTAAGAGTAATGATTCTAAACAACATGTCCACCCCCTGATAGAGCTATACAGAGCAAAGATTCTAAACATGTCCACCCCGATAGAGCTATACAGAGCAAAGATTCTAAACAACATGTCCGACCCTGATAGAGCTATACAGAGCAAAGATTCTAACAACATGTCTGCCCCCTGATAGAGCTATACAGAGCAAAGATTCTAAACAACATGTCCGCCCTCTGATAGAGCTATACAGAGAAAAGGGAGCTCAATAAGGTATCTTTTTTTATCTTCCTTTACTACATAATTTCTATATAAAACCATCTGCACATCATGCAATTAATCAATCATTAATGCAAAGTAATTTGTTGGCTTCATTTGTCCTGTAAAAGTAGAATATTACATTGAGAAGGCAGGAATGCTGGTTACCTGTTAGGTTTCTCAGGGTTTGCTGCTGTATCCAGGACACACAGACACACACAGGGATTGTGCAGGCGTGTAAGGCTGTGTTTACTTACCCAAGCTCTGCAGTGACTGCCTTCACACGGGTAGTGATCAGCTCTCCCAGGTATCTACAAACAAGGGAAGCGTCTGTTATACACACACAGCCTCACACTCTGCATTACACAAGCTTTATACATGGCTGCCATCAATCAGCACTTCACAAGGGGGACAGAGAGAGCGATCCCCTGACAGACTGAGAGGGGGGTGGCAGGGAGCTTTACCGTGCTCCGGCTGGTTACAAGTCAGGCCGCGGAATGCGCTGGGTCAGGCCACGGGACGCACAGTAAATAAGAGGGAGCATAAAAAAAACAGGGACAATATATAAATAACTCCTGACAGCCAAAAAACAAAAAACTGCAACAGTCACTGTATCAAACAAAAACAAACAGCCAAGGTTTAGTCAGATTTAATCACACCAGACAATTGATCGCTTGTCCCATCAAAACAAACTATTTCCATCTCCTGCAACATTGTATGGGGCAGAAAAAAGCCAGTCAGGGCTGATTCCTTAACCCCTGCAGCTCCAGCCCCCCTCCAATGCCGTGGGCATGCAGGGGGCTTGTTAACCCTTGCAGACCTGGGCAGCAGGAGGAGTCTTGGTCTTTGCAGAAGCCATTAGAGTATCGGCGGGGTGTCAATTATTTATTGATAAAGAGATCAATAAATCACGTTACAGATCGATTAATATGGATTAGCGTTACTGCTCCCTATACCTAGAAATAACATCCATCAAACCCAGGGATCAATACACCAGGCAGCGAATCCGAAAAATGATACGGGGACAATAAGGGCATCGAAAAACATGGTGCGGCACATCTATATTAACCACACAGATTCTCGTTGGCCTTATAAATGTGTTACTTTTGCTTGAATGAAGGTGATTTAAAGAGAGACTCTGTCACCTAAACACTGCTTATACTGTGACTGTATCACCCAAACACTGCTTATACTGTGACTGTATCACCTAAACACTGCTTATACTGTGACTGTATCACCCAAACACTGCTTATACTGATACTGTATCACCCAAACACTGCTTATACTGTGACTGTATCACCTAAACACTGCTTATACTGTGACTGTGTCACCTAAACACTGCTTATACTGTGACTGTATCACCCAAACACTGCTTATACTGTGACTGTATCACCCAAACGCTGCTTATACTGTGACTGTATCACCCAAACACTGCTTATACCGGGACTGTATCACCAAAACACTGCTTATACTGTGACTGTATCACCTAAACACTGCTTATACTGTGACTGTGTATTATAGGGATCCTGTGACTGTGTCACCTAAACACTGCTTATACTGTGACTGTATCACCCAAACACTGCTTATACTGTGACTGTATCACCCAAACACTGCTTATACTGTGACTGTATCACCCAAACACTGCTTATACTGTGACTGTATCTCCTAAACACCGCTTATACTGTGACTGTATCACCTAAACACGGTTTATACTGTGACTGTATCACCCAAACACTGCTTATACTGTGACTGTATCACCCAAACACTGCTTATACTGTGACTGTATCTCCTAAACACTGCTTATACTGTGACTGTATCACCTAAACACTTCTTATACTGTGACTGTATCACCTAAACACTTCTTATACTGTGACTGTATCACCTAAACACTGCTTATACTGTGACTGTGTATTATAGGGATCCTGTGACTGTGCATTATAGGGATCCTGTGACTGTGTATTATAGGGATCCTGTGACTGTGTATTATAGGGATCCTGTGACTGTGCATTATAGGGATCCTGTGACTGTGTATTATAGGGATCCTGTGACTGTGTATTATAGGGATCCTGTGACTGTGTATTATAGGGATCCTGTGACTGTGTATTATAGGGATCCTGTGACTGTAGAGAATAATATATGGATCTATACATTTCATTAGCAGAATTGCAGCAAATGGCTAAAATAGGAGAAATATGTTTTAAATGTATGCGTTCGTCTCCTGCATTTGACATCACCATGTGATGCAAACTACACAATGACATTTAGTTCATTTGAATATCAAGCCACAAGTGATGTCATAAGCAGGAGTCACATTTAAAACCTATTTTACTCTTATTTTGTGGTTTTGCTGTGATACTGCTGACACAATGTATAGATCATTAATTCCCTGCACAATGTATAGATCATTAATTCACTGCACAATGTATAGATCATTAATTCTCTGCACAATGTATAGATCATTAATTCTCTGCACAATGTATAGATCATTAATTCCCTGCACAATGTATAGATCATTAATTCCCTGCACAATGTATAGATCATTAATTCCCTGCACAATGTATAGATCATTAATTCACTGCACAATGTATAGATCATTAATTCCCTGCACAATGTATAGATCATTAATTCCCTGCACAATGTATAGATCATTAATTCCCTGCACAATGTATAGATCATTAATTCACTGCACAATGTATAGATCATTAATTCTCTGCACAATGTATAGATCATTAATTCTCTGCACAATGTATAGATCATTAATTCCCTGCACAATGTATAGATCATTAATTCCCTGCACAATGTATAGATCATTAATTCCCTGCACAATGTATAGATCATTAATTCACTGCACAATGTATAGATCATTAATTCCCTGCACAATGTATAGATCATTAATTCCCTGCACAATGTATAGATCATTAATTCCCTGCACAATGTATAGATCATTAATTCCCTGCACAATGTATAGATCATTAATTCCCTGCACAATGTATAGATCATTAATTCCCTGCACAATGTATAGATCATTAATTCCCTGCACAATGTATAGCTAAATCAGGCAGATGAAATGTTCCTCTCACCGTTTAGTGAATCACCCCCGCTGTATCCTTAGTACATGGGTGACGGATCCCTGTAATCTAGCATGGTTATGTGAGGATTAAATCATATTCCTCACAGCAGATCACTTACAAATCTCCTAACACGTTATTTCCAGACGCATTTCAATATGCATGGATTGCAGGTCTGAAGCTACCGGCTGTGGAGAACTTCAACAAGCTCTGCTTAACATCTGTCTTCAAACCTCTGCAAGATGAAAGCCATAACATTACACTGTGTTGTGAAAGTGATAAAGCTCGACCTGCCCTAAACCTCGGAATAAAAACCCCTGGTAGTTTGAGGTCTGTAACAGGATCCCTGTTCACAGCCTCGGGCCTTGTTTGTCTGGTCTCTGTGATACAGGAATGTGCTGGACAAGAGCTGAGCGCACGCTACAAGCTGTGATACAGGAATGTGCTGGACAAGAGCTGAGCGCACGCTACAAGCTGTGATACAGGAATGTGCTGGACAAGAGCTGAGCGCACGCTACAAGCTGTGATACAGGAATGTGCTGGACAAGAGCTGAGCGCACGCTACATACTGTGATACAGGAATGTGCTGGACAAGAGCTGAGCGCAAGCTACATACTGTGATACAGGAATGTGCTGGACAAGAGCTGAGCGCAAGCTACAAGCTGTGATACAGGAATGTGCTGGACAAGAGCTGAGCGCACACTACATACTGTGATACAGGAATGTGCTGGACAAGAGCTGAGCGCACGCTACAAGCTGTGATACAGGAATGTGCTGGACAAGAGCTGAGCGCACACTACATACTGTGATACAGGAATGTGCTGGACAAGAGCTGAGCGCACGGTACATACTGTGATACAGGAATGTGCTGGACAAGAGCTGAGCGCACGCTACAAGCTGTGATACAGGAATGTGCTGGACAAGAGCTGAGCGCACGCTACAAGCTGTGATACAGGAATGTGCTGGACAAGAGCTGAGCGCACACTACATACTGTGATACAGGAATGTGCTGGACAAGAGCTGAGTGCACGGTACATACTGTGATACAGGAATGTGCTGGACAAGAGCTGAGTGCACGGTACATACTGTGATACAGGAATGTGCTGGACAAGAGCTGAGCGCACGCTACAAGCTGTGATACAGGAATGTGCTGGACAAGAGCTGAGCGCACGGTACAAGCTGTGATACAGCAATGTGCTGGACAAGAGCTGAGCGCACGGTACAAGCTGTGATACAGCAATGTGCTGGACAAGAGCTGAGCGCACGCTACAAACTGTGATACAGCAATGTGCTGGACAAGAGCCAAAATAGTAAGACCTCCTGTAATCTGTTGTATCTATATTATTATCAAATGTATGTCCTGTCAATTGTAAATTCAAAAAACGAATATGTTGTTTATTATAGTTGATAGTAAATTTCAAGTTACTGTATAAGACGACCCCCAACTTTTCCAGTTAAAATATAGAGTTTGGCATATACTCGCCGTATAAGACTACCCCTCTTCCAATGCGCATTTTCTCCTACAGTGACATTTACACACACACCCTTACATTGACACAGTGACACACTTACACACACACACCCTTACACTGACACAGTGACACACTTACACAGACACACTTACAAAGAAAGTGACACACTTACACACACACCCTTACACAGACACAGTGACATTTACACACACACCCTTACACTGACACACTTACACACACACCCTTACACAGACACAGTGACATTTACACACACACCCTTACACTGACACACTTACACACACAGCCTTACACTGACACAGTGACACACTTACACACACACCCTTACACTGACACAGTGACACACTTACACACACACAGTGACACCAACAGACACATAACCTTAGACACACTATTTTGCCCTTCAATATGCCATTTAATATGCCAATATTTTGCCCCTCCAATATGCCAGGATTTTGCCCCTCCAACATGACATTATTTTTCCGCTCAATATGCCAGGATTTTGCCCCTCTAATATACCAGGATTTTGCCCCCTCCAATTTGCCAGGATTTTGCCCCCTTCCTCCCCCTTTGCAGTACTTACCTCGTTGCTGCTCTGCAGGTCCGTGGCTGTGAGGGAAGCGTTGTGCGCTCCCCTCCAGCCGTGCGGCTTCAATAAAGTTTGTTTTAAAAAAAAATGTAAACAAACTTTATTGAAGTCTCGCGGCTGGAAGGGAGCGCACAACGCTTCCCTCACAGCCACGGACCTGCAGAGCAGCAACGAGGTAAGTAAAAAGACGACAACCGGCGAATAAGACGACCCCCGACTTTTGGGAAGGTTTTACTGGGTTAAAAAGTCGTCTTATACACCGGAAAATACAGTAATATCATTAATACTCATGTACTCCAAAAATTCATTCAAAACTTCCTGTTCCCCATCCCATATCAAAAGCAAATCGTCGATATACCTGCCATACGAAATTATGTGACTCTTGAAGGGATTATCACTGTTGAAAATTTTCCCACCGCCCCATGTACAAATTTGCGGGCGAGGGTGCAAATTTAGTGCCCATTGCGGTGCCACATCGTTGTAGATAGTAGGCACCGTTGAACAAAAAGTAATTGTGGCTGAGGAGAAACTCTATGAAGTTACAAATATAATTCTGCTTCTCTGTAGGGAGATTTGAAAAGTATTTAAGAAAATATTGAGTTGCCTCCACTCCCTTTTGGTGTGGAATTGAGGAGTAGAGGGAACTGACATCTAAAGTTACCCAAATATAATTGCTCCCCCATTTAAATTCTGTAATTTGTTCTAATACATGTTTCGTATCCCCGAGTTATCCCTTCAAGTTACACACCACCGGCTGCAGATAAACATCAACCCATTGGGAAAGCCTTTCACAGATGAAGTCCGTATTTTACACACACAGATAGGTTTGAACCGTTTAAAAAGTAGTTTTGATAATGCAGAAAAGATTTCAGTTTTTAGTCGGTTGATATGATGTCAAATAAACCTTCATAAAGGTGACTTTATTACACATTACTGTATTTACCTGATTATAAGACAAGTTCCCCATGTCTTATATTAGAGGTCATCTTATAATCAGACTTCAAATAGAGGTCTGACTATAAGACTAGAGCGGGGGGTGTGGGGGATACATTGGGCTCAGTCTGAGGGGCAGATGGCTGTGTGGGGATACATTGGCTCAGTCGGGGGGCAGATAGCAGTGTGGAGGGATACATCGGCTCAGTGTGGGGGGGGCAGATGGCTGTGTGGGGGATACATTGGCTCAGTCGGGGGCAGATGGCTGTGTGGGGATACATTGGCTCAGTCGGGGGGGCAGATGGCAGTGTGGGAGATACATTGGCTCAGTCGGAGGGCAGATGGCAGTGTGGGGGGCAGAGAGTTATATGGGGGATACATTGGCTCAGTCTGGGGGGGCAGATGGCTGTGTTTGGGTCAGCATTGGCTAAGTCTTGGGGGCAGATGGATGTATGGGGGGCAGCATTGGCTAAGTCTGAAAGGGCCGGTGGCTGTGTGAGGGGCAAATTGGCAAATAAAAGGAAATAAAAACAAGAAATTCAATTTTTTCAATCATCATTTTTTATTAAATATAATTAAAAGATGTTTATATGTGAATTCTTATACTTTTTTTCCCTATAGGATAGTCTATAGGCCTTTTCTTTTTTTCCAAAAATATCCAAAATTTGGGGGATGTCTAATAATCAGGGTGGTCTTATATTTGAGCAAATACAGTATTTGTGTTTAACTCTATTTATAACTAGTGTTGAGCGAACCCGAACCGCACTGTTCGGTTTCGTACCGAACTTTATGGTTTTTGGACCCTGGACCCGAACACGGACATTTCACTGTTTGTCCGTGTTGGAGTTCGGGGTTCGGCGATTACATTGTATGCAATGCTATTGGCTTTCTATAAACCGAAATAGTGTCCCCATTCATACGAAATTCTTATGAATGGGGACTCTATTTCGGTTTATAGAAAGCCAATAGCATTACATGTATTCTATAAACCGAAAGGCTATAAACCGAAATACATTCTGTTTATAGACTTTCTTTTTATAGAATAGCAATAGCATTACATGTATTCTATAAAACGAAAGCATATAAACAGAATGTCTTTCGGTTTATAGACTTTCGGATTATGGAATACATGTAATGCTATTGCTATTCTATAAACCAAAATAGAGTCCCCATTCATACGAATAGGTCAATTGACTTATTCGTATGAATGGGAACACTCACCCACATTTTACTTCATTTTGCAGCCCTCTAGCCCTTTCCAGGACTTTTTTGGAGGCATTTTAGTGGCCAAAAGGTCGGGTCCCCATTGACTTCAATGGGGTTCGGGGTCAGGTTCGACCCCAAACTCTGACTTTTTTCCGAAGTTCGGCCGAACTCGAACATAAAGGTGTCCGCTCAACTCTATTTATAACCTCTCGCTCTCTATCAAGAAAAGACTTTCTGATCTTGTCTGACAAATACTTCTGCAAACAATACTCTTATCAATATAAGCCGCCCACCTAACAGACATCTGTTTAAAAAGCTCTACAGGATCAAAGCCATAGATGAAAGTTTGTTTTTAGCAGAAGTGATCAAGATATTTTCTTTAGTATTTTGAAATCTCCCCTGTACATCGGTGAGAAGACGAATGTACAAGACACAGAGCATGGGGATTTATTCATGAAAGGGGGAGTTACGGGGGATTGAAAAGGATAAAGTAACCTAAATATGCTGAAATAATCTGGATGGAGAGACACAATATAATGACACTGGCGACAATGCACGGAGACAGACAATATAATGACATTGGAGATACCAGACGGAGAGACACAATATAATGACACTAGTGACACGGCATGGAGAGACAGACAATATAATGACACTGACGACACTACACGGAGACAGACAATATAATGACACTGGCGACACTGGAAGGAGAGACACAATATAATGACACTGGCGACACTGGAAGGAGAGACACAATATAATGACACTGGATGGAGAGACAATATAATGACACTGACGACACTACACGGAGACAGACAATATAATGACACTGGCGACACTGGAAGGAGAGACACAATATAATGACACTGGAAGGAGAGACACAATATAATGACACTGGATGAAGAGACACAATATAATGACACTGAATGGAGAGACACAATATAATGACACTGAATGGAGAGACACAATATAATGACACTGGTGACACTGGATGGAGAGACACAACATAATGACACTGGAAGGAGAGACACAATATAATGACACTGGAAGGAGAGACACAATATAATGACACTGGCGACACTGAATGGAGAGACACAATATAATGACACTGGTGACACTGAATGGAGAGACACAATATAATGACACTGGTGACACTGGATGGAGAGACACAATATAATGACACTGGTGACACTGGACGGAGAGACAATATAATGACACTGGTGACACTGGAAGGAGAGACAATATAATGACACTGGTGACACTGGAAGGAGAGACACAATATAATGACACTGGAAGGAGAGACACAATATAATGACACTGGATGGAGAGACACAATATAATGACACTGGATGGAGAGACACAATATAATGACACTGGATGGAGAGACACAATATAATGACACTGGATGGAGAGACACAATATAATGACACTGGTGACACTGGAAGGAGAGACACAATATAATGACACTGGAAGGAGAGACACAATATAATGACACTGGATGGAGAGACACAATATAATGACACTGGATGGAGAGACACAATATAATGACACTGGCGACACTGAATGGAGAGACACAATATAATGACACTGGTGACACTGGATGGAGAGGCACAATATAATGACACTGGTGACACTGGACGGAGAGACAATATAATGACACTGGTGACACTGGAAGGAGAGACACAATATAATGACACTGGAAGGAGAGACACAATATAATGACACTGGATGGAGAGACACAATATAATGACACTGGTGACACTGGAAGGAGAGACACAATATAATGACACAGGAAGGAGAGACAATATAATGACACTGGATGGAGAGACACAATATAATGACACTGGATGGAGAGACACAATATAATGACACTGGCGACACTGAATGGAGAGACACAATATAATGACACTGGTGACACTGGATGGAGAGACACAATATAATGACACTGGCGACACTGAATGGAGAGACACAATATAATGACACTGGTGACACTGGATGGAGAGACACAATATAATGACACTAGATGGAGAGACACAATATAATGACACTGGCGACACTGAATGGAGAGACACAATATAATGACACTGGTGACACTGGACGGAGAGACAATATAATGACACTGGGGACACTGGACGGAGAGACAATATAATGACACTGGCGACACTGAATGGAGAGACACAATATAATGACACTGGTGGCACTGGACGGAGAGACACAATATAATGACACTGGTGACACTGGACGGAGAGACACAATATAATGACACTGGCGACACTGGAAGGAGAGACACAATATAATGACACTGGCGACACTGAATGGAGAGACACAATATAATGACACTGGTGGCACTGGACGGAGAGACACAATATAATGACACTGGTGACACTGGACGGAGAGACACAATATAATGACACTGGCGACACTGGAAGGAGAGACACAATATAATGACACTGGCGACACTGGAAGGAGAGACACAATATAATAACACTGGCGACACTGAATGGAGAGACACAATATAATGACACTGGCGACACTGAATGGAGAGACACAATATAATGACACTGGGGATACTGGATGGAGAGACACAATATAATGACACTGGTGACACTGGACGGAGAGACAATATAATGACACTGGCGACACTGAATGGAGAGACACAATATAATGACACTGGCGACACTGGATGGAGAGACACAATATAATGACACTGGCGACACTGAATGGAGAGACACAATATAATGACACTGGCGACACTGGATGGAGAGACACAATATAATGACACTGGATGGAGAGACACAATATAATGACACTGGTGACACTGGATGGAGAGACACAATATAATGACACTGGCGACACTGGATGGAGAGACACAATATAATGACACTGGCGACACTGGATGGAGAGACACAATATAATGACACTGGGGACACTGAATGGAGAGACACAATATAATGACACTGGCGACACTGGATGGAGAGACACAATATAATGACACTGGCGACACTGTATGGAGAGACACAATATAATGACACTGGCGACACTGGATGGAGAGACACAATATAATGACACTGGTGACACTGGACGGAGAGACAATATAATGACACTGGTGACACTGAATGGAGAGACACAATATAATGACATTGGCGACACTAGATAAAGAGACACAATATAATGACACTGGATTGAGAGACACAATATAATGACACTGGTGACACTAGATAAAGAGACACAATATAATGACACTGGATGGAGAGACACAATATAATGACACTGGTGACACTGGATGGAGAGACACAATATAATGACACTGGGGACCCTGGATGGAGAGACAATATAATGACACTGGGGATACAGGATGGAGAGACACAATATAATGACACTGGATGGAGAGACACAATATAATGACACTGGGGACACTGGATGGAGAGACACAATATAATGACACTAGTGACACGGCATGGAGAGACAGACAATATAATGACACTGGCGACACTGGAAGGAGAGACACAATATAATGACACTGGCGACACTGAATGGAAAGACACAATATAATGACACTGGAGACACTGAATGGAGAGACACAATATAATGACACTGGTGACACTGGACGGAGAGACACAATATAATGACACTGGTGACACTAGACGGAGAGACAATATAATGACACTGGTGACACTGGATGGAGAGACACAATATAATGACACTGGCGACACTGGAAGGAGAGACACAATATAATGACACTGGATGGAGAGACACAATATAATGACACTGGTGACACTGGATGGAGAGACACAATATAATGACACTGGCGACACTGAATGGAGAGACACAATATAATGACACTGGCGACACTGAATGGAGAGACACAATATAATGACACTGGTGACACTGGACGGAGAGACACAATATAATGACACTGGGGACACTGGACGGAGAGACAATATAATGACACTGGCGACACTGAATGGAAAGACACAATATAATGACACTGGCGACACTGAATGGAGAGACACAATATAATGACACTGGTGACACTGGATGGAGAGACACAATATAATGACACTGGTGACACTGGACGGAGAGACAATATAATGACACTGGCGACACTGAATGGAGAGACACAATATAATGACACTGGCGACACTGGATGGAGAGACACAATATAATGACACTGGGGATACTGGATGGAGAGACACAATATAATGACACTGGTGACACTGGATGGAGAGACACAATATAATGACACTGGCGACACTGGAAGGAGAGACACAATATAATGACACTGGCGACACTGAATGGAAAGACACAATATAATGACACTGGAGACACTGAATGGAGAGACACAATATAATGACACTGGTGACACTGGACGGAGAGACACAATATAATGACACTGGTGACACTAGACGGAGAGACAATATAATGACACTGGTGACACTGGATGGAGAGACACAATATAATGACACTGGCGACACTGGAAGGAGAGACACAATATAATGACACTGGATGGAGAGACACAATATAATGACACTGGTGACACTGGATGGAGAGACACAATATAATGACACTGGCGACACTGAATGGAAAGACACAATATAATGACACTGGCGACACTGAATGGAGAGACACAATATAATGACACTGGTGACACTGGACGGAGAGACACAATATAATGACACTGGGGACACTGGACGGAGAGACAATATAATGACACTGGCGACACTGAATGGAAAGACACAATATAATGACACTGGCGACACTGAATGGAGAGACACAATATAATGACACTGGTGACACTGGATGGAGAGACACAATATAATGACACTGGTGACACTGGACGGAGAGACAATATAATGACACTGGCGACACTGAATGGAGAGACACAATATAATGACACTGGCGACACTGGATGGAGAGACACAATATAATGACACTGGGGATACTGGATGGAGAGACACAATATAATGACACTGGTGACACTGGATGGAGAGACACAATATAATGACACTGGCGACACTGGATGGAGAGACACAATATAATGACACTGGCGACACTGGATGGAGAGACACAATATAATGACACTGGCGACACTGGATGGAGAGACACAATATAATGACACTGGCGACACTGGACGGAGAGACACAATATAATGACACTGGTGACACTGGACGGAGAGACACAATATAATGACACTGGCGACACTGAATGGAGAGACACAATATAATGACACTGGTGACACTGGACGGAGAGACACAATATAATGACACTGGCGACACTGAATGGAGAGACACAATATAATGACACTGGTGACACTGGATGGAGAGACACAATATAATGACACTGGCGACACTGGATGGAGAGACACAATATAATGACACTGGCGACACTGGATGGAGAGACACAATATAATGACACTGGCGACACTGGATGGAGAGACACAATATAATGACACTGGTGACACTGGACGGAGAGACAATATAATGACACTGGTGACACTGAATGGAGAGACACAATATAATGACACTGGTGACACTGGATGGAGAGACACAATATAATGACACTGGATGGAGAGACACAATATAATGACACTGGCGCACTGGATGGAGAGACACAATATAATGACACTGGCGCACTGGATGGAGAGACCCAATATAATGACACTGGCACACTGGATGGAGAGACCCAATATAATGACACTGGTGACACTAGATAAAGAGACACAATATAATGACACTGGCGACACTGGATGGAGAGACAATATAATGACACTGGGGATACTGGATGGAGAGACACAATATAATGACACTGGATGGAGAGACACAATATAATGACACTGGCGCACTGGATGGAGAGACACAATATAATGACACTGGTGACACTGGGTGGAGAGACACAATATAATGACACTGGGGACACTGGATGGAGAGACAATATAATGACACTGGGGATACTGGATGGAGAGACACAATATAATGACACTGGATGGAGAGACACAATATAATGACACTGGCGCACTGGATGGAGAGACACAATATAATGACACTGGGGACACTGGATGGAGAGACACAATATAATGACACTGGAGCACTGGATGGAGAGACAATATAATGGCACTGGGGATACTGCTTGGAGAGACACAATATAATGACACTGGATGGAGAGACACAATATAATGACACTGGCGCACTGGATGGAGAGACACAATATAATGACACTGGTGACACTGGATGGAGAGACACAATATAATGACACTGGGGACACTGGATGGAGAGACAATATAATGACACTGGGGATACTGGATGGAGAGACACAATATAATGACACTGGATGGAGAGACACAATATAATGACACTGGCGCACTGGATGGAGAGACACAATATAATGACACTGGGGACACTGGATGGAGAGACACAATATAATGACACTGGCACACTGGATGGAGAGACACAATATAATGACACTGGATGGAGAGACACAATATAATGACACTGGGGACACTGGATGGAGAGACACAATATAATGACACTGGCGACACTGAATGGAGAGACACAATATAATGACACTGGTGACACTGGATGGAGAGACACAATATAATGACACTGTGACACTGGATGGAGAGACACAATATAATGACACTGGGGACACTGGATGGAGAGACACAATATAATGACACTGGGGACACTGGATGGAGAGACACAATATAATGACACTGGTGACACTGAATGGAGAGACACAATATAATGACACTGGATGGAGAGACACAATATAATGACACTGGGGACACTGGATGGAGAGACACAATATAATGACACTGGCGACACTAGACCGAGACAGACAATATAATGAATCTGGCAACACTGGAGTGACACAATATAATGACACTGGGGACACTAGACCGAGACAGACAATATAATGAATCTGGCAACACTGGAGTGACACAATATAATGACACTGGGGACACTAGACAGAGACAGACAATATAATGAAACTAGATGCAGAGACACTGTGACATTGGGTGTAAGTGACACTGTAACAAGCGAGCAGTTTATCTCCTGTCAATATAAAGACCTTCAAATGCAAAGAAAAAAACATTGAACCCATAAATTTTCATATATACTAGTGTATGTACCCCTGAATTACCATATATACTAGTGTATGTACCCCTGAATTACCATATATACTAGTGTATGTACCCCTGAATTACCATATATACCACTGTATGTACCCCTGAATTACCATATATACTAGTGTATGTACCCCTGAATTACCATATATACTTGTGTATGTACCCCTGAATTACCATATATACTAGTGTATGTACCCCTGAATTACCATATATACTAGTGTATGTACCCCTGAATTACCATATATACCACTGTATGTACCCCTGAATTACCATATATACTAGTGTATGTACCCCTGAATTACCATATATACCAGTGTATGTACCCCTGAATTACCATATATACTAGTGTATGTACCCCTGAATTACCATATATACCAGTGTATGTACCCCTGAATTACCATATATACCAGTGTATGTACCCCTGAATTACCATATATACTAGTGTATGTACCCCTGAATTACCATATATACCACTGTATGTACCCCTGAATTACCATATATACCAATGTATGTACCCCTGAATTACCATATATACCAATGAATGTACCCCTGAATTACCATATATACTAGTGTATGTACCCCTGAATTACCATATATACTAGTGTATGTACCCCTGAATTACCATATATACTAGTGTATGTACCCCTGAATTACCATATATACCACTGTATGTACCCCTGAATTACCATATATACTAGTGTATGTACCCCTGAATTACCATATATACCACTGTATGTACCCCTGAATTACCATATATACCAATGAATGTACCCCTGAATTACCATATATACTAGTGTATGTACCCCTGAATTACCATATATACCAGTGTATGTACCCCTGAATTACCATATATACTAGTGTATGTACCCCTGAATTACCATATATACTAGTGTATGTACCCCTGAATTACCATATATACTAGTGTATGTACCCCTGAATTACCATATATACCACTGTATGTACCCCTGAATTACCATATATACCAATGAATGTACCCCTGAATTACCATATATACTAGTGTATGTACCCCTGAATTACCATATATACTAGTGTATGTACCCCTGAATTCCCATATATACCACTGTATGTACCCCTGAATTCCCATATATACTAGTGTATGTACCCCTGAATTACCATATATACTAGTGTATGTACCCCTGAATTACCATATATACCACTGTATGTACCCCTGAATTACCATATATACCACTGTATGTACCCCTGAATTACCATATATACCACTGTATGTACCCCTGAATTACCATATATACCAATGAATGTACCCCTGAATTACCATATATACTTGTGTATGTACCCCTGAATTACCATATATACTAGTGTATGTACCCCTGAATTACCATATATACTAGTGTATGTACCCCTGAATTACGATATATACCAGTGTATGTACCCCTGAATTACCATATATTCCAGTGTGTGTACCCCTGAATTACCATATATAATAGTGTATGTACCCCTGAATTACCACATATAATAGTGTATGTACCCCTGAATTACCATATATACCAATGTATGTACCCCTGAATTACCATATATACCAATGTATGTACCCCTGAATTACCATATATACCAATGTATGTACCCCTGAATTACCATATATACCAATGTATGTACCCCTGAATTACCATATATACCAATGTATGTACCCCTGAATTACCATATATACCAGTGAATGTACCCCTGAATTACCATATATACCAATGTATGTACCCCTGAATTACCATATATACCAATGTATGTACCCCTGAATTACCATATATACTAATGTGTGTACCCCTGAATTACCATATATACCAATGTATGTACCCCTGAATTACCATATATACCAATGTATGTACCCCTGAATTACCATATATAGAGATTTGGAAAACAAGGAACAAAAGAGAAAACCTCCCTGAAAGATTTAAAGAACTGAGGATCTTGCAGGACATATCTTTACATACTAGACAACAAAGATTGAAACTAAGAAACATCACAGATATACTGCATAGGGAAAACATAAGATTTGCTTGGGGCTACCCAGCAAAGATACTGCTTACCTACAAAGATGTGAGATACACAATTGACTCTAGAGAGCAAGCCTTAGAGCTGTTCAAGAAATGGGACATTTCGACTGGATAAATAATACATATACAAATTGTGGGGGGAGGTGATGGGTGTAGAAATAGCAAGAAGTGATCTGGAGGTATATATATATCATACATGGTTAATCTTATTCATATAGGAAATAGGGAACACGGTGGAAACAGGTTGATGACCCCATGTATGAAGGGATCACATGGTGTATAAAGTAATTTTGAAGCATGCATGGCTATGGGTGTATCAATCTACTCCCCTCCCCGTGTCCCCTCCCCTTGCGGGGGGGTGAGCGGGTTGGGGAGATGGAGAGATAAAATCTGAATCCAAGTAATTTTGTGGTGCTGCCTTCATGTGTTGATTGAGAGCAATGACCGGTGGTATCGTCCGCTCTCCCCCCATCTGGGCCCCCCACATATTGTTGGGGGGCATAGTTGGGGTGACTGTGGAGGACGTCCGGAAATTAGGGGAAGATGTGTGATATGTGGTGTCTCCGCCACGTATTGGTGTTGGTGTCGGTGGATGGGGTGTTCCCCCGTCTCCGCCCCGATCACTCCCTCATGGTGGGGGGGGGACTCGGGGCGGGGAGGTAGGAACAACCTAGAAATTTGAGTATGAGGTTAGGTGATAAGGGGAGAAGTTTGATTTACGGCCATAGTCATCCCCTCTCCCACGACTGGGCTCCCCCCGAAGTGACAGTGGGGGGCAGAGTCGCGGTGACGGGGGAGGACTTGGAATTCTACTGGATAGGAGGTGTGGAAGTGGGAGGAGGTATATTGGATATCCTAACCCACTCCATAGGTCTGAACATGGGAATGAAATGAGAAAGAATTAACTAAGAATGGTATACCGCCGGAAATTGGGGTCTTCCCCACTCCTAGCCCAAGTCGAGCCAGCTCATGTAGAGCAGAGGAAAACTGAATAAGGAGATATTCCTTATATCAGGACAGGACGGTGCCCGGGCATTCAATCTGGTATGAATGTGAGTGTGAATGCCCCCCCGGACCGGTGAGAGAAATTCACTATACATCCTAATATGGTGATCAAGTTTGGCACAATTAACACGCAGGGATTGAACTCCCCATATAAAAGAAAAATGTTTATGGATATGTTATACCACGAAAAAATTGATATATAATAGGAAATACTCACACATATTCACATCTAATTATCACAGCACAAAGAAAAGTAGAGGTGTCATGATAATAATAAAAGACATCCTGGCTCCAGAAATAATTCACAAAGCTATAGACAAACACGGCAGATACATTATTTTAGTTTGTAAATTAAATAATATCCTATTCACTCTTGTTAATGTTTATGCACCAAATGAAAACACCATAAGCTTTTTAGAAAAAATGTGGTCACAGGTTGAAAAGGTAACACAAGGACAACTTATTATGGGGGGGAGATTTTAATATTATATCAGATATTGATTTAGATAAAAAAACACAGCCGGGGAAAAAAATAAGCCATAAACAAATACAATTAGCCAAAAAATTCGAGGAATTGATTATCAAGAACAACTTAATAGATATATGGAGAGCATTAAATCCTATTTCTAAAGATTATACCCACTACTCAATACCTCATAGATCTTATTCTCGTATAGATTTATTTTTCACTAATAGAGACACCTTTAGAGGTGAAATTAAATGTGATATTGGAAATTCCTCGTGGTCAGACCATTCTCTTGTTACCATCGTGATAGAAGAAGGAAATGTCAAAAAAAACTGTAATTGGAAATTAAATGAGTCACTACTAACCCAGGATATTATTAGGGAAAAATTACAAACTGACATAAAAAACTTTCTTTTAGAAAATGAAACCCCTTCATTATCCAGAGCAACACTCTGGTGCACATTAAAGGCAGTAATTAGGGGAAGCCTAATCAAAATAGGTGCGGTAGAAAAAAACAAACAAGGCCTGTCCTATCAACAACTCCAAGTTGAGCTGTACAATTTAGAAAGAAAACATAAGCAAACGCTACAAGGAAATATATTAGAAAAGATAAAAGAGGTCAAATCTAAAATCAAATTAAAAGCCATAGAGAGAACAAATAAAAACCTACTTTTTCTAAAACAAAAATGGTACACAAGGGGAAATAAAGCGGATAAACTTCTGTCAAATCTCTTAAAAAAACAAAGGGCTAGAAACACAATAAATAAAATTATATATAAGGGAGAAACACTGCTTGACCCAGAAAAAATAGGAAATGCATTTATAGATTTCTACCAGGGATTATACCATCTGAATAAAAACAAAAAAAATATATCAAAAGAAGAAGAAAGAGCTAATGCCGTTAGATATCTAAACAAACGAAACCTCCCAAAACTGACTGTGGAAGAACAGGGAATCCTAAATGCCCCATTCTCTGTGAAAGAGATAAGAGATGTAATAAGAAATTTAAAAAGGATTAAATCACCGGGCCCTGATGGATACTCTAATCTATTCTACAGAACGTTCGAGGAGGAAATTTTGCCCTGCCTGCTAGGACTGTTTGAGGAGATTAAAAAAAAAAAAGAGATGCCGAGGGAAATGCTTAATGCAAACATAAGCCCAATATTAAAAGAAGGTAAGGAGAAAACGGAAATAAAAAATTATAGACCAATCTCCTTGATCAATACGGACTTAAAGATATACTCGGCAGTCCTGGCGGGCAGGCTCAAAAAAGTAATCCACCGACTAATACACGAGGACCAGTCAGGCTTCATACCAGCAAGATCAGCCACAGATAATATCAGACGCAATCTAGATGCCCTATTCATGGCTCGGGCTCGGGGTGGGCGACCGCTGGCCCTGTCGTTGGATGCTGAGAAAGCCTTCGACAGGGTCAGCTGGACCTACCTCGAGCTCGCCCTTGGAGCATTTGGAATTGGAGGCGCATATTTGGATGCAATATGGGCTTTGTATAAACACCCAAGTGCGAGAATTATGGGATCAGGCATTCAATCATCCTGGTTTGAGATCCATAATGGCACGCGTCAGGGATGCCCACTGTCACCCTTGCTTTATGTAATATCATTGGAACCATTGGCACAAAGTATTAGAAAGAACAAAAATATAGAGGGGATTAGAATGAAAGGAGAGGAATTTAAAATATCACTCTTCGCAGATGATATAATGCTGACGTTAGAAAAACCTGAAATATCAATTGAATGCTTGATGAAGGAAATAGATCAATTTGCAAGTGTATCTTATTACAAACTGAATGTAGAGAAGAGTTTCAAGTGCTAGTGTGTGATCAAAACAGCCTCGAAATAAATACACTTAAAGAAAAATACAGCTTTCTATGGAATACAGAACACATAGAATATTTAGGAATAAGAATATCTCACGATCCCCAAAAAATCATCTCTGCAAATTATCTCCCAATTTTGAAGGACATAACAAATAAACTCAGCCAATGGAAAAAACTATATATATCTTGGTTTGGCAGGATTAATGTCCTGAACTACTATGTCCTCCCACGGCTATACTTCTTGTTCCGTTCAATCCCACTTAAGGTAGACCTTAATATTCTGAGCCAGTTCCAAAGGAGATTTAACGAATTTGTATCGGGGGGGCAAAACACCGAGAGTCTCTTTTAAAATATTATCCAGAACACAGGCACAGGGAGGAATTAGGATGCCAGATGTAGTGAAGATATATCACACAGCTATGCTTACCCACCTTGCAAAATGGACCCATATAGATATAGAAAAACATCCCTGGATGTTAATGGAACAAAGTGGCTCATTATTAGTAGATAACCTATTCAATGATACGAAAAATAATAATAATCCAATAGTAGATCAGCTGCGTGATATCTGGAAAAAAATTAAGAAAAAATACCTACCTTTCTATGTGGTGGGAAGATTCTTATCGCTGGGTGCGGTGGAAGATAGGATTAAGGACATTAATTTAAAATCATGGAAAGAAGCAGGGATAAGATCAATAAGTCAGATAATTGAGGATGAAACAATCCAACAATTCCCCGTTATAATTAGTAGATTTCCTTTGCGGCCAAGGGAATTGTATCCTTATCTAAGAATAAAACATCTCTATGAAAAAGAAATATTCCCTATGCCACATAAAACCAACGTGGATATGGATGACTTTTTCTTGGCAGCATGGAAAAACAAATGGGGCAAAAGAGCATATGCAGCATTAGACTGTGTGGAGGACTTTACAAGCTTAACAATAATAAATAAATGGTGTAGCGAGCTTAGCATAGTTGCGTTAGAGAAAGAATGGTATAAAGCTATACAGACAACAAGAAGATCCACTTATTCCCTAAACCTATTAGAGACTTATTATAAAGTTATATACAGATGGCATCTGTCACCAGTCAAGCTTAAAAAAATGTATATTAATCATAGTGATAAATGTTGGAGATGCCTAAATAATAAGGGAACTTTAGTACATCAATGGTGGGAATGTCAGTTGATAAAAATGTTCTGGAGTCAAGTATCCCTATTAGCCTCCAATGTCACGGGAGTAGAGGTTGTATGCAACCCAGGAATGATGCTATTCCATATGGGCATGGAGATCTGGGATAGGAAGAAAAGAATGCTTCTTGTACAGATTCTATTGGCAGCAAAACTTATCATTACGAGATCTTGGAAAATACCAGGCCAATTGGACATAGCTAATTTAATTGATCAAATTGACTACCAAGAACAAATGGAGAAAGGTTACTATCTAAACAACTACGACAGAATCGGAAAATACTATGGGGTGTGGTCACCTTGGTTGGACAGACAAATATTTAGATCTTATTAAAGAAAAAGGAAAATAAATAAATATATATGAATGGATCACCGGTTCCGGGGGAACAGAATGAATGTGAGTGTGAATATAGTTAAGGTGAATGTGTGAATGCATGAAGAGATGAATGTGGGGGGGATGGGAGGGGGAGAGAGAAATGTCTCTCTCTCTCTTCCCCTCTTTATAATCTTGACTCTTGGTACCAGATACGACTAGTCGGGGCTGGGAGTCGGGGGAAATATTTATGAAGGTCTTATATGGGACGGGAAGGAGGGAAAAGAAGAGAGGAGAAGAATATCTATATATAGAGGGAAACCCATTCTATACCCATATCCATTATCATTACTTACTTATTTGATGTGAATGTATTTGGTTTTATAAACTATGAAAAAATTCAATAAAGATGAAATAAAAAAAAAAAAAAAGAATTACCATATATACCAGTGAATGTACCCCTAAATTACCATATATACCAATGTATGTACCCCTGAATTACCATATATACCAGTGAATGTACCCCTAAATTACCATATATACCAATGTATGTACCCCTGAATTACCATATATACCAATGAATGTACCCCTGAATTACCATATATACCAGTGAATGTACCCCTAAATTACCATATATACCAATGTATGTACCCCTAAATTACCATATATACCAATGTATGTACCCCTGAATTACCATATATACCAATGAATGTACCCCTGAATTACCATATATACCAATGAATGTACCCCTGAATTACCATATATACCAGTGAATGTACCCCTAAATTACCATATATACCAATGTATGTACCCCTAAATTACCATATATACCAATGTGTGTACCCCTAAATTACCATATATACCAATGTATGTACCCCTAAATTACCATATATACCAATGTATGTACCCCTGAATTACCATATATACCAGTGAATGTACCCCTAAATTACCATATATACCAATGTATGTACCCCTAAATTACCATATATACCAATGTGTGTACCCCTAAATTACCATATATACCAATGTATGTACCCCTAAATTACCATATATACCAATGTATGTACCCCTGAATTACCATATATACCAGTGAATGTACCCCTAAATTACCATATATACCAATGTATGTACCCCTAAATTACCATATATACCAATGTATGTACCCCTAAATTACCATATATACCAATGTATGTACCCCTAAATTACCATATATACCAATGTGTGTACCCCTAAATTACCATATATACCAATGTATGTACCCCTAAATTACCATATATACCAATGTGTGTACCCCTAAATTACCATATATACCAATGTATGTACCCCTAAATTACCATATATACCAATGTATGTACCCCTAAATTACCATATATACCAATGTATGTACCCCTAAATTACCATATATACCAATGTATGTACCCCTAAATTACCATATATACCAATGTATGTACCCCTAAATTACCATATATACCAATGTATGTACCCCTGAATTACCATATATACCAATGTATGTACCCCTGAATTACCATATATACCAATGTATGTACCCCTGAAGTACCATATATACCAATGTATGTACCCCTGAATTACCATATATACCAATGTATGTACCCCTGAATTACCATGTATACCAATGTATGTACCCCTGAATTACCATATATACCAATGTATGTACCCCTGAAGTACCATATATACTAATGTGTGTACCCCTGAATTACCATATATACCAATGTATGTACCCCTGAATTACCATGTATACCAATGTATGTACCCCTGAATTACCATATATACCAATGTATGTACCCCTGAATTACCATATATACCAATGTATGTACCCCTGAAGTACCATATATACTAATGTGTGTACCCCTGAATTACCATATATACCACTGTATGTACCCCTGAATTACCATATATACTAATGTGTGTACCCCTGAATTACCATGTATACCAATGTATGTACCCCTGAATTACCATATATACCAATGTATGTACCCCTGAAGTACCATATATACCAATGTATGTACCCCTGAATTACCATATATACCAATGTATGTACCCCTGAATTACCATATATACCAATGTATGTACCCCTGAATTACCATGTATACCAATGTATGTACCCCTGAATTACCATATATACCAATGTATGTACCCCTGAATTACCATATATACCAATGTATGTACCCCTGAAGTACCATATATACCAATGTATGTACCCCTGAATTACCATATATACCAATGTATGTACCCAGTGTAATTACCATGCATTACCCTGCAGATATATGTGATCTCTCTGTGACACACATATCCCATGATGTCACATGTATGATCTCACACTGTTTATCACATCCTGAGAAGGATCTATTGTGACACCTGCAATTTATAAAAAATCCGGCTGCAGAACCAGATCAGAGAAAGAAAAGGTTAAACAGCACAGCCCCCACAGTCTCACTGACAAACCCCCCCACAGTCACACTGACAAACCCCCCCACAGTCACACTGACAAAACCCCCCCCCCCACAGTCACACTGACAAACCCCCCCCAGTCACACTCATAAACCCCCCCCAGTCACACTCATAAACCCCCCGCAGTCACACTGACAAACGCATCACAGTCACACTGACAAACCCCCCCACAGTCACACTGACAAACCCACCCACAGTCACACTGACAAACCCACCCACAGTCACACTGACAAACCCCCCACAGTCACAATGACAAACCCCCACACAGTCACACTGACAAACCCCCCCCCACAGTCACACTGACAAAAAACCACAGTCACACTGACAAAAAAAAACCAAAGTCACACTGACAAAAAAAACCCACAGTCACACTGTCAGTGTGTGGGGGGGGGGGGGGGGGGGGGGGGTGTGACTGCGGGGGGGGGGTTTATGAGTGTGACTGAGGGGTGGTTTGTCAGTGTGACTGTGGGGGGGGGTTTGTCAAACACCCCACAGTCACACTCATAAACCCCCCGCAGTCACACTGACAACCCCCCCCCCCCAGCAGCCTCACTCACACCCCCCAATTGTCAAACTCTGCGCTGGAAAGAGGGAGAGTTCAGCGGGATTCTAGACCGAAATTTGATGTGATTCTTCAGAGAAAGCAAACCACCTTAGATCCACCCCCCAACATCCTGATTCGCCAGTGGAAGAAGAGGTATGGGAAAGATGAACATAGAATGTGTCACCGGCAGATAAGAACCATTCAGCCCATCTAGTCTGCACAATAATCTATATAGAAACATAGAATGTGTCACCGGCAGATAAGAACAATTCAGCCCATCTAGTCTGCACAATAATCTATATAGAGACATAGAATGTGTCACTGGCAGATAAGAACCATTCAGCCCATCTAGTCTGCACAATAATCTATATGGAGACATAGAATGTGTCACCGGCAGATAAGAACCATTCAGCCCATCTAGTCTGTACAATAATCTATATAGAGACATAGAAACATAGAATGTGTCACTGGCAGATAAGAACCATTCAGCCCATCTAGTCTGTACAATAATCTATATAGAGACATAGAAACATAGAATGTGTCACCGGTATAAAAGAACCATTCAGCCCATCTAGTCTGCACAATAATCTATATAGAGACATAGAATGGGTCACCGGCAGATAAGAACCATTCAGCCCATCTAGTCTGCACAATAATCTATATAGAGACATAGAATGTGTCACCGGCAGATAAGAACCATTCAGCCCATCTAGTCTGTACAATAATCTATATAGAGACAGAGAATGTGTCACCGGCAGATAAGAACCATTCAGCCCATCTAGTCTGCACAATAATCTATATAGAAACATAGAATGTGTCACCGCAGATAAGAACCATTCAGTCCATCTAGTCTGCACAATAATCTATATAGAAACATAGAATGTGTCACCGGCAGATAAGAACCATTCAGCCCATCTAGTCTGCACAATAATCTATATAGAGACATAGAATGTGTCACCGGCAGATAAGAACCATTCAGCCCATCTAGTCTGCCCAATAATCTATATAGAGACATAGAATGTGTCACTGGCAGATAAGAACCATTCAGCCCATCTAGTCTGCCCAATAATCTATGTAGAGACATAGAATGTGTCACCGGCAGATAAGGACCATTCAGCCCATCTAGTCTGCACAATAATCTATATAGAAACATAGAATGTGTCACCGGCAGATAAGAACCATTCAGCCCATCTAGTCTGCCCAATAATCTATGTAGAGACATAGAATGTGTCACCGGCAGATAAGAACCATTCAGCCCATCTAGTCTGCATAATAATCTATATAGAGACATAGAAACATAGAATGTGTCACCTGCAGATAAGAACCATTCAGGCCATCTAGTCTGCACAATAATCTATATAGAGACATAGAATGTGTCACCGGCAGATAAGAACCATTCAGCCCATCTAGTCTGCACAATAATCTATATAGAGACATAGAAACATAGAATGTGTCACCTGCAGATAAGAACCATTCGCCCCATCTAGTCTGCACAATAATCTATATAGAGACATAGAATGTGTCACCGGCAGATAAGAACCATTCAGCCCATCTAGTCTGTACAATAATCTATATAGAGACATAGAATGTGTCACCAGCAGATAAGAACCATTCAGCCCATCTAGTCTGCACAATAATCTATATAGAGACATAGAATGTGTCACCGGCAGATAAGAACCATTCAGCACATCTAGTCTGTACAATAATCTATATAGAGACATAGAATGTGTCACCAGCAGATAAGAACCATTCAGCCCATCTAGTCTGCACAATAATCTATATAGAGACATAGAAACATAGAATGTGTCACCGGCAGATAAGAACTATTCAGCCCATCTAGTCTGCACAATAATCTATATAGAGACATAGAATGTGTCGCTGGCAGATAAGAACCATTCAGCCCATCTAGTCTGCACAATAATCTATATAGAGACATAGAATGTGTCACCGGCAGATAAGAACTATTCAGCCCATCTAGTCTGCACAATAATCTATATAGAGACATAGAATGTGTCACCGGCAGATAAGAACCATTCAGCCCATCTAGTCTGCATAATAATCTATATAGAGACATAGAATGTGTCACCGGCAGATAAGAACCATTCAGCCCATCTAGTCTGCCCAATAATCTATATAGAGACATAGAATGTGTCACCGGCAGATAAGAACCATTCAGCCCATCTAGCCTGCACAATAATCTATATAGAGACATAGAAACATAGAATGTGTCACTGGCAGATAAGAACCATTCAGCCCATCTAGTCTGCACAATAATCTATATAGAGACATAGAAACATAGAATGTGTCACCGGCAGATAAGAATTATTCAGCCCATCTAGTCTGCACAATAATCTATATAGAGACATAGAATGTGTCACCGGCAGATAAGAATTATTCAGCCCATCTAGTCTGCACAATAATCTATATAGAGACATAGAATGTGTCACCGGCAGATAAGAACCATTCAGCCCATCTAGTCTGCACAATAACCTATATAGAGACATAGAAACATAGAATGTGTCACCGGCAGATAAGAACCATTCAGACCATCTAGTCTGCACAATAATCTATATAGAGACATAGAATGTGTCACTGGCAGATAAGAACCATTTAGCCCATCTAGTCTGCATAATAATCTATATAGAGACATAGAATGTGTCACCGGCAGATAAGAACCATTCAGCCATCTAGTCTGCATAATAATCGATATAGAGACATATAATGTGTCACCGGCAGATAAGAAACATTCAGCCCATCTAGTCTGCCCAATAATCTATATAGAGACATAGAAACATAGAATGTGTCACCGGCAGATAAGAACCATTCAGCCTGTCTAGTCTGCCCAATAATCTATATAGAGACATAGAATGTGTCACCGGCAGATAAGAACCATTCAGCCCATCTAGTTTTCACAATAATCTATATAGAGACATAGAGACATAGAATGTGTCACTGGCAGATAAGAACCATTCAGCCCATCTAGTCTGCCCAATAATCTATATAGAGATATAGAATGTGTCACCGGCAGATAAGAACCATTCAGCCCATCTAGTCTGCATAATAATCTATATAGAGACATAGAATGTGTCACCGGCAGATAAGAACCATTCAGCCCATCTAGCCTGCACAATAATCTATATAGAGACATAGAAACATAGAATGTGTCACCGGCAGATAAGAACTATTCAGCCCATCTAGTCTGCACAATAATCTATACAGAGACATAGAATGTGTCACCGGCAGATAAGAACCATTCAGCACATCTAGTCTGCACAATAATCTATATAGAAACATAGAATGTGTCACTGGCAGATAAGAACCATTCAGCCCATCTAGTCTGCACAATAATCTATATAGAGACATATAAACATAGAATGTGTCACCGGCAGATAAGAACCATTCAGCCCATCTAGTCTGCACAATAATCTATATAGAAACATAGAATGTGTCACTGGCAGATAAGAACCATTCAGCCATCTAGTCTGCACAATAATCTATATAGAGACATAGAATGTGTCACCGGCAGATAAGAACCATTCAGCCCATCTAGTCTGCCCAATAATCTATATAGAGACATAGAAACATAGAATGTGTCACCGGCAGATAAGAACCATTCAGCCCATCTAGTCTGCCCAATAATCTATATAGAGCAGGGCTCGACAAACCCCAGGCGCCAGGTCGCCATGGCGACCAGGAAATTAGACCTGGCGCCTGGGTGCTGTCAGCCTCCTGGTCCCCTTGCCGCTGCCATCCGATTTTTCCGCAGCGCGAGGGGGTAAAGTCTGTGCCGATGGCCGATGGCACAGACTGCAAGCTCCGCCCCCTCGCACAACGCGTGTCTGAGTGCCGGGTGTCGTCACGTGACATCCTGGCACTCAGCACGCCGACCAACGGAGATCAGCTGCAGCGTGAATGTCCCCTTCCCCTGCAGTGAGGTAAAGCAGCTGGGAGGGGGACACATCAAGAAGAAACCCCAAGAAAAGACTGTGTTAGGTGGGTGTGTGTTTGTATGTATTGTAAAGTAGGTGTGTGTGAGGGGTTTATATATATATATGGGTGTGTGAGGGGTTTGTATATATGGGTGTGTGAGGTGTTTATATATATGGGTGTGTGAGGTGTTTGTATATATGGGTGTGTGAGGTGTTTATATATATGTGTATATGTAAAGTATGTGTGTTTGTATATATGGGTGTGTGAGGTGTTTATATATATGTGTGTGTGAGGTGTTTGTATATATGGGTGTGTGAGGTGTTTATATATATGGGTGTGTGAGGTGTTTGTATATATGGGTGTGTGAGGTGTTTATATATATGTGTATATGTAAAGTATGTGTGTTTGTATATATGGGTGTGTGAGGTGTTTATATATATGTGTGTGTGAGGTGTTTGTATATATGTGTGTGTGAGGTGTTTATATATATGGGTGTGTGAGGTGTTTATATATATGTGTGTGTGAGGTGTTTATATATATGGGTGTGTGAGGTGTTTATATATATGGGTGTGTGAGGTGTTTATATATATGTGTGTGTGAGGTGTTTGTATATATATGTGTGTGAGGTGTTTGTATATATATGTGTGTGAGGTGTTTGTATATATATGTGTGTGAGGTGTTTGTATATATATGTGTGTGAGGTGTTTGTGTATATATGTGTGTGTGAGGTGTTTGTATATATGTGTGTGTGAGGTGTTTGTATATATGTGTGTGTGAGGTGTTTGTATATATGTGTGTGTGAGGTGTTTGTAAATATGTGTATATGTAAAGTATGTGTGTTTGTATATATGTGTATGTGTGTTTGTATATATGTGTGTGAGGTGTTTGTATATATGTGTATATGTAAAGTATGTGTGTTTGTATATATGTGTGTGTGAGGTGTTTGTATATATGTGTGTGTGAGGTGTTTGTGTATATGTGTATATGTAAAGTATGTGTGTTTGTATATATGTGAAGTAGGCGTGTGTGTTTATGAATTGTGTTTATGTTTGCGTGATTGTCTGGCTCCTAAAAAAAATGTCTGGCTCCTAAAATCAAAATAAATTTGTCAAGCCCTGATATAGAGACATAGAAACATAGAATGTGTCACCGGCAGATAAGAACCATTCAGCCCATCTAGTCTGCACAATAATCTATATAGAGACATAGAATGTGTCACCGGCAGATAAGAACCATTCAGCCCATCTAATCTGCATAATAATCTATATAGAGACATATAATGTGTCACCGGCAGATAAGAAACATTAAGCCCATCTAGTCTGCACAATAATCTATATAGTGACATAGAAACATATAATGTTTCGCCCGCAGATAAGAATTATTCAGCCCATCTAGTCTGCACAATAACCTATATAAAGACATAGAATGTGTCACCGGCAGATAAGAACTATTCAGCCCATCTAGTCTGCACAATAATATATATAGAGACATAGAATGTGTCGCTGGCAGATAAGAACCATTCAGCCCATCTAGTCTGCACAATAATCTATATAGAGACATAGAATGTGTCACCGGCAGATAAGAACCATTCAGCCCATCTAGTCTGCATAATAATCTATATAGAGACATAGAATGTGTCACCGGCAGATAAGAACCATTCAGCCCATCTAGCCTGCACAATAATCTATATAGAGACATAGAAACATAGAATGTGTCACTGGCAGATAAGAACCATTCAGCCCATCTAGTCTGCACAATAATCTATATAGAGACATAGAAACATAGAATGTGTCACCGGCAGATAAGAACCATTCAGCCTGTCTAGTCTGCCCAATAATCTATATAGAGACATAGAATGTGTCGCCGGCAGATAAGAACCATTCAGCCCATCTAGCCTGCACAATAATCTATATAGAGACATAGAATGTGTCACCGGCAGATAAGAACCATTCAGCCCATCTAGTCTGCACAATAATCTATATAGAGACATAGAGACATAGAATGTGTCACTGGCAGATAAGAACCATTCAGCCCATCTAGTCTGCACAATAATCTATATAGAGACATAGAATGTGTCACTGGCAGATAAGAACCATTCAGCCCATCTAGTCTGCACAATAATCTATATAGAAACATAGACACATAGAATGTGTCACCGGCAGATAAGAACCATTCAGCCCATCTAGTCGGCAAAATAATCTATATAGTGACATAGAAACATAGAATGTGTCACCGGCAGATAAGAATTATTCAGCCCATCTAGTCTGCACAATAACCTATATAGAGACATAGAATGTGTCACCGGCAGATAAGAACCATTCAGCCCATTTAGTCTGCACAATAACCTATATAGAGACATAGAAACATAGAATGTGTCACCGGCAGATAAGAACCATTCAGCCCATCTAGTCTGCACAATAATCTATATAGAGACATAGAAACATAGAATGTGTCACCGGCAGATAAGAACTATTAAGCCCATCTAGTCTGCACAATAATCTATATAGAGACATAGAATGTGTCACCGGCAGATAAGAACCATTCAGCCCATTTAGTCTGCACAATAACCTATACAGAGACATAGAAACATAGAATGTGTCACCGGCAGATAAGAACCATTCAGCCCATCTAGTCTGCACAATAATCTATATAGAGACATAGAATGTGTCACCGGCAGATAAGAACCATTCAGCCCATCTAGTCTGCATAATAATCTATATAGAGACATAGAATGTGTCACTGGCAGATAAGACCCATTCAGCCCATCTAGTCTGCACAATAATCTATATAGTGACATAGAAACATAGAATGTGTCACCGGCAGATAAGAATTATTCAGCCCATCTAGTCTGCACAATAATCTATATAGAGACATAGAATATGTCAACGGCAGATAATAACCATTCAGCTTATTTAGTCTGCACAATAACCTATATAGAGACATAGAAACATAGAATGTGTCAACGGCAGATAATAACCATTCAGCTTATTTAGTCTGCACAATAACCTATATAGAGACATAGAAACATAGAATGTGTCACCGGCAGATAAGAACTATTCAGCCCATCTAGTCTGCACAATAATCTATATAGAGACATAGAATGTGTCACCGGCAGATAAGAACCATTCAGCCCATTTAGTCTGCACAATAACCTATATAGAGACATAGAAACATAGAATGTGTCACCGGCAGATAAGAACCATTCAGCCCATCTAGTCTGCCCAATAATCTATATAGAGACATAGAATGTGTCACCGGCAGATAAGAACCATTCAGCCCATCTAGTCTGCATAATAATCTATATAGAGACATATAATGTGTCACCGGCAGATAAGAAACATTCAGCCCATCTAGTCTGCACAATAATCTATATAGAGACATAGAAACATAGAATGTGTCACCGGCAGATAAGAATTATTCAGCCCATCTAGTCTGCCCAATAATCTATATAGAGACATAGAATGTGTCACCGGCAGATAAGAACCATTCAGCCCATCTGGTCTGCACAATAATCTACATAGAGACATAGAATGTGTCACCGGCAGATAAGAACCATTCAGCCCATCTAGTCTGCACAATAATCTATATAGAGACATAGAATGTGTCACCGGCAGATAAGAACCATTCAGCCCATTTAGTCTGCACAATAATCTATATAGAAACATAGAATGTGTCACCGGCAGATAAGAACCATTCAGCCCATCTAGTCTGCACAATAATCTATATAGAGACATAGAATGTGTCACCGGCAGATAAGAACCATTCAGCCCATCTAGTCTGCATAATAATCTATTTAGAGACATAGAATGTGTCACCGGCAGATAAGAACCATTCAGCCCATCTAGCCTGCACAATAATCTATATAGAGACATAGAAACATAGAATGTGTCACTGGCAGATAAGAACCATTCAGCCCATCTAGTCTGCACAATAATCTATATAGAGACATAGAAACATAGAATGTGTCACCGGCAGAGAAGAACCATTCAGCCCATCTAGTCTGCCCAATAATCTATATAGAGACATAGAAACATAGAATGTGTCACCGGCAGATAAGAACCATTCAGCCCATCTAGTCTGCATAATAATCTATATAGAGACATAGAATGTGTCACCGGCAGATAAGAACCATTCAGCCCATCTAGTCTGCACAATAATCTATATAGAGACATAGAATGTGTCATTGGCAGATAAGAACCATTCAGCCCATCTAGTCTGCCCAATAATCTATATAGAGACATAGAATGTGTCACTGGCAGATAAGAACCATTCAGTCCATCTAGTCTGCATAATAATCTATATAGAGACATAGAAACATAGAATGTGTCACCGGCAGATAAGAACCATTCAGCCCATCTAGTCTGCACAATAATCTATATAGACATAGAATGTGTCACCGGCAGATAAGAAACATTCAGCCCATCTAGTCTGTACAATAATCTATATAGAGACATAGAATGTGTCACCGGCAGATAAGAACCATTCAGCCCATCTAGTCTGCACAATAATCTATATAGTGACATAGAAACAGAGAATGTGTCACCGGCAGATAAGAATTATTCAGCCCATCTAGTCTGCACAATAATCTATATAGAGACATAGAATGTGTCACTGGCAGATAAGAACCATTCAGTCCATCTAGTCTGCACAATAATCTATATAGAAACATAGAAACATAGAATGTGTCACCGGCAGATAAGAACCATTCAGCCCATTTAGTCTGCACAATAATCTATATTGAGACATAGAAACATAGAATGTGTCACCGGCAGATAAGAACCATTCAGCCTGTCTAGTCTGCCCAATAATCTATATAGAGACATAGAATGTGTCACCGGCAGATAAGAACCATTCAGCCCATCTAGTCTGTACAATAATCTATATAGAGACATAGAAACATAGAATGTGTCACCGGCAGATAAGAACCATTCAGCCCATCTAGTCTGCACAATAATCTATATAGTGACATAGAAACATAGAATGTGTCACCGGCAGATAAGAATTATTCAGCCCATCTAGTCTGCACAATAATCTATATAGAGACATAGAATGTGTCACTGGCAGATAAGAACCATTCAGCCCATCTAGTCTGTACAATAATCTATATAGAAACATAGAATGTGTCACCGGCAGATAAGAACCATTCAGCCCATCTAGTCTGCACAATAATCTATATAGAGACATAGAAACATAGAATGTGTCACCGGCAGATAAGAACTATTCAGCCCATCTAGTCTGCACAATAATCTATATAGAGACATAGAATGTGTCACCGGCAGATAAGAACCATTCAGCCCATTTAGTCTGCACAATAACCTATATAGAGACATAGAAACATAGAATGTGTCACCGGCAGATAAGAACCATTCAGCCCATTTAGTCTGCACAATAACCTATATAGAGACATAGAAACATAGAATGTGTCACCGGCAGATAAGAACTATTCAGCCCATCTAGTCTGCACAATAATCTATATAGAGACATAGAATGTGTCACCGGCAGATAAGAACCATTCAGCCCATTTAGTCTGCACAATAACCTATATAGAGACATAGAAACATAGAATGTGTCACCGGCAGATAAGAACTATTCAGCCCATCTAGTCTGCACAATAATCTATATAGAGACATAGAATGTGTCACCGGCAGATAAGAACCATTCAGCCCATTTAGTCTGCACAATAACCTATATAGAGACATAGAAACATAGAATGTGTCACCGGCAGATAAGAACCATTCAGCCCATCTAGTCTGCACAATAATCTATATAGAGACATAGAAACATAGAATGTGTCACCGGCAGATAAGAACCATTCAGCCCATCTAGTCTGCACAATAATCTATATAGAGACATAGAATGTGTCACTGGCAGATAAGAACCATTCAGCCCATCTAGTCTGCCCAATAATCTATATAGAGACATAGAATGTGTCACCGGCAGATAAGAACCATTAAGCCCATCTAGTCTGCATAATAATCTATATAGAGACATAGAATGTGTCACCGGCAGATAAGAACCATTCAGCCCATCTAGCCTGCCCAATAATCTATATAGAGACATAGAAACATAGAATGTGTCACTGGCAGATAAGAACCATTCAGCCCATCTAGTCTGCACAATAATCTATATAGAGACATAGAAACATAGAATGTGTCACAGGCAGATAAGAACCATTCAGCCCATCTAGTCTGCACAATAATCTATATAGACATAGAATGTGTCACCGGCAGATAAGAAACATTCAGCCCATCTAGTCTGTACAATAATCTATATAGAGACATAGAATGTGTCACCGGCAGATAAGAACCATTCAGCCCATCTAGTCTGCACAATAATCTATATAGTGACATAGAAACATAGAACGTGTCACCGGCAGATAAGAATTATTCAGCCCATCTAGTCTGCACAATAATCTATATAGAGACATAGAATGTGTCACTGGCAGATAAGAACCATTCAGCCCATCTAGTCTGTACAATAATCTATATAGAGACATAGAAACATAGAATGTGTCACCGGCAGATAAGAACCATTCAGCCCATCTAGTCTGCACAATAATCTATATAGTGACATAGAAACATAGAATGTGTCACCGGCAGATAAGAATTATTCAGCCCATCTAGTCTGCACAATAATCTATATAGAGACATAGAATGTGTCACTGGCAGATAAGAACCATTCAGCCCATCTAGTCTGTACAATAATCTATATAGAAACATAGAATGTGTCACCGGCAGATAAGAACCATTCAGCCCATCTAGTCTGCACAATAATCTATATAGAGACATAGAAACATAGAATGTGTCACCGGCAGATAAGAACTATTCAGCCCATCTAGTCTGCACAATAATCTATATAGAGACATAGAATGTGTCACCGGCAGAGAAGAACCATTCAGCCCATTTAGTCTGCACAATAACCTATATAGAGACATAGAAACATAGAATGTGTCACCGGCAGATAAGAACCATTCAGCCCATCTAGTCTGCACAATAATCTATATAGAGACATAGAAACATAGAATGTGTCACCGGCAGATAAGATCCATTCAGCCCATCTAGTCTGCACAATAATCTATATAGAGACATAGAAACATAGAATGTGTCACCGGCAGATAAGAACCATTCAGCCCATCTAGTCTGCACAATAATCTATATAGAGACATAGAATGTGTCACCGGCAGATAAGAACCATTCAGCCCATCTAGTCTGCCCAATAATCTATATAGAGACATAGAATGTGTCACCGGCAGATAAGAACCATTAAGCCCATCTAGTCTGCATAATAATCTATATAGAGACATAGAATGTGTCACCGGCAGATAAGAACCATTCAGCCCATCTAGCCTGCCCAATAATCTATATAGAGACATAGAAACATAGAATGTGTCACTGGCAGATAAGAACCATTCAGCCCATCTAGTCTGCACAATAATCTATATAGAGACATAGAAACATAGAATGTGTCACCGGCAGATAAGAACCATTCAGCCTGTCTAGTCTGCCCAATAATCTATATAGAGACATAGAATGTGTCACCGGCAGATAAGAACCATTCAGCCCATCTAGTCTGCACAATAATCTATATAGAGACATAGAAACATAGAATGTGTCACCGGCAGATAAGAATTATTCAGCCCATCTAGTCTGCACAATAATCTATATAGAGACATAGAATGTGTCACCGGCAGATAAGAACCATTCAGCCCATTTAGTCTGCACAATAACCTATATAGAGACATGGAAACATAGAATGTGTCACCGGCAGATAAGAACCATTCAGCCCATCTAGTCTGCACAATAATCTATATAGAGACAAAGAGACATAGAATGTGTCATTGGCAGATAAGAACCATTCAGCCCATCTAGTCTGCACAATAATCTATATAGAGACATTGAATGTGTCACTGGCAGATAAGAACCATTCAGCCCATCTAGTCTGTACAATAATCTATATAGAAACACAGAATGTGTCACCGGCAGATAAGAACCATTAAGCCCATCTAGTCTGCCCAATAATCTATATAGAGACATAGAATGTGTCACCTGCAGATAAGAACCATTCGGCCCATCTAGTTTGCCCAATAATCTATATAGAGACATAGAATGTGTCACCGGCAGATAAGAACCATTCAGCCCATCTAGTCTGCATAATAATCTATATAGAGACATAGAAACATTGAATGTGTCACTGGCAGATAAGAACCATTCAGCCCATCTAGTCTGCACAATAATCTATATAGAAAGATAGAATGTGTCACCGGCAGATAAGAACCATTCAGCCTGTCTAGTCTGCCCAATAATCTATATAGAGACATAGAATGTGTCACTGGCAGATAAGAACCATTCAACCCATCTAGTCTGCACAATAATCTATATAGACACATAGAAACATAGAATGTGTCACCGGCAGATAAGAACTATTCAGCCCATCTAGTCTGCACAATAATCTATATAGAGACATAGAATGTGTCACCGGCAGATAAGAACCATTCAGCCCATCTAGTCTGCCCAATAATCTATATAGAGACATAGAGACATAGAATGTGTCACCGGCAGATAAGAACTATTCAGCCCATCTAGTCTGCACAATAATCTATATAGAGACATAGAATGTGTCACCGGCAGATAAGAACCATTCAGCACATCTAGTCTGCACAATAATCTATATAGAAACATAGAAACATAGAATGTGTCACCGGCAGATAAGAACCATTCAGCCTGTCTAGTCTGCCCAATAATCTATATAGAGACATAGAATGTGTCACCGGCAGATAAGAACCATTCAACCCATCTAGTCTGCACAATAATCTATATAGAGACATAGAAACATAGAATGTGTCACCGGCAGATAAGAACTATTCAGCCCATCTAGTCTGCACAATATTCTATATAGAGACATAGAATGTGTCACCGGCAGATAAGAACCATTCAACCCATCTAGTCTGCACAATAATCTATATAGAGACATAGAAACATAGAATGTGTCACCGGCAGATAAGAACCATTCAGCCCATCTAGTCTGCACAATAATCTATATAGAGACATAGAAACATAGAATGTGTCACCGGCAGATAAGAACTATTCAGCCCATCTAGTCTGCACAATAATCTATATAGAGACATAGAAACATAGAATGTGTCACCGGCAGATAAGAACCATTCAGCCCATCTAGTCTGCACAATAATCTATATAGACACATAGAAACATAGAATGTGTCACCGGCAGATAAGAACTATTCAGCCCATCTAGTCTGCACAATAATCTATATAGAGACATAGAATGTGTCACCGGCAGATAAGAACCATTCAGCCCATCTAGTCTGCCCAATAATCTATATAGAGACATAGAGACATAGAATGTGTCACCGGCAGATAAGAACTATTCAGCCCATCTAGTCTGCACAATAATCTATATAGAGACATAGAATGTGTCACCGGCAGATAAGAACCATTCAGCCCATCTAGTCTGCACAATAATCTATATAGAAACATAGAAACATAGAATGTGTCACCGGCAGATAAGAACCATTCAGCCTGTCTAGTCTGCCCAATAATCTATATAGAGACATAGAATGTGTCACCGGCAGATAAGAACCATTCAACCCATCTAGTCTGCACAATAATCTATATAGAGACATAGAAACATAGAATGTGTCACCGGCAGATAAGAACTATTCAGCCCATCTAGTCTGCACAATATTCTATATAGAGACATAGAATGTGTCACCGGCAGATAAGAACCATTCAACCCATCTAGTCTGCACAATAATCTATATAGAGACATAGAAACATAGAATGTGTCACCGGCAGATAAGAACCATTCAGCCCATCTAGTCTGCACAATAATCTATATAGAGACATAGAAACATAGAATGTGTCACCGGCAGATAAGAACTATTCAGCCCATCTAGTCTGCACAATAATCTATATAGAGACATAGAAACATAGAATGTGTCACCGGCAGATAAGAACCATTCAGCCCATCTAGTCTGCACAATAATCTATATAGAGACATAGAGACATAGAATGTGTCACTGGCAGATAAGAACCATTCAGCCCATCTAGTCTGCCCAATAATCTATATAGAGACATAGAATGTGTCACCGGCAGATAAGAACCATTCAGCCCATCTAGTCTGCATAATAATCTATATAGAGACATAGAATGTGTCACTGGCAGATAAGAACCATTCAGCCCATCTAGTCTGTACAATAATCTATATAGAAACATAGAATGTGTCACCGGCAGATAAGAACCATTCAGCCCATCTAGTCTGCACAATAATCTATATAGAGACATAGAAACATAGAAAGTGTCACCGGCAGATAAGAACCATTCAGCCCATCTAGTCTGCACAATTATCTATATAGAGACATAGAATGTGTCACAGGCAGATAAGAACCATTCAGCCCATCTAGTCTGCCCAATAATCTATATAGAGACATAGAATGTGTCAACTGCAGATAAGAACCATTCAGCCCATCTAGTCTGCACAATAATCTATATAGAGACATAGAAACATAGAATGTGTCACCGGCAGATAAGAACTATTCAGCCCATCTAGTCTGCACAATAATCTATATAGAGATATAGAAACATAGAATGTGTCACCGGCAGATAAGAACCATTCAGCCCATCTAGTCTGCCCAATAATCTATATAGAGACATAGAATGTGTCACCGGCAGATAAGACCCATTCAGCCCATCTAGTCTGCACAATAATCTATATAGAGACATAGAAACATAGAATGTGTCACTGGCAGATAAGAACCATTCAGCCCATCTAGTCTGCACAATAATCTATATAGAGACATAGAAACATAGAATGTGTCACCGGCAGAGAAGAACCATTCAGCCCATCTAGTCTGCCCAATAATCTATATAGAGACATAGAAACATAGAATGTGTCACCGGCAGATAAGAACCATTCAGCCCATCTAGTCTGCATAATAATCTATATAGAGACATAGAATGTGTCACCGGCAGATAAGAACCATTCAGCCCATCTAGTCTGCACAATAATCTATATAGAGACATAGAATGTGTCATTGGCAGATAAGAACCATTCAGCCCATCTAGTCTGCCCAATAATCTATATAGAGACATAGAATGTGTCACTGGCAGATAAGAACCATTCAGTCCATCTAGTCTGCATAATAATCTATATAGAGACATAGAAACATAGAATGTGTCACCGGCAGATAAGAACCATTCAGCCCATCTAGTCTGCACAATAATCTATATAGACATAGAATGTGTCACCGGCAGATAAGAAACATTCAGCCCATCTAGTCTGTACAATAATCTATATAGAGACATAGAATGTGTCACCGGCAGATAAGAACCATTCAGCCCATCTAGTCTGCACAATAATCTATATAGTGACATAGAAACAGAGAATGTGTCACCGGCAGATAAGAATTATTCAGCCCATCTAGTCTGCACAATAATCTATATAGAGACATAGAATGTGTCACTGGCAGATAAGAACCATTCAGTCCATCTAGTCTGCACAATAATCTATATAGAAACATAGAAACATAGAATGTGTCACCGGCAGATAAGAACCATTCAGCCCATTTAGTCTGCACAATAATCTATATTGAGACATAGAAACATAGAATGTGTCACCGGCAGATAAGAACCATTCAGCCTGTCTAGTCTGCCCAATAATCTATATAGAGACATAGAATGTGTCACCGGCAGATAAGAACCATTCAGCCCATCTAGTCTGTACAATAATCTATATAGAGACATAGAAACATAGAATGTGTCACCGGCAGATAAGAACCATTCAGCCCATCTAGTCTGCACAATAATCTATATAGTGACATAGAAACATAGAATGTGTCACCGGCAGATAAGAATTATTCAGCCCATCTAGTCTGCACAATAATCTATATAGAGACATAGAATGTGTCACTGGCAGATAAGAACCATTCAGCCCATCTAGTCTGTACAATAATCTATATAGAAACATAGAATGTGTCACCGGCAGATAAGAACCATTCAGCCCATCTAGTCTGCACAATAATCTATATAGAGACATAGAAACATAGAATGTGTCACCGGCAGATAAGAACTATTCAGCCCATCTAGTCTGCACAATAATCTATATAGAGACATAGAATGTGTCACCGGCAGATAAGAACCATTCAGCCCATTTAGTCTGCACAATAACCTATATAGAGACATAGAAACATAGAATGTGTCACCGGCAGATAAGAACCATTCAGCCCATTTAGTCTGCACAATAACCTATATAGAGACATAGAAACATAGAATGTGTCACCGGCAGATAAGAACTATTCAGCCCATCTAGTCTGCACAATAATCTATATAGAGACATAGAATGTGTCACCGGCAGATAAGAACCATTCAGCCCATTTAGTCTGCACAATAACCTATATAGAGACATAGAAACATAGAATGTGTCACCGGCAGATAAGAACTATTCAGCCCATCTAGTCTGCACAATAATCTATATAGAGACATAGAATGTGTCACCGGCAGATAAGAACCATTCAGCCCATTTAGTCTGCACAATAACCTATATAGAGACATAGAAACATAGAATGTGTCACCGGCAGATAAGAACCATTCAGCCCATCTAGTCTGCACAATAATCTATATAGAGACATAGAAACATAGAATGTGTCACCGGCAGATAAGAACCATTCAGCCCATCTAGTCTGCACAATAATCTATATAGAGACATAGAATGTGTCACTGGCAGATAAGAACCATTCAGCCCATCTAGTCTGCCCAATAATCTATATAGAGACATAGAATGTGTCACCGGCAGATAAGAACCATTAAGCCCATCTAGTCTGCATAATAATCTATATAGAGACATAGAATGTGTCACCGGCAGATAAGAACCATTCAGCCCATCTAGCCTGCCCAATAATCTATATAGAGACATAGAAACATAGAATGTGTCACTGGCAGATAAGAACCATTCAGCCCATCTAGTCTGCACAATAATCTATATAGAGACATAGAAACATAGAATGTGTCACAGGCAGATAAGAACCATTCAGCCCATCTAGTCTGCACAATAATCTATATAGACATAGAATGTGTCACCGGCAGATAAGAAACATTCAGCCCATCTAGTCTGTACAATAATCTATATAGAGACATAGAATGTGTCACCGGCAGATAAGAACCATTCAGCCCATCTAGTCTGCACAATAATCTATATAGTGACATAGAAACATAGAACGTGTCACCGGCAGATAAGAATTATTCAGCCCATCTAGTCTGCACAATAATCTATATAGAGACATAGAATGTGTCACTGGCAGATAAGAACCATTCAGCCCATTTAGTCTGCACAATAATCTATATAGAGACATAGAAACATAGAATGTGTCACCGGCAGATAAGAACCATTCAGCCTGTCTAGTCTGCCCAATAATCTATATAGAGACATAGAATGTGTCACCGGCAGATAAGAACCATTCAGCCCATCTAGTCTGTACAATAATCTATATAGAGACATAGAAACATAGAATGTGTCACCGGCAGATAAGAACCATTCAGCCCATCTAGTCTGCACAATAATCTATATAGTGACATAGAAACATAGAATGTGTCACCGGCAGATAAGAATTATTCAGCCCATCTAGTCTGCACAATAATCTATATAGAGACATAGAATGTGTCACTGGCAGATAAGAACCATTCAGCCCATCTAGTCTGTACAATAATCTATATAGAAACATAGAATGTGTCACCGGCAGATAAGAACCATTCAGCCCATCTAGTCTGCACAATAATCTATATAGAGACATAGAAACATAGAATGTGTCACCGGCAGATAAGAACTATTCAGCCCATCTAGTCTGCACAATAATCTATATAGAGACATAGAATGTGTCACCGGCAGAGAAGAACCATTCAGCCCATTTAGTCTGCACAATAACCTATATAGAGACATAGAAACATAGAATGTGTCACCGGCAGATAAGAACCATTCAGCCCATCTAGTCTGCACAATAATCTATATAGAGACATAGAAACATAGAATGTGTCACCGGCAGATAAGATCCATTCAGCCCATCTAGTCTGCACAATAATCTATATAGAGACATAGAAACATAGAATGTGTCACCGGCAGATAAGAACCATTCAGCCCATCTAGTCTGCACAATAATCTATATAGAGACATAGAATGTGTCACCGGCAGATAAGAACCATTCAGCCCATCTAGTCTGCCCAATAATCTATATAGAGACATAGAATGTGTCACCGGCAGATAAGAACCATTAAGCCCATCTAGTCTGCATAATAATCTATATAGAGACATAGAATGTGTCACCGGCAGATAAGAACCATTCAGCCCATCTAGCCTGCCCAATAATCTATATAGAGACATAGAAACATAGAATGTGTCACTGGCAGATAAGAACCATTCAGCCCATCTAGTCTGCACAATAATCTATATAGAGACATAGAAACATAGAATGTGTCACCGGCAGATAAGAACCATTCAGCCTGTCTAGTCTGCCCAATAATCTATATAGAGACATAGAATGTGTCACCGGCAGATAAGAACCATTCAGCCCATCTAGTCTGCACAATAATCTATATAGAGACATAGAAACATAGAATGTGTCACCGGCAGATAAGAATTATTCAGCCCATCTAGTCTGCACAATAATCTATATAGAGACATAGAATGTGTCACCGGCAGATAAGAACCATTCAGCCCATTTAGTCTGCACAATAACCTATATAGAGACATGGAAACATAGAATGTGTCACCGGCAGATAAGAACCATTCAGCCCATCTAGTCTGCACAATAATCTATATAGAGACAAAGAGACATAGAATGTGTCATTGGCAGATAAGAACCATTCAGCCCATCTAGTCTGCACAATAATCTATATAGAGACATTGAATGTGTCACTGGCAGATAAGAACCATTCAGCCCATCTAGTCTGTACAATAATCTATATAGAAACACAGAATGTGTCACCGGCAGATAAGAACCATTAAGCCCATCTAGTCTGCCCAATAATCTATATAGAGACATAGAATGTGTCACCTGCAGATAAGAACCATTCGGCCCATCTAGTTTGCCCAATAATCTATATAGAGACATAGAATGTGTCACCGGCAGATAAGAACCATTCAGCCCATCTAGTCTGCATAATAATCTATATAGAGACATAGAAACATTGAATGTGTCACTGGCAGATAAGAACCATTCAGCCCATCTAGTCTGCACAATAATCTATATAGAAAGATAGAATGTGTCACCGGCAGATAAGAACCATTCAGCCTGTCTAGTCTGCCCAATAATCTATATAGAGACATAGAATGTGTCACTGGCAGATAAGAACCATTCAACCCATCTAGTCTGCACAATAATCTATATAGACACATAGAAACATAGAATGTGTCACCGGCAGATAAGAACTATTCAGCCCATCTAGTCTGCACAATAATCTATATAGAGACATAGAATGTGTCACCGGCAGATAAGAACCATTCAGCCCATCTAGTCTGCCCAATAATCTATATAGAGACATAGAGACATAGAATGTGTCACCGGCAGATAAGAACTATTCAGCCCATCTAGTCTGCACAATAATCTATATAGAGACATAGAATGTGTCACCGGCAGATAAGAACCATTCAGCACATCTAGTCTGCACAATAATCTATATAGAAACATAGAAACATAGAATGTGTCACCGGCAGATAAGAACCATTCAGCCTGTCTAGTCTGCCCAATAATCCATATAGAGACATAGAATGTGTCACCGGCAGATAAGAACCATTCAACCCATCTAGTCTGCACAATAATCTATATAGAGACATAGAAACATAGAATGTGTCACCGGCAGATAAGAACTATTCAGCCCATCTAGTCTGCACAATATTCTATATAGAGACATAGAATGTGTCACCGGCAGATAAGAACCATTCAACCCATCTAGTCTGCACAATAATCTATATAGAGACATAGAAACATAGAATGTGTCACCGGCAGATAAGAACCATTCAGCCCATCTAGTCTGCACAATAATCTATATAGAGACATAGAAACATAGAATGTGTCACCGGCAGATAAGAACTATTCAGCCCATCTAGTCTGCACAATAATCTATATAGAGACATAGAAACATAGAATGTGTCACCGGCAGATAAGAACCATTCAGCCCATCTAGTCTGCACAATAATCTATATAGACACATAGAAACATAGAATGTGTCACCGGCAGATAAGAACTATTCAGCCCATCTAGTCTGCACAATAATCTATATAGAGACATAGAATGTGTCACCGGCAGATAAGAACCATTCAGCCCATCTAGTCTGCCCAATAATCTATATAGAGACATAGAGACATAGAATGTGTCACCGGCAGATAAGAACTATTCAGCCCATCTAGTCTGCACAATAATCTATATAGAGACATAGAATGTGTCACCGGCAGATAAGAACCATTCAGCCCATCTAGTCTGCACAATAATCTATATAGAAACATAGAAACATAGAATGTGTCACCGGCAGATAAGAACCATTCAGCCTGTCTAGTCTGCCCAATAATCTATATAGAGACATAGAATGTGTCACCGGCAGATAAGAACCATTCAACCCATCTAGTCTGCACAATAATCTATATAGAGACATAGAAACATAGAATGTGTCACCGGCAGATAAGAACTATTCAGCCCATCTAGTCTGCACAATATTCTATATAGAGACATAGAATGTGTCACCGGCAGATAAGAACCATTCAACCCATCTAGTCTGCACAATAATCTATATAGAGACATAGAAACATAGAATGTGTCACCGGCAGATAAGAACCATTCAGCCCATCTAGTCTGCACAATAATCTATATAGAGACATAGAAACATAGAATGTGTCACCGGCAGATAAGAACTATTCAGCCCATCTAGTCTGCACAATAATCTATATAGAGACATAGAAACATAGAATGTGTCACCGGCAGATAAGAACCATTCAGCCCATCTAGTCTGCACAATAATCTATATAGAGACATAGAGACATAGAATGTGTCACTGGCAGATAAGAACCATTCAGCCCATCTAGTCTGCCCAATAATCTATATAGAGACATAGAATGTGTCACCGGCAGATAAGAACCATTCAGCCCATCTAGTCTGCATAATAATCTATATAGAGACATAGAATGTGTCACTGGCAGATAAGAACCATTCAGCCCATCTAGTCTGTACAATAATCTATATAGAAACATAGAATGTGTCACCGGCAGATAAGAACCATTCAGCCCATCTAGTCTGCACAATAATCTATATAGAGACATAGAAACATAGAAAGTGTCACCGGCAGATAAGAACCATTCAGCCCATCTAGTCTGCACAATTATCTATATAGAGACATAGAATGTGTCACAGGCAGATAAGAACCATTCAGCCCATCTAGTCTGCCCAATAATCTATATAGAGACATAGAATGTGTCAACTGCAGATAAGAACCATTCAGCCCATCTAGTCTGCACAATAATCTATATAGAGACATAGAAACATAGAATGTGTCACCGGCAGATAAGAACTATTCAGCCCATCTAGTCTGCACAATAATCTATATAGAGATATAGAAACATAGAATGTGTCACCGGCAGATAAGAACCATTCAGCCCATCTAGTCTGCCCAATAATCTATATAGAGACATAGAATGTGTCACCGGCAGATAAGACCCATTCAGCCCATCTAGTCTGCACAATAATCTATATAGAGACATAGAAACATAGACTGTGTCACCGGCAGATAAGAACCATTCAGCCCATCTAGTCTGCACAATAATCTATATAGAGACATAGAAACATAGAATGCGTCACCGGCAGATAAGAACCATTCAGCCCATCTAGTCTGCACAATAATCTATATAGAGACATAGAATGTGTCACCGGCAGATAAGAACCATTCAGCCCATCTAGTCTGCCCAATAATCTATATAGAGACATAGAATGTGTCACCGGCAGATAAGAACCATTCAGCCCATCTAGTCTGCCCAATAATCTATATAGAGACATAGAATGTGTCACCGGCAGATAAGAACCATTCAGCCCATCTAGTCTGCATAATAATCTATATAGAGACATATAATGTGTCACCGGCAGATAAGAAACATTCAGCCCATCTAGCCTGCACAATAATCTATATAGAGACATAGAAACATAGAATGTGTCACCGGCAGATAAGAACCATTCAGCCCATCTAGTCTGCACAATAATCTATATAGAGACATAGAATGTGTCACCGGCAGATAAGAACTATTCAGCCCATCTAGTCTGCACAATAATCTATATAGAGACATAGAATGTGTCACCTGCAGATAAGAACCATTCAGCCCATCTAGTCTGCACAATAATCTATATAGAAACATAGAATGTGTCACCGGCAGATAAGAACCATTCAGCCTGTCTAGTCTGCCCAATAATCTATATAGAGACATAGAATGTGTCACCGGCAGATAAGAACCATTCAACCCATCTAGTCTGCACAATAATCTATATAGAGACATAGAAACATAGAATGTGTCACCGGCAGATAAGAACTATTCAGCCCATCTAGTCTGCACAATAATCTATATAGAGACATAGAATGTGTCACCGGCAGATAAGAACCATTCAACCCATCTAGTCTGCACAATAATCTATATAGAGACATAGAAACATAGAATGTGTCACCGGCAGATAAGAACTATTCAGCCCATCTAGTCTGCACAATAATCTATATAGAGACATAGAATGTGTCACCGGCAGATAAGAACCATTCAGCCCATTTAGTTTGCACAATAACCTATATAGAGACATAGAAACATAGAATGTGTCACCGGCAGATAAGAACCATTCAGCCCATCTAGTCTGCACAATAATCTATATAGAAAGATAGAATGTGTCACCGGCAGATAAGAACCATTCAGCCTGTCTAGTCTGCCCAATAATCTATATAGAGACATAGAATGTGTCACCGGCAGATAAGAACCATTCAACCCATCTAGTCTGCACAATAATCTATATAGAGACATAGAATGTGTCACCGGCAGATAAGAACCATTCAGCCCATCTAGTCTGCCCAATAATCTATATAGAGACATAGAGACATAGAATGTGTCACCGGCAGATAAGAACTATTCAGCCCATCTAGTCTGCACAATAATCTATATAGAGACATAGAATGTGTCACTGGCAGATAAGAACCATTCAGCCCATCTAGTCTGTACAATAATCTATATAGAAACATAGAATGTGTCACCGGCAGATAAGAACCATTCAGCCCATCTAGTCTGCCCAATAATCTATATAGAGACATAGAATGTGTCACCGGCAGATAAGAACCATTCAGCCCATCTAGTCTGCATAATAATCTATATAGAGACATAGAATGTGTCACTGGCAGATAAGAACCATTCAGCCCATCTAGTCTGTACAATAATCTATATAGAAACATAGAATGTGTCACCGGCAGATAAGAACCATTCAGCCCATCTAGTCTGCACAATAATCTATATAGAGACATAGAAACATAGAAAGTGTCACCGGCAGATAAGAACCATTCAGCCTGTCTAGTCTGCCCAATAATCTATATAGAGACATAGAATGTGTCACCGGCAGATAAGAACCATTCAACCCATCTAGTCTGCACAATAATCTATATAGAGACATAGAATGTGTCACCGGCAGATAAGAACCATTCAGCCCATCTAGTCTGCCCAATAATCTATATAGAGACATAGAGACATAGAATGTGTCACCGGCAGATAAGAACTATTCAGCCCATCTAGTCTGCACAATAATCTATATAGAGACATAGAATGTGTCACTGGCAGATAAGAACCATTCAGCCCATCTAGTCTGTACAATAATCTATATAGAAACATAGAATGTGTCACCGGCAGATAAGAACCATTCAGCCAATCTAGTCTGCACAATAATCTATATAGAGACATAGAAACATAGAATGCGTCACCGGCAGATAAGAACCATTCAGCCCATCTAGTCTGCACAATAATCTATATAAAGACATAGAATGTGTCACCGGCAGATAAGAACCATTCAGCCCATCTAGTCTGCCCAATAATCTATATAGAGACATAGAATGTGTCACCGGCAGATAAGAACCATTCAGCCCATCTAGTCTGCCCAATAATCTATATAGAGACATAGAATGTGTCACCGGCAGATAAGAACCATTCAGCCCATCTAGTCTGCCCAATAATCTATATAGAGACATAGAATGTGTCACCGGCAGATAAGAACCATTCAGCCCATCTAGTCTGCATAATAATCTATATAGAGACATATAATGTGTCACCGGCAGATAAGAAACATTCAGCCCATCTAGCCTGCACAATAATCTATATAGAGACATAGAAACATAGAATGTGTCACCGGCAGATAAGAACCATTCAGCCCATCTAGTCTGCACAATAATCTATATAGAGACATAGAAACATAGAATGTGTCACCGGCAGATAAGAACTATTCAGCCCATCTAGTCTGCACAATAATCTATATAGAGACATAGAATGTGTCACCGGCAGATAAGAACCATTCAGCCCATTTAGTCTGCACAATAACCTATATAGAGTCATAGAAACATAGAATGTGTCACCGGCAGATAAGAACCATTCAGCCCATCTAGTCTGCACAATAATCTATATAGAGACATAGAAACATAGACTGTGTCACCGGCAGATAAGAACCATTCAGCCCATCTAGTCTGCACAATAATCTATATAGAGACATAGAAACATAGAATGCGTCACCGGCAGATAAGAACCATTCAGCCCATCTAGTCTGCACAATAATCTATATAGAGACATAGAATGTGTCACCGGCAGATAAGAACCATTCAGCCCATCTAGTCTGCCCAATAATCTATGTAGAGACATAGAATGTGTCACCGGCAGATAAGAACCATTCAGCCCATCTAGTCTGCCCAATAATCTATATAGAGACATAGAATGTGTCACCGGCAGATAAGAACCATTCAGCCCATCTAGTCTGCACAATAATCTATATAGAGACATAGAATGTGTCACCGGCAGATAAGAACCATTCAGCCCATCTAGTCTGCACAATAATCTATATAGAGACATAGAATGTGTCACCGGCAGATAAGAACCATTCAGCCCATCTAGCCTGCACAATAATCTATATAGAGACATAGAAACATAGAATGTGTCACCGGCAGATAAGAACCATTCAGCCCATCTAGTCTGCACAATAATCTATATAGAGACATAGAATGTGTCACCGGCAGATAAGAACTATTCAGCCCATCTAGTCTGCACAATAATCTATATAGAGACATAGAATGTGTCACCGGCAGATAAGAACCATTCAGCCCATCTAGTCTGCACAATAATCTATATAGAAACATAGAATGTGTCACCGGCAGATAAGAACCATTCAGCCTGTCTAGTCTGCCCAATAATCTATATAGAGACATAGAATGTGTCACCGGCAGATAAGAACCATTCAACCCATCTAGTCTGCACAATAATCTATATAGAGACATAGAAACATAGAATGTGTCACCGGCAGATAAGAAGTATTCAGCCCATCTAGTCTGCACAATAATCTATATAGAGACATAGAATGTGTCACCGGCAGATAAGAACCATTCAACCCATCTAGTCTGCACAATAATCTATATAGAGACATAGAAACATAGAATGTGTCACCGGCAGATAAGAACTATTCAGCCCATCTAGTCTGCACAATAATCTATATAGAGACATAGAATGTGTCACCGGCAGATAAGAACCATTCAGCCCATTTAGTTTGCACAATAACCTATATAGAGACATAGAAACATAGAATGTGTCACCGGCAGATAAGAACCATTCAGCCCATCTAGTCTGCACAATAATCTATATAGAGACATAGAATGTGTCACCGGCAGATAAGAACCATTCAGCCCATTTAGTCTGCACAATAACCTATATAGAGACATAGAATGTGTCACTGGCAGATAAGAACCATTCAGCCCATCTAGTCTGCCCAATAATCTATATAGAGACATAGAAACATAGAATGTGTCACTGGCAGATAAGAACCATTCAGCCCATCTAGTCTGCACAATAATCTATATAGAGACATAGAATGTGTCACTGGCAGATAAGAACCATTCAGCCCATCTAGTCTGCACAATAATCTATATAAAGACATAGAATGTGTCACCGGCAGATAAGAACCATTCAGCCTGTCTAGTCTGCACAATAATCTATATAGAGACATAGAATGTGTCACCGGCAGATAAGAACCATTCAGGCCATTTAGTCTGCACAATAACCTATATAGAGACATAGAAACATAGAATGTGTCACCGGCAGATAAGAACCATTCAGCCCATCTAGTCTGCACAATAATCTATATAGAGACATAGAATGTGTCACCGGCAGATAAGAACTATTCAGCCCATCTAGTCTGCACAATAATCTATATAGAGACATAGAATGTGTCACCGGCAGATAAGAACCATTCAGCCCATCTAGTCTGCACAATAATCTATATAGAGACATAGAATGTGTCACTGGCAGATAAGAACCATTCAGCCCATCTAGTCTGCACAATAATCTATATAGAGACATAGAATGTGTCACTGGCAGATAAGAACCATTCAGCCCATCTAGTCTGCCCAATAATCTATATAGAGACATAGAATGTGTCACCGGCAGATAAGAACCATTAAGCCCATCTAGTCTGCATAATAATCTATATAGAGACATAGAATGTGTCACCGGCAGATAAGAACCATTCAGCCCATCTAGCCTGCCCAATAATCTATATAGAGACATAGAAACATAGAATGTGTCACTGGCAGATAAGAACCATTCAGCCCATCTAGTCTGCACAATAATCTATATAGAGACATAGAAACATAGAATGTGTCACCGGCAGATAAGAACCATTCAGCCCATCTAGTCTGCCCAATAATCTATATAGAGACATAGAATGTGTCACCGGCAGATAAGAACCATTCAGCCCATCTAGTCTGCAAAATAATCTATATAGAGACATAGAAACATAGAATGTGTCACCGGCAGATAAGAATTATTCAGCCCATCTAGTCTGCACAATAATCTATATAGAGACATAGAATGTGTCACCGGCAGATAAGAACCATTCAGCCCATCTAGTCTGCACAATAATCTATATAGAGACATAGAAACATAGAATGTGTCACCAGCAGATAAGAATTATTCAGCCCATCTAGTCTGCACAATAATCTATATAGAGACATAGAATGTGTCACCGGCAGATAAGAACCATTCAGCCCATTTAGTCTGCACAATAACCTATATAGAGACATAGAAACATAGAATGTGTCACCGGCAGATAAGAACCATTCAGCCCATCTAGTCTGCACAATAATCTATATAGAGACATAGAATGTGTCATTGGCAGATAAGAACCATTCAGCCCATCTAGTCTGCACAATAATCTATATAGAGACATAGAAACATAGAATGTGTCACCGGCAGATAAGAACCATTCAGCCCATCTAGTCTGCACAATAATCTATATAGAGACATAGAATGTGTCACTGGCAGATAAGAACCATTCAGCCCATCTAGTCTGCCCAATAATCTATATAGAGACATAGAATGTGTCACCGGCAGATAAGAACCATTAAGCCCATCTAGTCTGCCCAATAATCTATATAGAGACATAGAATGTGTCACCTGCAGATAAGAACCATTCAGCCCATCTAGTTTGCCCAATAATCTATATAGAGACATAGAATGTGTCACCGGCAGATAAGAACCATTCAGTCCATCTAGTCTGCACAATAATCTATATAGAGACATAGAAACATTGAATGTGTCACTGGCAGATAAGAACCATTCAGCCCATCTAGTCTGCCCAATAATCTATATAGAAACATAGAATGTGTCACCGGCAGATAAGAACCATTCAGTCCATCTAGTCTGCACAATAATCTATATAGAAACATAGAAACATAGAATGTGTCACCGGCAGATAAGAACCATTCAGCCTGTCTAGTCTGCACAATAATCTATATAGAAACATAGAATGTGTCACCGGCAGATAAGAACCATTCAGTCCATCTAGTCTGCACAATAATCTATATAGAAACATAGAAACATAGAATGTGTCACCGGCAGATAAGAACCATTCAGCCTGTCTAGTCTGCCCAATAATCTATATAGAGACATAGAATGTGTCACCGGCAGATAAGAACCATTCAACCCATCTAGTCTGCACAATAATCTATATAGAGACATAGAAACATAGAATGTGTCACCGACAGATAAGAACTATTCAGCCCATCTAGTCTGCACAATAATCTATATAGAGACATAGAATGTGTCACCGGCAGATAAGAACCATTCAGCCCATTTAGTCTGCACAATAACCTATATAGAGACATAGAAACATAGAACGTGTCACCGGCAGATAAGAACCATTCAGCCCATCTAGTCTGCACAATAATCTATATAGAGACATAGAAACATAGAATGTGTCACCGGCAGATAAGAACCATTCAGCCCATCTAGTCTGCACAATAATCTATATAGAGACATAGAATGTGTCACTGTCAGATAAGAACCATTCAGCCCATCTAGTCTGCCCAATAATCTATATAGAGACATAGAATGTGTCACCGGCAGATAAGAACCATTCAGCCCATCTAGTCTGCATAATAATCTATATAGAGACATAGAATGTGTCACCGGCAGATAAGAACCATTCAGCCCATCTAGTCTGCACAATAATCTATATAGAGATATAGAAACATAGAATGTGTCACTGGCAGATAAGAACCATTCAGCCCATCTAGTCTGCACAATAATCTATATAGAGACATAGAAACATAGAATGAGTCACCGGCATATAAGAACAATTCAGCCCATCTAGTCTGCCCAATAATCTATATAGAGACATAGAATGTGTCACCGGCAGATAAGAACCACTCAGCCCATCTAGTCTGCACAATAATCTATATAGAGACATAGAATGTGTCACCGGCAGATAAGAACCATTCAGCCCATCTAGTCTGCCCAATAATCTATATAGAGACATAGAATGTGTCACCGGCAGATAAGAACCACTCAGCCCATCTAGTCTGCACAATAATCTATATAGAGACATAGAAACATAGAATGTGTCACTGGCAGATAAGAACCATTCAGCCCATCTAGTCTGCACAATAATCTATATAGAGACATAGAAAAATAGAATGTGTCACCGGCAGATAAGAACCATTCAGCCTGTCTAGTCTGCCCAATAATCTATATAGAGATATAGAATGTGTCACCGGCAGATAAGAACCATTCAGCCCATCTAGTCTGCACAATAATCTATATAGAGACATAGAAACATAGAATGTGTCACCGGCAGATAAGAACTATTCAGCCCATCTAGTCTGCACAATAATCTATATAGAGACATAGAATGTGTCACCGGCAGATAAGAACCATTCAGCCCATTTAGTCTGCACAATAACCTATATAGAGTCATAGAAACATAGAATGTGTCACCGGCAGATAAGAACCATTCAGCACATCTAGTCTGCACAATAATCTATATAGACATAGAATGTGTCACCGGCAGATAAGAACCATTCAGTCCATTTAGTCTGCACGATAACCTATATAGAGACATAGAAACATAGAATGTGTCACCGGCAGATAAGAACCATTCAGCCCATCTAGTCTGCACAATAATCTATATAGAGACATAGAAACATAGACTGTGTCACCGGCAGATAAGAACCATTCAGCCCATCTAGTCTGCACAATAATCTATATAGAGACATAGAAACATAGAATGTGTCACCGGCAGATAAGAACCATTCAGCCCATCTAGTCTGCACAATAATCTATATAGAGACATAGAATGTGTCACCGGCAGATACGAACCATTCAGCCCATCTAGTCTGCCCAATAATCTATATAGAGACATAGAATGTGTCACCGGCAGATAAGAACCATTCAGCCCATCTAGTCTGCATAATAATCTATATAGTGACATAGAAACATAGAATGTGTCACCGGCAGATAAGAACCATTCAGCCCATCTAGTCTGCACAATAATCTATATAGAGACATCGAAACATAGAATGTGTCACTGGCAGATAAGAACCATTCAGCCCATCTAGTCTGCACAATAATCTATATAGAGACATAGAATGTGTCACCGGCAGATAAGAACCATTCAGCCCATCTAGTCTGCATAATAATCTATATAGAGACATAGAATGTGTCACCGGCAGATAAGAACCATTCAGCCCATCTAGTCTGCACAATAATCTATATAGAGACATAGAATGTGTCACTGGCAGATAAGAACCATTCAGCCCATCTAGTCTGCACAATAATCTATATAGAGACATAGAATGCGTCACCGGCAGATAAGAACCATTCAGCCTGTCTAGTCTGCACAATAATCTATATAGAGACATAGAATGTGTCACCGGTAGATAAGAACCATTCAGCCCATCTAGTCTGCACAATAATCTATATAGAGACATAGAATGTGTCACTGGCAGATAAGAACCATTCAGCCCATCTAGTCTGCACAATAATCTATATAGAGACATAGAATGTGTCACCGGCAGATAAGAACCATTCAGCCTGTCTAGTCTGCACAATAATCTATATAGAGACATAGAATGTGTCACCGGCAGATAAGAACCATTCAGGCCATTCAGTCTGCACAATAACCTATATAGAGACATAGAAACATAGAATGTGTCACCAGCAGATAAGAACCATTCAGCCCATCTAGTCTGCACAATAATCTATATAGAGACATAGAATGTGTCATTGGCAGATAAGAACCATTCAGCCCATCTAGTCTGCCCAATAATCTATATAGAGACATAGAAACATAGAATGTGTCACCGGCAGATAAGAACTATTCAGCCCATCTAGTCTGCACAATAATCTATATAGAGACATAGAATGTGTCACCGGCAGATAAGAACCATTCAACCCATCTAGTCTGCACAATAATCTATATGGAGACATAGAATGTGTCACCGGCACATAAGAACCATTCAGCCCATCTAGTCTGCACAATAATCTATATAGAGACATAGAATGTGTCGCTGGCAGATAAGAACCATTCAGCCCATCTAGTCTGCACAATAATCTATATAGAGGCATAGAATGTGTCGCTGGCAGATAAGAACCATTCAGCCCATCTAGTCTGCACAATAATCTATATAGAGGCATAGAATGTGTCGCTGGCAGATAAGAACCATTCAGCCCATCTAGTCTGCACAATAATCTATATAGACATAGAATGTGTCACCGGCAGATGAGAACCATTCAGCCCATCTAGTCTGCCCAATAATCTATTTAGAGACATAGAAACACAGAATGTGTCACCGGCAGATAAGAACCATTCAGCCCATCTAGTCTGCACAATAATCTATATAGAGGCATAGAAACACAGAATGTGTCACCGGCAGATAAGAACCATTCATCCCATCTAGTCTGTACAATAATCTATATAGAGACATAGAATGTGTCACTGGCAGATAAGAACCATTCAGCCCATCTAGTCTGCACAATAATCTATATAGAGATATAGAGACATAGAATGTGTCACCGGCAGATAAGAACCATTCAGCCCATCTAGTCTGCACAATAATCTATATAGAGACATAGAATGTGTCGCTGGCAGATAAGAACCATTCAGCCCATCTAGTCTGCACAATAATCTATATAGACATAGAATGTGTCACCGGCAGATAAGAACCATTCAGCCCATCTAGTCTGCCCAATAATCTATTTAGAGACATAGAAACACAGAATGTGTCACCGGCAGATAAGAACCATTCAGCCCATCTAGTCTGCACAATAATCTATATAGAGGCATAGAAACACAGAATGTGTCACCGGCAGATAAGAACCATTCAGCCCATCTAGTCTGCACAATAATCTATATAGACATAGAATGTGTCACCGGTAGATAAGAACCATTCAGCCCATCTAGTCTGCACAATAATCTATATAGAGACATAGAATGTGTCACCGGCAGATAAGAACCATTCAGCCCATCTAGTCTGCACAATAATCTATATAGAGACATAGAATGTGTCACCAACAGATAAGAACCATTCAGCCCATCTAGTCTGCACAATAATCTATATAGAGACATAGAATGTGTCACCGGCAGATAAGAAGCATTCAGCCCATCTAGTCTGCCCAATAATCTATATAGAGACATAGAAACATAGAATGTGTCACCGGCAGATAAGAACCATTCAGGTTCATGGATAATGCAGAGTTACATCTTTACACACTGTCACTTTATAACAATGCATTATATAGGACCAACTCTGTTCTTCTACCAGGAGAAACTCACCAGACCCTGCACAATGTATATAATATATAGAAGAGCTCAGCTGGCCATGGATAATGCAGAGTTACATCTTTACACACTGTCACTTTATAACAATACATTATACAGGACCAACTCTGTTCTTCTAGCAGGAGAAACTCACCAGACCCTGCACAATGTATAGAAGAATATATAGAAGAGCTCAGCTGGCCATGGATAATGCAGAGTTACATCTTTACACACTGTCACTTTATAACAATGTATTATACAGGTCCAACTCTGTTCTTCTGATATGATGCCAGGGGGTGTGCCATGCTGTGGGTATATATGATGCCAGGGGGTGTGCCATGCAATGGGTATATATGATGCCAGGGGGTGTGCCATGCTGTGGGTATGTATGATGCCAGGAGGTGTGTCATGCAGTGGGTATATATGATGCCACGGTGTGTGCCATGCAGTGGGTATGCCAGGGGTGTACCATGCAGTGGGTATATATGATGCCAGAGGATGTGCCATGCAGTGGGTATATTTACTGCCAGGGGGTGTGCCATGCATTTGATATATATACTGCCAGGGGGTGTGCCATGCAGTGGGTATATATACTGCCAGGGGGTGTGCCATGCAGTGGGTATATATACTGCCAGGGGGTGTGCCATGCAGTGGGTATATATACTGCCAGGGGGTGTGCCATGCAGTGGGTATATATACTGCCAGGGGGTGTGCCATGCAGTGGGTATATATACTGCCAGGGTGTGTGCCATGCAGTGGGTATATATACTGCCAGGGGGTGTGCCATGCAGTGGGTATATATACTGCCAGGGGGTGTGCCATGCAGTGGGTATATATACTGCCAGGGGGTGTGCCATGCAGTGGGTATATATACTGCCAGGGGGTGTGCCATGCAGTGGGTATATATACTGCCAGGGGGTGTGCCATGCAGTGGGTATATATGATGCCAGGTGTCAGTCAGCTGGTGCAGTTGTGTTATTATGCAGTGTGTCACTGGCAGGTTGTGCTGTTGTGATGCAGTGTCAGCTGTCAGTGTTGTTACACTGTGTGTATCCCAGAGATTGACAAGCAGGTTGCAGAGATGGAGGGGCAGGTTGATGGGATGCAGGGGCAGGTTGGTGGGATGCAGGGGCAGGTTGGTGGGATGCAGGGGCAGGTTGGTGGGATGCAGGGGCAGGTTGCAGAGATGGAGGGGCAGGTTGCAGAGATGGAGGGGCAGGTTGGTGGGATGCAGGGGCAGGTTGCAGAGATGGAGGGGCAGGTTGCAGAGATGGAGGGGCAGGTTGATGGGATGCAGGGGCAGGTTGATGGGATGCAGGGGCAGGTTGATGGGATGCAGGGGCAGGTTGGTGGGATGCAGGGGCAGGTTGCAGAGATGGAGGGGCAGGTTGCAGAGATGGAGGGGCAGGTTGGTGGGATGCAGGGGCAAGTTGCAGAGATGGAGGGGCAGGTTGCAGAGATGGAGGGGCAGGTTGATGGGATGCAGAGGCAGGTTGCAGAGATGCAGGGGCAGGTTGATGGGATGCAGGGGCAGGTTGATGGGATGCAGGGGCAGGTTGCAGAGATGGAGGGGCAGGTTGATGGGATGGAGGGGCAGGTTGATGGGATAGAGGGGCAGGTTGCAGTGATGGAGGGGCAGGTTCATGGGATAGAGGGGCAGGTTGCAGAGATGGAGGGGCAGGTTGATGGGATGCAGGGGCAGGTTGATGGGATAGAGGGGTAGGTTGCAGAGATGGAGGGGCAGGTTGATGGGATGGAGGGGCAGGTTGATGGGATAGAGGGGCAGGTTGCAGAGATGGAGGGGCAGGTTGATGGGATAGAGGGGCAGGTTGATGGGATGGAGGGGCAGGTTGATGGGATGGAGGGGCAGGTTGATGGGATGGAGGGGCAGGTTGATGGGATGGAGGGGCAGGTTGATGGGATAGAGGGGCAGGTTGATGGGATGGAGGGGCAGGTTGATGGGATGGAGGGGCAGGTTGATGGGATAGAGGGGCAGGTTGATGGGATGGAGGGGCAGGTTGCCGTGATGCCTCCCTCAGCCCGAGCACTCACCGTGCTGTGGCCCGGGGCTCACGCTGTCTCCATACACCGGGTGCAGTGTTCGCTGTCTATTCGTGTCAGGCCCGCGATCAGCGGATCCAACACACGCACACTCTGCAACACACTGCGCATGCGCCGGGAGGAGACGGGGGGGGGGGGGGAGGAGACGAGGGGGAGGCACAGAGACAGGGAGAGGGGGGGGAGGCACAGAGACAGGGAGAGGAGGGGGGGGCACAGAGACAGGGAGAGGGGGGGGGGCACAGAGACAGGGAGAGGGGGGGGGGCACAGAGACAGGGAGAGGGGGGGGGCACAGAGACAGGGAGAGGGGGGGGGGCACAGAGACAGGGAGAGGGGGGGGGGCACAGAGACAGGGAGAGGGGGGGGGGCACAGAGACAGGGAGAGGAGGGGGGGGCACAGAGACAGGGAGAGGGGGGGGAGGCACAGAGACAGGGAGAGGGGGGGGAGGCACAGAGACAGGGAGAGGGGGGGGCACAGAGACAGGGAGAGGGGGGGGGGCACAGAGACAGGGAGAGGGGGGGGGGGCACAGAGACAGGGAGAGGGGGGGGGGGCACAGAGACAGGGAGAGGAGGGGGGGGCACAGAGACAGGGAGAGGAGGGGGGGGCACAGAGACAGGGAGAGGAGGGGGGGCACAGAGACAGGGAGAGGAGGGGGGGGGGCACAGAGACAGGGAGAGGAGGGGGGGGGCACAGAGACAGGGAGAGGAGGGGGGGGGCACAGAGACAGGGAGAGGAGGGGGGGGGCACAGAGACAGGGAGAGGAGGGGGGCACAGAGACAGGGAGAGGGGGGGCACAGAGACAGGGAGAGGGGGGGGCACAGAGACAGGGAGAGGAGGGGGGGGCACAGAGACAGGGAGAGGAGGGGGGGCACAGAGACAGGGAGAGGGGGGGGCACAGAGACAGGGAGAGGGGGGGGCACAGAGACAGGGAGAGGGGGGGGCACAGAGACAGGGAGAGGAGGGGGGGGCACAGAGACAGGGAGAGGGGGGGGCACAGAGACAGGGAGAGGAGGGGGGCACAGAGACAGGGAGAGGGGGGGGCACAGAGACAGGGAGAGGGGGGGGGCACAGAGACAGGGAGAGGAGGGGGGGGGCACAGAGACAGGGAGAGGAGGGGGGCACAGAGACAGGGAGAGGGGGGGGCACAGAGACAGGGAGAGGAGGGGGGCACAGAGACAGGGAGAGGGGGGGCACAGAGACAGGGAGAGGGGGGGGGCACAGAGACAGGGAGAGGGGGGGCACAGAGACAGGGAGAGGAGGGGGGGGGCACAGAGACAGGGAGAGGAGGGGGGCACAGAGACAGGGAGAGGGGGGGCACAGAGACAGGGAGAGGGGGGGCACAGAGACAGGGAGAGGGGGGGCACAGAGACAGGGAGGGGGGGGGGCACAGAGACAGGGAGAGGAGGGGGGCACAGAGACAGGGAGAGGGGGCACGGACACAGGGAGAGGAGGGGGGGCACGGACACAGGGAGGGGGGGCACAGACACAGGGAGAGGAGGGGGGGCACGGATACAGGGAGAGGAGGGGGGCACGGATACAGGGAGAGGAGGGGGGGCACGGACACAGGGAGGGGGGGCACAGACACAGGGAGAGGAGGGGGGGCACGGATACAGGGAGAGGAGGGGGGCACGGATACAGGGAGAGGAGGGGGCACATATACAGGGAGGGTGCACAGATACAGGGGGAGGAGGGGGGGCACAGATACAGGGGATGGGGGGCACAGAAACAGGGAGGGGGCACAGATACAGGAAGGGGAGAGGGGCGCAGATACGGGGAGGGGGGGCCACATATACAGGGAGATGTAGCAAGAGGCACCACTAACCAAACACTGCCATGAAGACCAAGGAACTCTCCAAACAAGTAAGGGACAATATTGTTGAGAAGAACAAGTCAGGGTTAGGTTATAAAACGATATCCAAATCTTTGATGATCCCCAGGAGCACCATCAAATCTATCATAACCACATGGAAAGAACATGGCACAACAGCAAACCTGCCAAGAGACGGCCGCCCACCCAAACTCACGGCCCTGGCAAGGAGGGCATTAATCAGAGAGGCAGCAGAGACCTAAGGTAACCCTGGAGGAGCTGCAGAGTCCCACAGACTGGAGTCTCTGTACATAGGACGACAATAAGCCGTACGCTCCATAGAGTTGGGCTTTATGGCAGAGTGGCCAGAAGAAATCCATTACTTTCAGCAAAAAACCAGATGGCACGTTCTGAGTTTGGGAAAAGGCATGTGGGAGACTCCCAAAATGTATGGAGGAAGGTGCTCTGGTCTGATGAGACTAAATGTATGGAGGAAGGTGCTCTGGTCTGATGAGACTAAATGTATGGAGGAAGGTGCTCTGGTCTGATGAGACTAAATGTATGGAGGAAGGTGCTCTGGTCTGATGAGACTAAATGTATGGAGGAAGGTGCTCTGGTCTGATGAGACTAAATGTATGGAGGAAGGTGCTCTGGTCTGATGAGACTAAATGTATGGAGGAAGGTGCTCTGGTCTGATGTGACTAAATGTATGGAGGAAGGTGCTCTGGTCTGATGAGACTAAATGTATGGAGGAAGGTGCTCTTGTCTGATGAGACTAAATGTATGGCGGAAGGTGCTCTGGTCTGATGAGACTAAATGTATAGAGGAAGGTGCTCTGGTCTGATGAGACTAAATGTATGGAGGAAGGTGCTCTTGTCTGATGAGACTAAATGTATGGCGGAAGGTGCTCTGGTCTGATGTGACTAAATGTATGGAGGAAGGTGCTCTGGTCTGATGAGACTAAATGTATGGCGGAAGGTGCTCTGGTCTGATGAGACTAAATGTATAGAGGAAGGTGCTCTGGTCTGATGAGACTAAATGTGTAGAGGAAGGTGCTCTGGTCTGGTGAGGCTAAATGTATGGAGGAAGGTGCTCTGGTCTGATGAGACTAAATGTATGGAGGAAGGTGCTCTGGTCTGATGAGACTAAATGTATGGAGGAAGGCGCTCTGGTCTGATGAGACTAAATGTATGGAGGAAGGTGCTCTGGTCTGATGAGACTAAATGTATGGAGGAAGGTGCTCTGGTCTAATGAGACTAAATGTATGGAGGAAGGTGCTCTGGTCTGATGAGGCTAAATGTATGGAGGAAGGTGCTCTGGTCTGACAAGACTAAATGTATGGAGGAAGGTGCTCTGGTCTAATGAGACTAAATGTATGGAGGAAGGTGCTCTGGTCTGATGAGACTAAATGTATGGAGGAAGGTGCTCTGGTCTGATGAGACTAAATGTATGGAGGAAGGTGCTCTGGTCTGATGAGACTAAATGTATGGAGGATAGTGCTCTGGTCTGATGAGGCTAAATGTATGGAGGAAGGTGCTCTGGTCTGACGAGACTAAATGTTTGGAGGAAGGTGCTCTGGTCTGATGAGGCTAAATGTATGGAGGAAGGTGCTCTGGTCTGATGAGACTAAATGTATGGAGGAAGGTGCTCTGGTCTGATGAGACTAAATGTATGGAGGATAGTGGTCTGATGAGGCTAAATGTATGGAGGAAGGTGCTCTGGTCTGACGAGACTAAATGTATGGAGGAAGGTGCTCTGGTCTGATGAGACTAAATGTATAGAGGAAGGTGCTCTGGTCTGATGAGACTAAATGTATGGAGGAAGGTGCTCTGGTCTGATGAGACTAAATGTATGGAGGAAGGTGCTCTGGTCTGATGAGACTAAATGTATGGAGGAAGATGCTCTGGTCTGATGAGACTAAATGTATGGAGGATGGTGCTCTGGTCTGATGAGACTAAATGTATGGAGGAAGGTGCTCTGGTCTGATGAGACTAAATGTATAGAGGAAGGTGCTCTGGTCTGATGAGACTAAATGTATGGAGGAAGGTGCTCTGGTCTGATGAGACTAAATGTATGAAGGAAGGTGCTCTGGTCTGATGAGACTAAATGTATGGAGGAAGGTGCTCTGGTCTGATGAGACTAAATGTATGGAGGAATGTGCTCTGGTCTGATGAGACTAAATGTATGGAGAAATGTGCTCTGGTCTGATGTGACTAAATGTATGGAGGAAGGTGCTCTGGTCTGATGAGACTAAATGTATGGAGGAAGGTGCTCTGGTCTGATGAGACTAAATGTATGGAGGAAGGCGCTCTGGTCTGATGAGACTAAATGTATGGAGGAAGGTGCTCTGGTCTGATGAGACTAAATGTATGGAGGAAGGTGCTCTGGTCTAATGAGACTAAATGTATGGAGGAAGGTGCTCTGGTCTGATGAGGCTAAATGTATGGAGGAAGGTGCTCTGGTCTGACAAGACTAAATGTATGGAGGAAGGTGCTCTGGTCTGATGAGACTAAATGTATGGAGGAAGGTGCTCTGGTCTGATGAGGCTAAATGTATGGAGGAAGGTGCTCTGGTCTGATGAGACTAAATGTATGGAGGAAGGTGCTCTGGTCTGATGAGACTAAATGTATGGAGGATAGTGCTCTGGTCTGATGAGGCTAAATGTATGGAGGAAGGTGCTCTGGTCTGACGAGACTAAATGTTTGGAGGAAGGTGCTCTGGTCTGATGAGGCTAAATGTATGGAGGAAGGTGCTCTGGTCTGATGAGACTAAATGTATGGAGGAAGGTGCTCTGGTCTGATGAGACTAAATGTATGGAGGATAGTGCTCTGGTCTGATGAGGCTAAATGTATGGAGGAAGGTGCTCTGGTCTGACGAGACTAAATGTATGGAGGAAGGTGCTCTGGTCTGATGAGACTAAATGTATAGAGGAAGGTGCTCTGGTCTGATGAGACTAAATGTATGGAGGAAGGTGCTCTGGTCTGATGAGACTAAATGTGTAGAGGAAGGTGCTCTGGTCTGGTGAGGCTAAATGTATGGAGGAAGGTGCTCTGGTCTGATGAGACTAAATGTACGGAGGAAGGTGCTCTGGTCTGATGAGACTAAATGTATGGAGGAAGGTGCTCTGGTCTGATGAGACTAAATGTACGGAGGAAGGTGCTCTGGTCTGACGAGACTAAATGTATGGAGGAAGGTGCTCTGGTCTGATGAGACTAAATGTATGGAGGAAGGTGCTCTGGTCTGATGAGACTAAATGTACGGAGGAAGGTGCTCTGGTCTGATGAGACTAAATGTATGGAGGAAGGTGCTCTGGTCTGATGAGACTAAATGTATGGAGGAAGGCGCTCTGGTCTGATGAGACTAAATGTATGGAGGAAGGTGCTCTGGTCTGATGAGACTAAATGTATGGAGGAAGGTGCTCTGGTCTAATGAGACTAAATGTATGGAGGAAGGTGCTCTGGTCTGATGAGGCTAAATGTATGGAGGAAGGTGCTCTGGTCTGACAAGACTAAATGTATGGAGGAAGGTGCTCTGGTCTGATGAGACTAAATGTATGGAGGAAGGTGCTCTGGTCTGATGAGGCTAAATGTATGGAGGAAGGTGCTCTGGTCTGATGAGACTAAATGTATGGAGGAAGGTGCTCTGGTCTGATGAGACTAAATGTATGGAGGATAGTGCTCTGGTCTGATGAGGCTAAATGTATGGAGGAAGGTGCTCTGGTCTGACGAGACTAAATGTTTGGAGGAAGGTGCTCTGGTCTGATGAGGCTAAATGTATGGAGGAAGGTGCTCTGGTCTGATGAGACTAAATGTATGGAGGAAGGTGCTCTGGTCTGATGAGACTAAATGTATGGAGGATAGTGCTCTGGTCTGATGAGGCTAAATGTATGGAGGAAGGTGCTCTGGTCTGACGAGACTAAATGTATGGAGGAAGGTGCTCTGGTCTGATGAGACTAAATGTATAGAGGAAGGTGCTCTGGTCTGATGAGACTAAATGTATGGAGGAAGGTGCTCTGGTCTGATGAGACTAAATGTATGGAGGAAGGTGCTCTGGTCTGATGAGACTAAATGTATGGAGGAAGATGCTCTGGTCTGATGAGACTAAATGTATGGAGGATGGTGCTCTGGTCTGATGAGACTAAATGTATGGAGGAAGGTGCTCTGGTCTGATGAGACTAAATGTATAGAGGAAGGTGCTCTGGTCTGATGAGACTAAATGTATGGAGGAAGGTGCTCTGGTCTGATGAGACTAAATGTATGAAGGAAGGTGCTCTGGTCTGATGAGACTAAATGTATGGAGGAAGGTGCTCTGGTCTGATGAGACTAAATGTATGGAGGAATGTGCTCTGGTCTGATGAGACTAAATGTATGGAGAAATGTGCTCTGGTCTGATGTGACTAAATGTATGGAGGAAGGTGCTCTGGTCTGATGAGACTAAATGTATGGAGGAAGGCGCTCTGGTCTGATGAGACTAAATGTATGGAGGAAGGTGCTCTGGTCTGATGAGACTAAATGTATGGAGGAAGGTGCTCTGGTCTGATGAGACTAAATGTATGGAGGAAGGCGCTCTGGTCTGATGAGACTAAATGTATGGAGGAAGGTGCTCTGGTCTGATGAGACTAAATGTATGGAGGAAGGTGCTCTGGTCTGATGAGACTACATGTATGGAGGAAGGTGCTCTGGTCTAATGAGACTAAATGTATGGAGGAAGGTGCTCTGGTCTGATGAGGCTAAATGTATGGAGGAAGGTGCTCTGGTCTGACAAGACTAAATGTATGGAGGAAGGTGCTCTGGTCTGATGAGACTAAATGTATGGAGGAAGGTGCTCTGGTCTGATGAGGCTAAATGTATGGAGGAAGGTGCTCTGGTCTGATGAGACTAAATGTATGGAGGAAGGTGCTCTGGTCTGACGAGACTAAATGTTTGGAGGAAGGTGCTCTGGTCTGATGAGACTAAATGTATGGAGGAAGGTGCTCTGGTCTGATGAGACTAAATGTATGGAGGATAGTGCTCTGGTCTGATGAGGCTAAATGTATGGAGGAAGGTGCTCTGGTCTGACGAGACTAAATGTTTGGAGGAAGGTGCTCTGGTCTGATGAGGCTAAATGTATGGAGGAAGGTGCTCTGGTCTGATGAGACTAAATGTATGGAGGAAGGTGCTCTGGTCTGATGAGACTAAATGTATGGAGGATGGTGCTCTGGTCTGATGAGGCTAAATGTATGGAGGAAGGTGCTCTGGTCTGACGAGACTAAATGTATGGAGGAAGGTGCTCTGGTCTGATGAGACTAAATGTATAGAGGAAGGTGCTCTGGTCTGATGAGACTAAATGTATGGAGGAAGGTGCTCTGGTCTGATGAGACTAAATGTATGGAGGAAGGTGCTCTGGTCTGATGAGACTAAATGTATGGAGGAAGATGCTCTGGTCTGATGAGACTAAATGTATGGAGGATGGTGCTCTGGTCTGATGAGACTAAATGTATGGAGGAAGGTGCTCTGGTCTGATGAGACTAAATGTATAGAGGAAGGTGCTCTGGTCTGATGAGACTAAATGTATGGAGGAAGGTGCTCTGGTCTGATGGGACTAAATGTATGGAGGAAGGTGCTCTGGTCTGATGAGACTAAATGTATGGAGGAAGGTGCTCTGGTCTGATGAGACTAAATGTATGGAGGATGGTCCTCTGGTCTGATGAGACTAAATGTATGGAGGAAGGTGCTCTGGTCTGATGAGACTAAATGTATGAAGGAAGGTGCTCTGGTCTGATGAGACTAAATGTATGGAGGAATGTGCTCTGGTCTGATGAGACTAAATGTATGGAGGAATGTGCTCTGGTCTGATGTGACTAAATGTATGGAGGAAGGTGGTCTGGTCTGATGGGACTAAATGTATGGAGGAAGGTGCTCTGGTCTGATGAGACTAAATGTATGGAGGAAGGTGCTCTGGTCTGATGAGACTAAATGTATGGAGGAAGGTGGTCTGGTCTGATGGGACTAAATGTATGGAGGAAGGTGCTCTGGTCTGATGAGACTAAATGTATGGAGGAAGGTGCTCTGTACAGACTCCTGTGTAATATATGTATGCACACATTGCAAGTATAGTTATCATTCAACTGGTATTATTATATGTCTGCTCTGTCCAGACTCCTGTGTAATATATGTATGCACACGCTGCAAGTATAGTTATCATTCACCTGGTATTATTATATGTCTGCTCTGTACAGGCTCCTGTGTAATATATGTATGCACACACTGCAAGTATAGTTATCATTCACCTGGTATTATTATATGTCTGCTCTGTACAGGCTCCTGTGTAATATATGTATGCACACACTGCAAGTATAGTTATCATTCACCTGGTATTATTATATGTCTGCTCTGTATAGACTCCTTTGTAATATATGTATGCACACGCTGCAAGTATAGTTATCATTCACCTGGTATTATTATATGTCTGCTCTGTACAGACTCCTGTGTAATATATGTATGCACACGCTGCAAGTATAGTTATCATTCACCTGGTATTATTATATGTCTGCTCTGTACAGGCTCCTGTGTAATATATGTATGCACACACTGCAAGTATAGTTATCATTCACCTGGTATTATTATATGTCTGCTCTGTACAGGCTCCTGTGTAATATATGTATGCACACACTGCAAGTATAGTTATCATTCACCTGGTATTATTATATGTCTGCTCTGTACAGGCTCCTGTGTAATATATGTATGCACACACTGCAAGTATAGTTATCATTCACCTGGTATTATTATATGTCTGCTCTGTATAGACTCCTGTGTAATATATGTATGCACACACTGCAAGTATAGTTATCATTCACCTGGTATTATTATATGTCTGCTCTGTATAGACTCCTGTGTAATATATGTGTGCACACACTGCAAGTATAGTTATCATTCACCTGGTATTATTATATGTCTGCTCTGTACAGACTCCTGTGTAATATATGTATGCACACACTGCAAGTATAGTTATCATTCACCTGGTATTATTATATGTCTGCTCTGTACAGACTCCTGTGTAATATATGTATGCACACACTGCAAGTATAGTTATCATTCACCTGGTATTATTATATGTCTGCTCTGTACAGGCTCCTGTGTAATATATGTATGCACACACTGCAAGTATAGTTATCATTCATCTGGTGTTATTATATGTCTGCTCTGTACAGACTCCTGTGTAATATATGTATGCACACATTGCAAGTATAGTTATCATTCACCTGGTATTATATGTCTGCTCTGTACAGGCTCCTGTGTAATATATGTATACACACACTGCAAGTATAGTTATCATTCACCTGGTATTATTATATGTCTGCTCTGTACAGACTCCTGTGTAATATATGTATGCACACACTGCAAGTATAGTTATCATTCACCTGGTGTTATTATATGTCTGCTCTGTACAGGCTCCTGTGTAATATATGTATGCACACACTGCTAGTATAGTTATCATTCACCTGGTATTATTATATGTCTGCTCTGTACAGACTCCTGTGTAATATATGTATGCATACATTGCCAGTATAGTTATCATTCACCTGGTATTATTATATGTCTGCCCTGTACAGTCTACTGTGTAATATATGTATGCGCACACTGCAAGTATAGTTATCATTCACCTGGTATTATTATATGTCTGCTCTGTACAGACTCCTGTGTAATATATGTGTGCACACACTGCAAGTATAGTTATCATTCACCTGGTATTATTATATGTCTGCTCTGTACAGGCTCCTGTGTAATATATGTATGCACACACTGCAAGTATAGTTATCATTCACCTGGTATTATTATATGTCTGCTCTGTACAGACTCCTGTGTAATATATGTATGCACACACTGCAAGTATAGTTATCATTCACCTGGAATTATTATATGTCTGCTCTGTACAGACTCCTGTGTAATATATATATGCACACACTGCAAGTATAGTTATCATTCATCTGGTATTATTATATGTCTGCTCTGTACAGACTCCTGTGTAATATATGTATGCACACACTGCAAGTATAGTTATCATTCACCTGGTATTATTATATGTCTGCTCTGTACAGACTCCTGTGTAATATATGTATGCACACACTGCAAGTATAGTTATCATTCATCTGGTATTATTATATGTCTGCTCTGTACAGACTCCTGTGTAATATATGTATGCACACACTGCAAGTATAGTTATCATTCACCTGGTATTATTATATGTCTGCTCTGTAAAGGCTCCTGTGCAATATATGTATGCACACACTGCAAGTATAGTTATCATTCACCTGGTATTATTATATGTCTGCTCTGTACAGAGTCCTGTGTAATATATGTATGCACACACTGCAAGTATAGTTATCATTCACCTGGTATCATTATATGTCTGCTCTGTACAGGCTCCTGTGTAATATAGGTATGTACACATTGCAAGTATAGTTATCACTCACCTGGTATTATTATATGTCTGCTCTGTACAGGCTCCTGTGTAATATATGTATACACACACTGCAAGTATAGTTATCACTCACCTGGTATTATTATATGTCTGCTCTGTACAGGCTCCTGTGTAATATATGTATACACACACTGCAAGTATAGTTATCATTCACCTGGTATTATTATATGTCTGCTCTGTACAGACTCCTGTGTAATATATGTATGCACACACTGCAAGTATAGTTATCATTCACCTGGTGTTATTATATGTCTGCTCTGTACAGGCTCCTGTGTAATATATGTATGCACACACTGCAAGTATAGTTATCATTCACCTGGTATTATTATATGTCTTCTCTGTACAGACTCCTGTGTAATATATGTATGCACACATTGCAAGGATAGTTATCATTCACCTGGTATTATTATATGTCTGCTCTGTACAGACTCCTGTGTAATATATGTACACACACACTGCAAGTATAGTTATCATTCACCTGGTATTATTATATGTCTGCTCTGTACAGACTCCTGTGTAATATATGTATGCACACATTGCAAGTATAGTTATCATTCACCTGGTATTATTATATGTCTGCTCTGTACAGGCTCCTGTGTAATATATGTATGCATACATTGCCAGTATAGTTATCATTCACCTGGTATTATTATATGTCTGCCCTGTACAGTCTCCTGTGTAATATATGTATGCGCACACTGCAAGTATAGTTATCATTCACCTGGTATTATTATATGTCTGCACTGTACAGGCTCCTGTGTAATATATGTATGCACACACTGCAAGTATAGTTATCATTCACCTGGTATTATTATATGTCTGCTCTGTACAGAGTCCTGTGTAATATATGTATGCACACATTGCAAGTATAGTTATCATTCACCTGGTATTATTATATGTCTGCTCTGTACAGACTCCTGTGTAATATATGTATGCACACATTGCATGTATGGTTATCATTCACCTGGTATTATTATAGTTCTGCTCTGTACAGGCTCCTGTGTAATATATGTATGCACACACTGCAAGTATAGTTATCATTCACCTGGTATTATTATATGTCTGCTCTGTACAGGCTCCTGTGTAATATATGTATGCATACATTGCCAGTATAGTTATCATTCACCTGGTATTATTATATGTCTGCTCTGTAGAGGCTCCTGTGTAATATATGTATGCACACATTGCAAGTATAGTTATCATTCACCTGGTATTATTATATATCTGCTCTGTACAGACTCCTGTGTAATATATGTATGCACACATTGCAAGTATAGTTATCATTCACCTGGTATTATTATATGTCTGCTCTGCACAGGCTCCTGTGTAATATATGTATGCACACACTGCAAGTATAGTTATCATTCACCTGGTATTATTATATGTCTGCTCTGTACAGGCTCCTGTGTAATATATTTATGCATACATTGCCAGTATAGTTATCATTCACCTGGTATTATTATATGTCTGCTCTGTACAGGCTCCTGTGTAATATATGTATGCATACATTGCCAGTGTAGTTATCATTCACCTGGTATTATTATATGTCTGCTCTGTACAGACTCCTGTGTAATATATGTATGCACACATTGCAAGTATAGTTATCATTCATCTGGTGTTATTATATGTCTACTCTGTACAGACTCCTGTGTAATATATGTATGCACACATTGCAAGTATAGTTATCATTCACCTGGTATCATTATATGTCTGCTCTGTACAGGCTCCTGTGTAATATATGTATGCATACAATGCCAGTATAGTTATCATTCACCTGTTATTATTATATGTCTGCTCTGTACAGACTCCTGTGTAATATATGTGTGCACACACTGCAAGTATAGTTATCATTCACCTGGTATTATTATATGTCTGCTCTGTACAGGCTCCTGTGTAATATATGTATGCACACACTTCAAGTATAGTTATCATTCACCTGGTATTATTATATGTCTGCTCTGTACAGACTCCTGTGTAATATATGTATGCACACACTGCAAGTATAGTTATCATTCACCTGGTATTATTATACGTCTGCTCTGTACAGGCTCCTGTGTAATATATGTATGCACACACTGCAAGTATAGTTATCATTCATCTGGTGTTATTATATGTCTGCTCTGTACAGACTCCTGTGTAATATATGTATGCACACATTGCAAGTATAGTTATCATTCACCTGGTATTATATGTCTGCTCTGTACAGGCTCCTGTGTAATATATGTATACACACACTGCAAGTTTAGTTATCATTCACCTGGTATTATTATATGTCTGCTCTGTACAGACTCCTGTGTAATATATGTATGCACACACTGCAAGTATAGTTATCATTCACCTGGTATTATTATATGTCTGCTCTGTACAGACTCCTGTGTAATATATGTGTGCACACACTGCAAGTATAGTTATCATTCACCTGGTATTATTATATGTCTGCTCTGTACAGGCTCCTGTGTAATATATGTATGCACACACTGCAAGTATAGTTATCATTCACCTGGTATTATTATATGTCTGCTCTGTACAGACTCCTGTGTAATATATGTATGCACACACTGCAAGTATAGTTATCATTCACCTGGAATTATTATATGTCTGCTCTGTACAGACTTCTGTGTAATATATGTATGCACACACTGCAAGTATAGTTATCATTCATCTGGTATTATTATATGTCTGCTCTGTACAGAGTCCTGTGTAATATATGTATGCACACACTGCAAGTATAGTTATCATTCACCTGGTATTATTATATGTCTGCTCTGTACAGACTCCTCTGTAATATATGTATGCACACACTGCAAGTATAGTTATCATTCACCTGGTATTATTATATGTCTGCTCTGTACAGAGTCCTGTGTAATATATGTATGCACACACTGCAAGTATAGTTATCATTCACCTGGTATCATTATATGTCTGCTCTGTACAGGCTCCTGTGTAATATAGGTATGTACACATTGCAAGTATAGTTATCACTCACCTGGTATTATTATATGTCTGCTCTGTACAGGCTCCTGTGTAATATATGTATACACACACTGCAAGTATAGTTATCATTCACCTGGTATTATATGTCTGCTCTGTACAGGCTCCTGTGTAATATATGTATGCATACATTGCCAGTATAGTTATCATTCACCTGGTATTATTATATGTCTGCTCTGTACAGACTCCTGTGTAATATATGTATGCACACATTGCAAGTATAGTTATCATTCATCTGGTGTTATTATATGTCTACTCTGTACAGACTCCTGTGTAATATATGTATGCACACATTGCAAGTATAGTTATCATTCACCTGGTATCATTATATGTCTGCTCTGTACAGGCTCCTGTGTAATATATGTATGCATACAATGCCATTATAGTTATCATTCACCTGGTATTATTATATGTCTGCTCTGTACAGACTCCTGTGTAATATATGTGTGCACACACTGCAAGTATAGTTATCATTCACCTGGTATTATTATATGTCTGCTCTGTACAGGCTCCTGTGTAATATATGTATGCACACACTTCAAGTATAGTTATCATTCACCTGGTATTATTATATGTCTGCTCTGTACAGACTCCTGTGTAATATATGTATGCACACACTGCAAGTATAGTTATCATTCATCTGGTGTTATTATATGTCTGCTCTGTACAGACTCCTGTGTAATATATGTATGCACACATTGCAAGTATAGTTATCATTCACCTGGTATTATATGTCTGCTCTGTACAGGCTCCTGTGTAATATATGTATACACACACTGCAAGTATAGTTATCATTCACCTGGTATTATTATATGTCTGCTCTGTACAGACTCCTGTGTAATATATGTATGCAGACACTGCAAGTATAGTTATAATTCACCTGGTGTTATTATATGTCTGCTCTGTACAGACTCCTGTGTAATATATGTATGCACACACTGCAAGTATAGTTATCATTCACCTGGTATTATTATATGTCTGATCTGTACAGACTCCTGTGTAATATATGTATGCACACGCTACAAGTATAGTTATCATTCATCTGGTATTATTATATGTCTGCTCTGTAAAGACTCCTGTGTAATATATGTATGCACACATTGCAAGTATAGTTATCATTCACCTGGTATTATTATATGTCTGCTCTGTACAGACTCCTGTGTAATATATGTATGCACACACTGCAAGTATAGTTATCATTCATCTGGTATTATTATATGTCTGCTCTGTACAGACTCCTGTGTAATATATGTATGCACACACTGCAAGTATAGTTATCATTCACCTGGTATTATTATATGTCTGCTCTGTAAAGGCTCCTGTGCAATATATGTATGCACACACTGCAAGTATAGTTATCATTCACCTGGTATTATTATATGTCTGCTCTGTACAGAGTCCTGTGTAATATATGTATGCACACACTGCAAGTATAGTTATCATTCACCTGGTATCATTATATGTCTGCTCTGTACAGGCTCCTGTGTAATATAGGTATGTACACATTGCAAGTATAGTTATCACTCACCTGGTATTATTATATGTCTGCTCTGTACAGGCTCCTGTGTAATATATGTATACACACACTGCAAGTATAGTTATCACTCACCTGGTATTATTATATGTCTGCTCTGTACAGTCTCCTGTGTAATATATGTATACACACACTGCAAGTATAGTTATCATTCACCTGGTATTATTATATGTCTGCTCTGTACAGACTCCTGTGTAATATATGTATGCACACACTGCAAGTATAGTTATCATTCACCTGGTGTTATTATATGTCTGCTCTGTACAGGCTCCTGTGTAATATATGTATGCACACACTGCAAGTATAGTTATCATTCACCTGGTATTATTATATGTCTTCTCTGTACAGACTCCTGTGTAATATATGTATGCACACATTGCAAGGATAGTTATCATTCACCTGGTATTATTATATGTCTGCTCTGTACAGACTCCGGTGTAATATATGTACACACACACTGCAAGTATAGTTATCATTCACCTGGTATTATTATATGTCTGCTCTGTACAGACTCCTGTGTAATATATGTATGCACACATTGCAAGTATAGTTATCATTCACCTGGTATTATTATATGTCTGCTCTGTACAGACTCCGGTGTAATATATGTACACACACACACTGCAAGTATAGTTATCATTCACCTGGTATTATTATATGTCAGCTCTGTACAGACTCCTGTGTAATATATGTATGCACACATTGTAAGTATAGTTATCATTCACCTGGTATTATTATAGTTCTGCTCTGTAGAGGCTCCTGTGTAATATATGTATGCACACATTGCAAGTATAGTTATCATTCACCTGGTATTATTATATATCTGCTCTGTACAGACTCCTGTGTAATATATGTATGCACACATTGCAAGTATAGTTATCATTCACCTGGTATTATTATATGTCTGCTCTGTACAGAGTCCTGTGTAATATATGTATGCACACATTGCAAGTATAGTTATCATTCACCTGGTATTATTATATGTCTGCTCTGTACAGACTCCTGTGTAATATATGTATGCACACATTGCATGTATGGTTATCATTCACCTGTTGTTATTATTATAGTTCTGCTCTGTACAGACTCCTGTGTAATATATGTATGCACACACTGCAAGTATAGTTATCATTCACCTGGTATTATCATATGTCTGCTCTGTACAGGCTCCTGTGTAATATATGTATGCACACACTGCAAGTATAGTTATCATTCACCTGGTATTATTATATGTCTGCTCTGTACAGGCTCCTGTGTAATATATGTATGCACACACTGCAAGTATAGTTATCATTCACCTGGTATTATTATATGTCTGCTCTGTACAGGCTCCTGTGTAATATATGTATTCACACACTGCAAGTATAGTTATCATTCACCTGGTATTATTATATGTCTGCTCTGTACAGGCTCCTGTGTAATATATGTATGCATACATTGCCAGTATAGTTATCATTCACCTGGTATTATTATATGTCTGCTCTGTACAGACTCCTGTGTAATATATGTATGCACACATTGCAAGTATAGTTATCATTCATCTGGTATTATTATATGTCTGCTCTGTACAGGCTCCTGTGTAATATATGTATGCATACATTGCCAGTATAGTTATCATTCACCTGGTATTATTATATGTCTGCTCTGTACAGACTCCTGTGTAATATATGTGTGCATACACTGCAAGTATAGTTATCATTCACCTGGTATTATTATATGTCTGCTCTGTACAGGCTCCTGTGTAATATATGTATGCACACACTGCAAGTATAGTTATCATTCACCTGGTATTATTATATGTCTGCTCTGTACAGGCTCCTGTGTAATATATGTATGCACACACTGCAAGTATAGTTATCATTCACCTGGTATTATTATATGTCTGCTCTGTACAGACTCCTGCGTAATATATGTATGCACACACTGCAAGTATAGTTATCATTCACCTGGTATTATTATATGTCTGCTCTGTACAGGCTCCTGTGTAATATATGTATGCACACACTGCAAGTATAGTTATCATTCACCTGGTATTATAATATGTCTGCTCTGTACAGACTCCTGTGTAATATATGTATGCACACATTGCAAGGATAGTTATCATTCACCTGGTATTATTATATGTCTGCTCTGTACAGACTCCTGTGTAATATATGTATACACACACGGCAAGTATAGTTATCATTCACCTGGTATTATTATATGTCTGCTCTGTACAGACTCCTGTGTAATATATGTATGCACACACTGCAAGTATAGTTATCATTCACCTGGTATTATTATATGTCTGCTCTGTACAGTCTCCTGTGTAATATATGTATGCATACATTGCCAGTATAGTTATCATTCACCTGGTATTATCATATGTCTGCCCTGTACAGTCTCCTGTGTAATATATGTATGCGCACACTGCAAGTATAGTTATCATTCACCTGGTATTATTATATGTCTGCACTGTACAGGCTCCTGTGTAATATATGTATGCGCACACTGCAAGTATAGTTATCATTCACCTGGTATTATTATATGTCTGCTCTGTACAGAGTCCTGTGTAATATATGTATGCACACATTGCATGTATGGTTATCATTCACCTGTTATTATTATAGTTCTGCTCTGTACAGGCTCCTGTGTAATATATGTATGCACACACTGCAAGTATAGTTATCATTCACCTGGTATTATTATATGTCTGCTCTGTACAGGCTCCTGTGTAATATATGTATGCATACATTGCCAGTATAGTTATCATTCACCTGGTATTATTATATGTCTGCTCTGTACAGACTCCTGTGTAATATATGTATGCACACATTGCAAGTATAGTTATCATTCATCTGGTATTATTATATGTCTGCTCTGTACAGGCTCCTGTGTAATATATGTATGCGTACATTGCCAGTATAGTTATCATTCACCTGGTATTATTATATGTCTGCTCTGTACAGACTCCAGTGTAATATATGTGTGCGTACACTGCAAGTATAGTTATCATTCACCTGGTATTATTATATGTCTGCTCTGTACAGGCTCCTGTGTAATATATGTATGCACACACTGTAAGTATAGTTATCATTCACCTGGTATTATTATATGTCTGCTCTGTACAGGCTCCTGTGTAATATATGTATGCACACACTGCAAGTATAGTTATCATTCACCTGGTATTATTATATGTCTGCTCTGTACAGACTCCTGCGTAATATATGTATGCACACACTGCAAGTATAGTTACCATTCACCTGGTATTATTATATGTCTGCTCTGTACAGACTCCTGTGTAATATATGTATGCACACACTGCAAGTATAGTTATCATTCACCTGGTATTATTATATGTCTGCTCTGTACAGGCTCCTGTATAATATATGTATGCACACACTGCAAGTATAGTTATCATTCACCTGGTATCATTATATGTCTGCTCTGTACAGGCTCCTGTGTAATATATGTATGTACACATTGCAAGTATAGTTATCATTCACCTGGTATTATTATATGTCTGCTCTGTACAGGCTCCTGTGTAATATATGTATACACACACTGCAAGTATAGTTATCATTCACCTGGTATTATATGTCTGCTCTGTCCAGGCTCCTGTGTAATATATGTATACACACACTGCAAGTATAGTTATCATTCACCTGGTGTTATTATATGTCTGCTCTGTACAGGCTCCTGTGTAATATATGTATGCACACACTGCAAGTATAGTTATCATTCACCTGGTATTATAATATGTCTGCTCTGTACAGACTCCTGTGTAATATATGTATGCACACATTGCAAGGATAGTTATCATTCACCTGGTATTATTATATGTCTGCTCTGTACAGACTCCTGTGTAATATATGTATACACACACGGCAAGTATAGTTATCATTCACCTGGTATTATTATATGTCTGCTCTGTACAGACTCGTGTGTAATATATGTATGCACACACTGCAAGTATAGTTATCATTCACCTGGTATTATTATATGTCTGCTCTGTACAGTCTCCTGTGTAATATATGTATGCATACATTGCCAGTATAGTTATCATTCACCTGGTATTATTATATGTCTGCCCTGTACAGTCTCCTGTGTAATATATGTATGCGCACACTGCAAGTATAGTTATCATTCACCTGGTATTATTATATGTCTGCACTGTACAGGCTCCTGTGTAATATATGTATGCGCACACTGCAAGTATAGTTATCATTCACCTGGTATTATTATATGTCTGCTCTGTACAGAGTCCTGTGTAATATATGTATGCACACATTGCATGTATGGTTATCATTCACCTGTTATTATTATAGTTCTGCTCTGTACAGGCTCCTGTGTAATATATGTATGCACACACTGCAAGTATAGTTATCATTCACCTGGTATTATTATATGTCTGCTCTGTACAGGCTCCTGTGTAATATATGTATGTACACATTGCAAGTATAGTTATCATTCACCTGGTATTATTATATGTCTGCTCTGTACAGGCTCCTGTGTAATATATGTATACACACACTGCAAGTATAGTTATCATTCACCTGGTATTATATGTCTGCTCTGTACAGGCTCCTGTGTAATATATGTATACACACACTGCAAGTATAGTTATCATTCACCTGGTGTTATTATATGTCTGCTCTGTACAGGCTCCTGTGTAATATATGTATGCACACACTGCAAGTATAGTTATCATTCACCTTGTATTATAATATGTCTGCTCTGTACAGACTCCTGTGTAATATATGTATGCACACATTGCAAGGATAGTTATCATTCACCTGGTATTATTATATGTCTGCTCTGTACAGACTCCTGTGTAATATATGTATACACACACGGCAAGTATAGTTATCATTCACCTGGTATTATTATATGTCTGCTCTGTACAGACTCGTGTGTAATATATGTATGCACACACTGCAAGTATAGTTATCATTCACCTGGTATTATTATATGTCTGCTCTGTACAGTCTCCTGTGTAATATATGTATGCATACATTGCCAGTATAGTTATCATTCACCTGGTATTATTATATGTCTGCCCTGTACAGTCTCCTGTGTAATATATGTATGCGCACACTGCAAGTATAGTTATCATTCACCTGGTATTATTATATGTCTGCACTGTACAGGCTCCTGTGTAATATATGTATGCGCACACTGCAAGTATAGTTATCATTCACCTGGTATTATTATATGTCTGCTCTGTACAGAGTCCTGTGTAATATATGTATGCACACATTGCATGTATGGTTATCATTCACCTGTTATTATTATAGTTCTGCTCTGTACAGGCTCCTGTGTAATATATGTATGCACACACTGCAAGTATAGTTATCATTCACCTGGTATTATTATATGTCTGCTCTGTACAGGCTCCTGTGTAATATATGTATGCATACATTGCCAGTATAGTTATCATTCACCTGGTATTATTATATGTCTGCTCTGTACAGACTCCTGTGTAATATATGTATGCACACATTGCAAGTATAGTTATCATTCATCTGGTATTATTATATGTCTGCTCTGTACAGGCTCCTGTGTAATATATGTATGCATACATTGCCAGTATAGTTATCATTCACCTGGTATTATTATATGTCTGCTCTGTACAGGCTCCAGTGTAATATATGTGTGCATACACTGCAAGTATAGTTATCATTCACCTGGTATTATTATATGTCTGCTCTGTACAGGCTCCTGTGTAATATATGTATGCACACACTGTAAGTATAGTTATCATTCACCTGGTATTATTATATGTCTGCTCTGTACAGGCTCCTGTGTAATATATGTATGCACACACTGCAAGTATAGTTATCATTCACCTGGTATTATTATATGTCTGCTCTGTACAGACTCCTGCGTAATATATGTATGCACACACTGCAAGTATAGTTATCATTCACCTGGTATTATTATATGTCTGCTCTGTACAGACTCCTGTGTAATATATGTATGCACACACTGCAAGTATAGTTATCATTCACCTGGTATTATTATATGTCTGCTCTGTACAGGCTCCTGTATAATATATGTATGCACACACTGCAAGTATAGTTATCATTCACCTGGTATCATTATATGTCTGCTCTGTACAGGCTCCTGTGTAATATATGTATGTACACATTGCAAGTATAGTTATCATTCACCTGGTATTATTATATGTCTGCTCTGTACAGGCTCCTGTGTAATATATGTATACACACACTGCAAGTATAGTTATCATTCACCTGGTATTATATGTCTGCTCTGTACAGGCTCCTGTGTAATATATGTATACACACACTGCAAGTATAGTTATCATTCACCTGGTGTTATTATATGTCTGCTCTGTACAGGCTCCTGTGTAATATATGTATGCACACACTGCAAGTATAGTTATCATTCACCTGGTATTATAATATGTCTGCTCTGTACAGACTCCTGTGTAATATATGTATGCACACATTGCAAGGATAGTTATCATTCACCTGGTATTATTATATGTCTGCTCTGTACAGACTCCTGTGTAATATATGTATACACACACGGCAAGTATAGTTATCATTCACCTGGTATTATTATATGTCTGCTCTGTACAGACTCGTGTGTAATATATGTATGCACACACTGCAAGTATAGTTATCATTCACCTGGTATTATTATATGTCTGCTCTGTACAGACTCCTGTGTAATATATGTATGCATACATTGCCAGTATAGTTATCATTCACCTGGTATTATTATATGTCTGCCCTGTACAGTCTCCTGTGTAATATATGTATGCGCACACTGCAAGTATAGTTATCATTCACCTGGTATTATTATATGTCTGCACTGTACAGGCTCCTGTGTAATATATGTATGCGCACACTGCAAGTATAGTTATCATTCACCTGGTATTATTATATGTCTGCTCTGTACAGAGTCCTGTGTAATATATGTATGCACACATTGCAAGTATAGTTATCATTCACCTGGTATTATTATATGTCTGCTCTGTACAGACTCCTGTGTAATATATGTATGCACACATTGCATGTATGGTTATCATTCACCTGGTATTATTATAGTTCTGCTCTGTACAGACTCCTGTGTAATATATGTATGCACACACTGCAAGTATAGTTATCATTCACCTGGTATTATCATATGTCTGCTCTGTACAGGCTCCTGTGTAATATATGTATGCACACACTGCAAGTATAGTTATCATTCACCTGGTATTATTATATGTCTGCTCTGTACAGGCTCCTGTTTAATATATGTATGCACACACTGCAAGTATAGTTATCATTCACCTGGTATTATTATATGTCTGCTCTGTACAGGCTCCTGTGTAATATATGTATGCATACATTGCCAGTATAGTTATCATTCACCTGGTATTATTTTATGTCTGCGCTGTACAGAGTCCTGTGTAATATATGTATGCACACATTGCATGTATGGTTATCATTCACCTGTTATTATTATAGTTCTGCTCTGTACAGGCTCCTGTGTAATATATGTATGCACACACTGCAAGTATAGTTATCATTCACCTGGTATTATTATATGTCTGCTCTGTACAGGCTCCTGTGTAATATATGTATGCATACATTGCCAGTATAGTTATCATTCACCTGGTATTATTATATGTCTGCTCTGTACAGACTCCTGTGTAATATATGTATGCACACATTGCAAGTATAGTTATCATTCATCTGGTATTATTATATGTCTGCTCTGTACAGGCTCCTGTGTAATATATGTATGCATACATTGCCAGTATAGTTATCATTCACCTGGTATTATTATATGTCTGCTCTGTACAGACTCCAGTGTAATATATGTGTGCATACACTGCAAGTATAGTTATCATTCACCTGGTATTATTATATGTCTGCTCTGTACAGGCTCCTGTGTAATATATGTATGCACACACTGTAAGTATAGTTATCATTCACCTGGTATTATTATATGTCTGCTCTGTACAGGCTCCTGTGTAATATATGTATGCACACACTGCAAGTATAGTTATCATTCACCTGGTATTATTATATGTCTGCTCTGTACAGACTCCTGCGTAATATATGTATGCACACACTGCAAGTATAGTTATCATTCACCTGGTATTATTATATGTCTGCTCTGTACAGACTCCTGTGTATTATATGTATGCACACACTGCAAGTATAGTTATCATTCACCTGGTATTATTATATGTCTGCTCTGTACAGGCTCCTGTATAATATATGTATGCACACACTGCAAGTATAGTTATCATTCACCTGGTATTATTATATGTCTGCTCTGTACAGAGTCCTGTGTAATATATGTATGCACACACTGCAAGTATAGTTATCATTCACCTGGTATCATTATATGTTTGCTCTGTACAGGCTCCTGTGTAATATAGGTATGTACACATTGCAAGTATAGTTATCACTCACCTGGTATTATTATATGTCTGCTCTGTACAGGCTCCTGTGTAATATATGTATACACACACTGCAAGTATAGTTATCATTCACCTGGTATTATATGTCTGCTCTGTACAGGCTCCTGTGTAATATATGTATGCATACATTGCCAGTATAGTTATCATTCACCTGGTATTATTATATGTCTGCTCTGTACAGACTCCTGTGTAATATATGTATGCACACATTGCAAGTATAGTTATCATTCATCTGGTGTTATTATATGTCTACTCTGTACAGACTCCTGTGTAATATATGTATGCACACATTGCAAGTATAGTTATCATTCACCTGGTATCATTATATGTCTGCTCTGTACAGGCTCCTGTGTAATATATGTATGCATACAATGCCATTATAGTTATCATTCACCTGGTATTATTATATGTCTGCTCTGTACAGACTCCTGTGTAATATATGTGTGCACACACTGCAAGTATAGTTATCATTCACCTGGTATTATTATATGTCTGCTCTGTACAGGCTCCTGTGTAATATATGTATGCACACACTTCAAGTATAGTTATCATTCACCTGGTATTATTATATGTCTGCTCTGTACAGACTCCTGTGTAATATATGTATGCACACACTGCAAGTATAGTTATCATTCACCTGGTATTATTATATGTCTGCTCTGTACAGGCTCCTGTGTAATATATGTATGCACACACTGCAAGTATAGTTATCATTCATCTGGTGTTATTATATGTCTGCTCTGTACAGACTCCTGTGTAATATATGTATGCACACATTGCAAGTATAGTTATCATTCACCTGGTATTATATGTCTGCTCTGTACAGGCTCCTGTGTAATATATGTATACACACACTGCAAGTATAGTTATCATTCACCTGGTATTATTATATGTCTGCTCTGTACAGACTCCTGTGTAATATATGTATGCAGACACTGCAAGTATAGTTATAATTCACCTGGTGTTATTATATGTCTGCTCTGTACAGACTCCTGTGTAATATATGTATGCACACACTGCAAGTATAGTTATCATTCACCTGGTATTATTATATGTCTGATCTGTACAGACTCCTGTGTAATATATGTATGCACACGCTACAAGTATAGTTATCATTCATCTGGTATTATTATATGTCTGCTCTGTAAAGACTCCTGTGTAATATATGTATGCACACATTGCAAGTATAGTTATCATTCACCTGGTATTATTATATGTCTGCTCTGTACAGACTCCTGTGTAATATATGTATGCACACACTGCAAGTATAGTTATCATTCATCTGGTATTATTATATGTCTGCTCTGTACAGACTCCTGTGTAATATATGTATGCACACACTGCAAGTATAGTTATCATTCACCTGGTATTATTATATGTCTGCTCTGTAAAGGCTCCTGTGCAATATATGTATGCACACACTGCAAGTATAGTTATCATTCACCTGGTATTATTATATGTCTGCTCTGTACAGAGTCCTGTGTAATATATGTATGCACACACTGCAAGTATAGTTATCATTCACCTGGTATCATTATATGTCTGCTCTGTACAGGCTCCTGTGTAATATAGGTATGTACACATTGCAAGTATAGTTATCACTCACCTGGTATTATTATATGTCTGCTCTGTACAGGCTCCTGTGTAATATATGTATACACACACTGCAAGTATAGTTATCACTCACCTGGTATTATTATATGTCTGCTCTGTACAGTCTCCTGTGTAATATATGTATACACACACTGCAAGTATAGTTATCATTCACCTGGTATTATTATATGTCTGCTCTGTACAGACTCCTGTGTAATATATGTATGCACACACTGCAAGTATAGTTATCATTCACCTGGTGTTATTATATGTCTGCTCTGTACAGGCTCCTGTGTAATATATGTATGCACACACTGCAAGTATAGTTATCATTCACCTGGTATTATTATATGTCTTCTCTGTACAGACTCCTGTGTAATATATGTATGCACACATTGCAAGGATAGTTATCATTCACCTGGTATTATTATATGTCTGCTCTGTACAGACTCCGGTGTAATATATGTACACACACACTGCAAGTATAGTTATCATTCACCTGGTATTATTATATGTCTGCTCTGTACAGACTCCTGTGTAATATATGTATGCACACATTGCAAGTATAGTTATCATTCACCTGGTATTATTATATGTCTGCTCTGTACAGACTCCGGTGTAATATATGTACACACACACACTGCAAGTATAGTTATCATTCACCTGGTATTATTATATGTCAGCTCTGTACAGACTCCTGTGTAATATATGTATGCACACATTGTAAGTATAGTTATCATTCACCTGGTATTATTATAGTTCTGCTCTGTAGAGGCTCCTGTGTAATATATGTATGCACACATTGCAAGTATAGTTATCATTCACCTGGTATTATTATATATCTGCTCTGTACAGACTCCTGTGTAATATATGTATGCACACATTGCAAGTATAGTTATCATTCACCTGGTATTATTATATGTCTGCTCTGTACAGAGTCCTGTGTAATATATGTATGCACACATTGCAAGTATAGTTATCATTCACCTGGTATTATTATATGTCTGCTCTGTACAGACTCCTGTGTAATATATGTATGCACACATTGCATGTATGGTTATCATTCACCTGTTGTTATTATTATAGTTCTGCTCTGTACAGACTCCTGTGTAATATATGTATGCACACACTGCAAGTATAGTTATCATTCACCTGGTATTATCATATGTCTGCTCTGTACAGGCTCCTGTGTAATATATGTATGCACACACTGCAAGTATAGTTATCATTCACCTGGTATTATTATATGTCTGCTCTGTACAGGCTCCTGTGTAATATATGTATGCACACACTGCAAGTATAGTTATCATTCACCTGGTATTATTATATGTCTGCTCTGTACAGGCTCCTGTGTAATATATGTATTCACACACTGCAAGTATAGTTATCATTCACCTGGTATTATTATATGTCTGCTCTGTACAGGCTCCTGTGTAATATATGTATGCATACATTGCCAGTATAGTTATCATTCACCTGGTATTATTATATGTCTGCTCTGTACAGACTCCTGTGTAATATATGTATGCACACATTGCAAGTATAGTTATCATTCATCTGGTATTATTATATGTCTGCTCTGTACAGGCTCCTGTGTAATATATGTATGCATACATTGCCAGTATAGTTATCATTCACCTGGTATTATTATATGTCTGCTCTGTACAGACTCCTGTGTAATATATGTGTGCATACACTGCAAGTATAGTTATCATTCACCTGGTATTATTATATGTCTGCTCTGTACAGGCTCCTGTGTAATATATGTATGCACACACTGCAAGTATAGTTATCATTCACCTGGTATTATTATATGTCTGCTCTGTACAGGCTCCTGTGTAATATATGTATGCACACACTGCAAGTATAGTTATCATTCACCTGGTATTATTATATGTCTGCTCTGTACAGACTCCTGCGTAATATATGTATGCACACACTGCAAGTATAGTTATCATTCACCTGGTATTATTATATGTCTGCTCTGTACAGGCTGCTGTGTAATATATGTATGCACACACTGCAAGTATAGTTATCATTCACCTGGTATTATAATATGTCTGCTCTGTACAGACTCCTGTGTAATATATGTATGCACACATTGCAAGGATAGTTATCATTCACCTGGTATTATTATATGTCTGCTCTGTACAGACTCCTGTGTAATATATGTATACACACACGGCAAGTATAGTTATCATTCACCTGGTATTATTATATGTCTGCTCTGTACAGACTCCTGTGTAATATATGTATGCACACACTGCAAGTATAGTTATCATTCACCTGGTATTATTATATGTCTGCTCTGTACAGTCTCCTGTGTAATATATGTATGCATACATTGCCAGTATAGTTATCATTCACCTGGTATTATCATATGTCTGCCCTGTACAGTCTCCTGTGTAATATATGTATGCGCACACTGCAAGTATAGTTATCATTCACCTGGTATTATTATATGTCTGCACTGTACAGGCTCCTGTGTAATATATGTATGCGCACACTGCAAGTATAGTTATCATTCACCTGGTATTATTATATGTCTGCTCTGTACAGAGTCCTGTGTAATATATGTATGCACACATTGCATGTATGGTTATCATTCACCTGTTATTATTATAGTTCTGCTCTGTACAGGCTCCTGTGTAATATATGTATGCACACACTGCAAGTATAGTTATCATTCACCTGGTATTATTATATGTCTGCTCTGTACAGGCTCCTTTGTAATATATGTATGCATACATTGCCAGTATAGTTATCATTCACCTGGTATTATTATATGTCTGCTCTGTACAGACTCCTGTGTAATATATGTATGCACACATTGCAAGTATAGTTATCATTCATCTGGTATTATTATATGTCTGCTCTGTACAGGCTCCTGTGTAATATATGTATGCGTACATTGCCAGTATAGTTATCATTCACCTGGTATTATTATATGTCTGCTCTGTACAGACTCCAGTGTAATATATGTGTGCGTACACTGCAAGTATAGTTATCATTCACCTGGTATTATTATATGTCTGCTCTGTACAGGCTCCTGTGTAATATATGTATGCACACACTGTAAGTATAGTTATCATTCACCTGGTATTATTATATGTCTGCTCTGTACAGGCTCCTGTGTAATATATGTATGCACCCACTGCAAGTATAGTTATCATTCACCTGGTATTATTATATGTCTGCTCTGTACAGACTCCTGCGTAATATATGTATGCACACACTGCAAGTATAGTTACCATTCACCTGGTATTATTATATGTCTGCTCTGTACAGACTCCTGTGTAATATATGTATGCACACACTGCAAGTATAGTTATCATTCACCTGGTATTATTATATGTCTGCTCTGTACAGGCTCCTGTATAATATATGTATGCACACACTGCAAGTATAGTTATCATTCACCTGGTATCATTATATGTCTGCTCTGTACAGGCTCCTGTGTAATATATGTATGTACACATTGCAAGTATAGTTATCATTCACCTGGTATTATTATATGTCTGCTCTGTACAGGCTCCTGTGTAATATATGTATACACACACTGCAAGTATAGTTATCATTCACCTGGTATTATATGTCTGCTCTGTACAGGCTCCTGTGTAATATATGTATACACACACTGCAAGTATAGTTATCATTCACCTGGTGTTATTATATGTCTGCTCTGTACAGGCTCCTGTGTAATATATGTATGCACACACTGCAAGTATAGTTATCATTCACCTGGTATTATAATATGTCTGCTCTGTACAGACTCCTGTGTAATATATGTATGCACACATTGCAAGGATAGTTATCATTCACCTGGTATTATTATATGTCTGCTCTGTACAGACTCCTGTGTAATATATGTATACACACACGGCAAGTATAGTTATCATTCACCTGGTATTATTATATGTCTGCTCTGTACAGACTCGTGTGTAATATATGTATGCACACACTGCAAGTATAGTTATCATTCACCTGGTATTATTATATGTCTGCTCTGTACAGTCTCCTGTGTAATATATGTATGCATACATTGCCAGTATAGTTATCATTCACCTGGTATTATTATATGTCTGCCCTGTACAGTCTCCTGTGTAATATATGTATGCGCACACTGCAAGTATAGTTATCATTCACCTGGTATTATTATATGTCTGCACTGTACAGGCTCCTGTGTAATATATGTATGCGCACACTGCAAGTATAGTTATCATTCACCTGGTATTATTATATGTCTGCTCTGTACAGAGTCCTGTGTAATATATGTATGCACACATTGCATGTATGGTTATCATTCACCTGTTATTATTATAGTTCTGCTCTGTACAGGCTCCTGTGTAATATATGTATGCACACACTGCAAGTATAGTTATCATTCACCTGGTATTATTATATGTCTGCTCTGTACAGGCTCCTGTGTAATATATGTATGTACACATTGCAAGTATAGTTATCATTCACCTGGTATTATTATATGTCTGCTCTGTACAGGCTCCTGTGTAATATATGTATACACACACTGCAAGTATAGTTATCATTCACCTGGTATTATATGTCTGCTCTGTACAGGCTCCTGTGTAATATATGTATACACACACTGCAAGTATAGTTATCATTCACCTGGTGTTATTATATGTCTGCTCTGTACAGGCTCCTGTGTAATATATGTATGCACACACTGCAAGTATAGTTATCATTCACCTGGTATTATAATATGTCTGCTCTGTACAGACTCCTGTGTAATATATGTATGCACACATTGCAAGGATAGTTATCATTCACCTGGTATTATTATATGTCTGCTCTGTACAGACTCCTGTGTAATATATGTATACACACACGGCAAGTATAGTTATCATTCACCTGGTATTATTATATGTCTGCTCTGTACAGACTCGTGTGTAATATATGTATGCACACACTGCAAGTATAGTTATCATTCACCTGGTATTATTATATGTCTGCTCTGTACAGTCTCCTGTGTAATATATGTATGCATACATTGCCAGTATAGTTATCATTCACCTGGTATTATTATATGTCTGCCCTGTACAGTCTCCTGTGTAATATATGTATGCGCACACTGCAAGTATAGTTATCATTCACCTGGTATTATTATATGTCTGCACTGTACAGGCTCCTGTGTAATATATGTATGCGCACACTGCAAGTATAGTTATCATTCACCTGGTATTATTATATGTCTGCTCTGTACAGAGTCCTGTGTAATATATGTATGCACACATTGCATGTATGGTTATCATTCACCTGTTATTATTATAGTTCTGCTCTGTACAGGCTCCTGTGTAATATATGTATGCACACACTGCAAGTATAGTTATCATTCACCTGGTATTATTATATGTCTGCTCTGTACAGGCTCCTGTGTAATATATGTATGCATACATTGCCAGTATAGTTATCATTCACCTGGTATTATTATATGTCTGCTCTGTACAGACTCCTGTGTAATATATGTATGCACACATTGCAAGTATAGTTATCATTCATCTGGTATTATTATATGTCTGCTCTGTACAGGCTCCTGTGTAATATATGTATGCATACATTGCCAGTATAGTTATCATTCACCTGGTATTATTATATGTCTGCTCTGTACAGGCTCCAGTGTAATATATGTGTGCATACACTGCAAGTATAGTTATCATTCACCTGGTATTATTATATGTCTGCTCTGTACAGGCTCCTGTGTAATATATGTATGCACACACTGTAAGTATAGTTATCATTCACCTGGTATTATTATATGTCTGCTCTGTACAGGCTCCTGTGTAATATATGTATGCACACACTGCAAGTATAGTTATCATTCACCTGGTATTATTATATGTCTGCTCTGTACAGACTCCTGCGTAATATATGTATGCACACACTGCAAGTATAGTTATCATTCACCTGGTATTATTATATGTCTGCTCTGTACAGACTCCTGTGTAATATATGTATGCACACACTGCAAGTATAGTTATCATTCACCTGGTATTATTATATGTCTGCTCTGTACAGGCTCCTGTATAATATATGTATGCACACACTGCAAGTATAGTTATCATTCACCTGGTATCATTATATGTCTGCTCTGTACAGGCTCCTGTGTAATATATGTATGTACACATTGCAAGTATAGTTATCATTCACCTGGTATTATTATATGTCTGCTCTGTACAGGCTCCTGTGTAATATATGTATACACACACTGCAAGTATAGTTATCATTCACCTGGTATTATATGTCTGCTCTGTACAGGCTCCTGTGTAATATATGTATACACACACTGCAAGTATAGTTATCATTCACCTGGTGTTATTATATGTCTGCTCTGTACAGGCTCCTGTGTAATATATGTATGCACACACTGCAAGTATAGTTATCATTCACCTGGTATTATAATATGTCTGCTCTGTACAGACTCCTGTGTAATATATGTATGCACACATTGCAAGGATAGTTATCATTCACCTGGTATTATTATATGTCTGCTCTGTACAGACTCCTGTGTAATATATGTATACACACACGGCAAGTATAGTTATCATTCACCTGGTATTATTATATGTCTGCTCTGTACAGACTCGTGTGTAATATATGTATGCACACACTGCAAGTATAGTTATCATTCACCTGGTATTATTATATGTCTGCTCTGTACAGACTCCTGTGTAATATATGTATGCATACATTGCCAGTATAGTTATCATTCACCTGGTATTATTATATGTCTGCCCTGTACAGTCTCCTGTGTAATATATGTATGCGCACACTGCAAGTATAGTTATCATTCACCTGGTATTATTATATGTCTGCACTGTACAGGCTCCTGTGTAATATATGTATGCGCACACTGCAAGTATAGTTATCATTCACCTGGTATTATTATATGTCTGCTCTGTACAGAGTCCTGTGTAATATATGTATGCACACATTGCAAGTATAGTTATCATTCACCTGGTATTATTATATGTCTGCTCTGTACAGACTCCTGTGTAATATATGTATGCACACATTGCATGTATGGTTATCATTCACCTGGTATTATTATAGTTCTGCTCTGTACAGACTCCTGTGTAATATATGTATGCACACACTGCAAGTATAGTTATCATTCACCTGGTATTATCATATGTCTGCTCTGTACAGGCTCCTGTGTAATATATGTATGCACACACTGCAAGTATAGTTATCATTCACCTGGTATTATTATATGTCTGCTCTGTACAGGCTCCTGTTTAATATATGTATGCACACACTGCAAGTATAGTTATCATTCACCTGGTATTATTATATGTCTGCTCTGTACAGGCTCCTGTGTAATATATGTATGCATACATTGCCAGTATAGTTATCATTCACCTGGTATTATTTTATGTCTGCGCTGTACAGAGTCCTGTGTAATATATGTATGCACACATTGCATGTATGGTTATCATTCACCTGTTATTATTATAGTTCTGCTCTGTACAGGCTCCTGTGTAATATATGTATGCACACACTGCAAGTATAGTTATCATTCACCTGGTATTATTATATGTCTGCTCTGTACAGGCTCCTGTGTAATATATGTATGCATACATTGCCAGTATAGTTATCATTCACCTGGTATTATTATATGTCTGCTCTGTACAGACTCCTGTGTAATATATGTATGCACACATTGCAAGTATAGTTATCATTCATCTGGTATTATTATATGTCTGCTCTGTACAGGCTCCTGTGTAATATATGTATGCATACATTGCCAGTATAGTTATCATTCACCTGGTATTATTATATGTCTGCTCTGTACAGACTCCAGTGTAATATATGTGTGCATACACTGCAAGTATAGTTATCATTCACCTGGTATTATTATATGTCTGCTCTGTACAGGCTCCTGTGTAATATATGTATGCACACACTGTAAGTATAGTTATCATTCACCTGGTATTATTATATGTCTGCTCTGTACAGGCTCCTGTGTAATATATGTATGCACACACTGCAAGTATAGTTATCATTCACCTGGTATTATTATATGTCTGCTCTGTACAGACTCCTGCGTAATATATGTATGCACACACTGCAAGTATAGTTATCATTCACCTGGTATTATTATATGTCTGCTCTGTACAGACTCCTGTGTATTATATGTATGCACACACTGCAAGTATAGTTATCATTCACCTGGTATTATTATATGTCTGCTCTGTACAGGCTCCTGTATAATATATGTATGCACACACTGCAAGTATAGTTATCATTCACCTGGTATCATTATATGTCTGCTCTGTACAGGCTCCTGTGTAATATGTGTATGTACACATTGCAAGTATAGTTATCATTCACCTGGTATTATTATATGTCTGCTCTGTACAGGCTCCTGTGTAATATATGTATACACACACTGCAAGTATAGTTATCATTCACCTGGTATTATATGTCTGCTCTGTACAGGCTCCTGTGTAATATATGTATGCACACACTGCAAGTATAGTTATCATTCACCTGGTATTATAATATGTCTGCTCTGTACAGACTCCTGTGTAATATATGTATGCACACATTGCAAGGATAGTTATCATTCACCTGGTATTATTATATGTCTGCTCTGTACAGACTCCTGTGTAATATATGTATACACACACGGCAAGTATAGTTATCATTCACCTGGTATTATTATATGTCTGCTCTGTACAGACTCCTGCGTAATATATGTATGCACACACTGCAAGTATAGTTATCATTCACCTGGTATTATTATATGTCTGCTCTGTACAGACTCCTGTGTAATATATGTATGCACACACTGCAAGTATAGTTATCATTCACCTGGTATTATTATATGTCTGCTCTGTACAGGCTCCTGTATAATATATGTATGCACACACTGCAAGTATAGTTATCATTCACCTGGTATCATTATATGTCTGCTCTGTACAGGCTCCTGTGTAATATATGTATGTACACATTGCAAGTATAGTTATCATTCACCTGGTATTATTATATGTCTGCTCTGTACAGGCTCCTGTGTAATATATGTATACACACACTGCAAGTATAGTTATCATTCACCTGGTATTATATGTCTGCTCTGTACAGGCTCCTGTGTAATATATGTATGCACACACTGCAAGTATAGTTATCATTCACCTGGTATTATAATATGTCTGCTCTGTACAGACTCCTGTGTAATATATGTATGCACACATTGCAAGGATAGTTATCATTCACCTGGTATTATTATATGTCTGCTCTGTACAGACTCCTGTGTAATATATGTATACACACACGGCAAGTATAGTTATCATTCACCTGGTATTATTATATGTCTGCTCTGTACAGACTCGTGTGTAATATATGTATGCACACACTGCAAGTATAGTTATCATTCACCTGGTATTATTATATGTCTGCTCTGTACAGACTCCTGTGTAATATATGTATGCATACATTGCCAGTATAGTTATCATTCACCTGGTATTATTATATGTCTGCCCTGTACAGTCTCCTGTGTAATATATGTATGCGCACACTGCAAGTATAGTTATCATTCACCTGGTATTATTATATGTCTGCACTGTACAGGCTCCTGTGTAATATATGTATGCGCACACTGCAAGTATAGTTATCATTCACCTGGTATTATTATATGTCTGCTCTGTACAGAGTCCTGTGTAATATATGTATGCACACATTGCAAGTATAGTTATCATTCACCTGGTATTATTATATGTCTGCTCTGTACAGACTCCTGTGTAATATATGTATGCACACATTGCATGTATGGTTATCATTCACCTGGTATTATTATAGTTCTGCTCTGTACAGACTCCTGTGTAATATATGTATGCACACACTGCAAGTATAGTTATCATTCACCTGGTATTATCATATGTCTGCTCTGTACAGGCTCCTGTGTAATATATGTATGCACACACTGCAAGTATAGTTATCATTCACCTGGTATTATTATATGTCTGCTCTGTACAGGCTCCTGTTTAATATATGTATGCACACACTGCAAGTATAGTTATCATTCACCTGGTATTATTATATGTCTGCTCTGTACAGGCTCCTGTGTAATATATGTATGCATACATTGCCAGTATAGTTATCATTCACCTGGTATTATTATATGTCTGCTCTGTACAGGCTCCTGTGTAATATATGTATGCACACATTGCAAGTATAGTTATCATTCACCTGGTATTATTATATATCATGTTCTGTACAGACTCCTGTGTAATATATGTATGCACACATTGCAAGTATAGTTATCATTCACCTGGTATTATTATATGTCTGCTCTGTACAGGCTCCTGTGTAATATATGTATGCACACACTGCAAGTATAGTTATCATTCACCTGGTATTATTATATGTCTGCTCTGTACAGGCTCCTGTGTAATATATGTATGCATACATTGCCAGTATAGTTATCATTCACCTGGTATTATTATATGTCTGCTCTGTACAGGCTCCTGTGTAATATATGTATGCACACATTGCAAGTATAGTTATCATTCATCTGGTGTTATTATATGTCTGCTCTGTACAGGCTCCTGTTTAATATATGTATGCACACACTGCAAGTATAGTTATCATTCACCTGGTATTATTATATGTCTGCTCTGTACAGGCTCCTGTGTAATATATGTATGCATACATTGCCAGTATAGTTATCATTCACCTGGTATTATTATATGTCTGCGCTGTACAGAGTCCTGTGTAATATATGTATCCACACATTGCATGTATGGTTATCATTCACCTGTTATTATTATAGTTCTGCTCTGTACAGGCTCCTGTGTAATATATGTATGCACACACTGCAAGTATAGTTATCATTCACCTGGTATTATTATATGTCTGCTCTGTACAGGCTCCTGTGTAATATATGTATGCATACATTGCCAGTATAGTTATCATTCACCTGGTATTATTATATGTCTGCTCTGTACAGACTCCTGTGTAATATTTGTATGCACACATTGCAAGTATAGTTATCATTCATCTGGTATTATTATATGTCTGCTCTGTACAGGCTCCTGTGTAATATATGTATGCATACATTGCCAGTATAGTTATCATTCACCTGGTATTATTATATGTCTGCTCTGTACAGACTCTAGTGTAATATATGTGTGCATACACTGCAAGTATAGTTATCATTCACCTGGTATTATTATATGTCTGCTCTGTACAGGCTCCTGTGTAATATATGTATGCACACACTGTAAGTATAGTTATCATTCACCTGGTATTATTATATGTCTGCTCTGTACAGGCTCCTGTGTAATATATGTATGCACACACTGCAAGTATAGTTATCATTCACCTGGTATTATTATATGTCTGCTCTGTACAGACTCCTGCGTAATATATGTATGCACACACTGCAAGTATAGTTATCATTCACCTGGTATTATTATATGTCTGCTCTGTACAGACTCCTGTGTAATATATGTATGCACACACTGCAAGTATAGTTATCATTCACCTGGTATTATTATATGTCTGCTCTGTACAGGCTCCTGTATAATATATGTATGCACACACTGCAAGTATAGTTATCATTCACCTGGTATCATTATATGTCTGCTCTGTACAGGCTCCTGTGTAATATATGTATGTACACATTGCAAGTATAGTTATCATTCACCTGGTATTATTATATGTCTGCTCTGTACAGGCTCCTGTGTAATATATGTATACACACACTGCAAGTATAGTTATCTTTTTTTTTTTTTTTTTTTTTTATATAACACTCAGATTCCATCGGTTTATCATTGTACCTTAATTGTATCATCATTGTGTCATCCCAATCAAGTATCTCAGCTATTACAAATTCCAATAAAAATAAACAAATCGTGAAAAAAACATACAGTATAAACAGATATAGAACCTATCCTTAAAACATGAGAGCCAAATCAAAACGGTGGGCAGGACCGGGAATCATAAATAATTGTTTAGACTTGCGAAGGTTGCTACGGTGCTAAAAAATAAAAATATAGAATAAATATGACCAGGACAGAATCTTATTTTGTTGTCTTTTCTTACTTTTTTATGAAAACGCCCGTGGCGTATCCCTTCCGGACCTATATATCCATAGTCCCCAAATTCGTGAGCCCCCCGTTAATTCAATTAGGAGTTTCTATCCCTATATCTGAAACATATAAGTGAAAGAGAGAGACAAAACAGAAAGAAAAAGAAAGGAAAGAAAAAAAAAAAAAAGAGAACACTTCGCGCTGGGATGGCTGGAGAGCCGGGGAAGAGGAATCATGTCACCCTTTTTCAATTTGGTTTACCGCTAATCAGGGCACTGAGCTTCTGCGACTACTGGGGGGAGGACGAGCCTTCAAGTTTCCTTAGCCAAGTATCATACAAGGCAAATCTACCGGGAGCTAACGTTCCTGACCAGGATAATTCCCTTTCCATATAGAGTTGGTACCTAACCTGCTGAACCAATTGGTTCTTACAGAAAGGGAGGCTGGATTTCCAATTCCGGGCTATGAGAATCTTCCCCGCAACATAGCAATGCATTGCAAGAGGAAGCAGTGTTGTTGAGACCATTTTTTTTAGGCCCAAATGCAGCAAAGCTGACCCCGGATCGGATGGTATTTTCCCCCCCGTCATCCAAAAGAATAGGTCAGAGATCCATATCCATAATGGTCTGACCGACAAACATCCCCACCAAACGTGTAGGTAGGAACCCCCTCTCCGACCACATCTCCAACAATTGCTCGGATAGTCGGAGTACATCTTTGCTAATCTATTTGGGACCAGATACCATCTGTTGGAGACTTTATATTGGTTTTCTAGTAAGTTCAGACAGTGAATATGTTTTTTTAAACCATTCGAGGCTGAGAGCCATTCGTCCGGGGTTATATTCACATTCAATTCCTTTTCCCAAGAGGCAATGGCCCGGATCCGGCCCATAGATCCTAGTTGAAGAAGGTCTCTAGCTTTAGCCAAAACTCGAGGAACTGCCTCATAGGAAAAGAGGGCCTTCAGTCTTAACTCCCTATCATGAGGCAATTTGTATAGGGAAACATCCAAGAAACTCTTCAGTCTTAAATAATTAAATTTCTCGCAAGGGGGGATAATCCCTCTCTCTGCCAATACTTGGTAAGGCAGCATTTTACCACCTTGGCATAGGTCTTCCACCCTTAAAACACCCCCTTCGTCCCAACGTTTCAAAGAAATATTTTCTAATAAGTGTTCTACGATACTAAGTCTCAGGGAGGGGAGGATTTTGCCCTGTATTCCCAACCTGGTCTTAATAGGCTGCCATGAGCTCCATGTCTGACACAAGATTAGATTTCTTTTACCTAATAGAGTACCTTTCGACTTGCTATACCGGGACCAGAGAAGAGACTCCAGAGGCTCGAACCCAGATGCTTCACTTTCTAAAATGTACCAGGGTTCTGATTGGTTACTAGCGACCTGTAGCTGATACATGTGTACTAACATGTTTGCATGAAAAAGCTGTTTTATAGATGGAAAATTTAAGCCACCCTTATTATATTTCTTAGATAGGAGATTCAAGCTAATTCTTGGTCTTTTGGCCTTCCATACATAAGCCGTAAAGGACCTCTGCACCATATCAAGCCAACCATCCGGAACTGAAAGAGGGACCATACGAAACAAATATATCCACTTGGGGATAATATATGCATTCAGAATATTTATCTTGCCCCACCATGACGATTCCCATTGTCGCCATTCCTTCAAAAGTTTATTTGTTTGTCTATGAAGCCTCATGAAGTTGGTTTCCATAATATGGTCCACATCCTTTACCATTTTAATGCCCAGGTGTTCAAACTGTTTGTTAGACCAGTCAAATGGGAACTGTGCACTCAACTTGGTCTTCACAGAGTCTGCCAAGTTGAATGCTAAAACCTTAGTTTTGTCTATATTTAGTTTATAATTGGACACCCTGCTATATTCACCAATCTCATCCATCAAACCTGGAAGGGATGTCTGCGGGGAGGTCAGCGTAATTACCACATCATCTGCATAGAGTGAGATCTTCAATATTGTGTTTCTAGTGGAGAGGCCTTCAATATTGCAATTGTTCCGGATTCTAACAGCAAGGGGCTCAATCGATAGGATATACAAAAGAGGAGATAACGGACATCCCTGTCGTGTACCGTTAGACATATCATACCAATCTGAGCAGACATTGGGACACACCACCCGCGCGGTTGGTCGCGTATACAACACGAGAATGGCCTGGAGGATCCACCCATTGAACCCAAAGGACTTAAGCACCGCCTCAAGGTACCCCCAGCCGACCCTGTCAAAAGCCTTTTCGGCATCCAATGACAGGGCCAGGAGGGGGACGGAGGACTTATTAGCCAGATCCAGAATATTCATAAGTCGTCTTACATTGCTATACGATGACCTCCCCGGGACAAACCCGGTCTGGTCCGTATGGACCAGACCATGTATGACAGATTTGATGCGTGCAGCTAAAATTGAGGCATAGATCTTCATATCCACATTGATTAATGAGATGGGTCTATAGTTTTTCATGTCGACCGGATCTTTGTCTTGTTTTAAGATGGGAATTACATTAGCTCTAAGAAGTTCTTCTGGGGGCTTCTCAGATACCACCAGTTCGTTAAACATTTTACACAAAAATGGAGCAATAATTTTCTTATAGAGTCTATAGAAGGAGTTGCTGTATCCATCAGGACCAGGGGTTTTAAAAGGTTTTAAGTTATCTATAGCCAACTCAACCTCTTGTATAGAGAAGGGAGAGTTGATATTAGCAGATTGTAAATCTGTAAGTTTGGGAAGGGAGGCCAAACCTAGATATCTATCTATACTTATGGCGTCTGGCTGTGAAGGAAGATTATAGAGTTGGGAATAGAATTGTCTAAAAGCGGAGCCGACTTCTTTCGGAGAGGCAGCTGTAATACCATCTTCGACGATCTTAACAATTCGGCTCCTAGTATACCTATTTTTTAATCTAATTGATAATGATTTATGCACTCTATTTCCCTGGTGATATGTATGTAATTTTAGTTTTTTTAAAGCAGTCTGGGCTTCCTCTTCCAAACATTTATTTATCTGTAATTGTAACTCGGAAATTCTTAAGATATTGGACTGATCAGGGTTAAGTTTATTTAATGCCGTTGTTTTATAATATGCCAAGTATAGATCTCTCAGAGTCTTACCCCGTTCCCTCTTTCTAATACTATCCATCTTGATCAAGTGTCCTCGGATAACCGCCTTATATGCACACCATAAGTTAGAACTGGTAGAGCCGTCAGAGTTTTCCCGAAAGAAAAGCTCAGACATGGTGGCAATATGATCCCTGTCCTTCTCTAGTTTCAACAAGGATTCATCCAATCTCCAGGGTGGTCTGCTCCCACCCACTAATGGTCCCAACTCTAGCACACTTAGGCTGTGGTCTGACCATGTATTTCCGATCAACTCTACTTTTTTAGTCATCCTGACCGCCAACTCATTACCCAGATACATATCGATTCGGGAATATGAGCTGAAAGGTCTAGATAGGTGGGAGTAGTCCTTACTATTAGGGTTAAGGAGTCTCCATAGATCATACAAGCTGTGTCTATGACACGCTGCTCTGAGTTTCTTAGCTTGGTTAACAACATAGGGGTCCATTATCGCCGACGGTAGGATTTTCTTGTCGAGCAATGGGTCCATAATGCAATTGAAATCCCCTGCAATAAGGAGCGTGCCCATCTTAATCTTGTCTATTTTATCTAAAAGTTTAACCAACATTTTTGTTGGATTCTTATTAGGTAAATAGAGATTAACCAAAGTGTAGATTAACGAGTCAATTTTACAGATAATTATCAAATACCTAGCCTCTGGATCAAGCTCTTGATACAGAATTTCAAGGGCCACCGTTTGGGCAAAAATAATGGCAACACCTCTCTTTTTTATTTCGGCTAGGGAAGCGTGAAATATTTTAGAATATTTCTCACGACCCCAGGTCTGGCTCCTATCAATCCTCCAATGAGTCTCCTGTACAAAGGCAACTTGGATTCTATACTTAATAAGTGTATCATACAAGATCCCCCTTTTAGTCGCAGAGTTCAGGCCCTGCGCGTTAACCGACAAAAACTTCAACATCAGAGTGCTTAGAGACCATCTCCCCCCCACGCAGACCACCCAGCGCGAATATTAATACAAAAACAAGGCGAAAGCGGGTCAACATTACTCCCGCCCTCGACCGTGCACAAAAAAGAAAGAACATAAAGAAGTGAAAAAACAAGGACAGCAAAAGCTGCCAGTTTTCCCCGTCCCACTCAAACATAGTGGGCATTGGAAACTGTGTGGTATAAAACCACACTGAGCTGGTCGACATGAAAAGGGGGCGGACGGAACAATTGTTCCAATTCATAGGGGCGGGGGGAGAGGAAGGAGGGCCGGGGAAGACAGAGAGGGGGGAAAAAAAAAAAAAAAAAAAAAAAAAAAACACACAAACAGCTCCGCTAATATACAGTGCTACATATTGACTAATTATCGAAGGTTCTAGACATCCAGAGCTAGCGAACTTTATAAGACGGAGGATTTATGAACTAATTATATACATCTTAGCCTAATCCCTAGCATATATTATTATGTTATATCTGAATAGCAGAACTGTTGTGTTTTAAATTTACCAATAGTTTCCCTTATAGTGCTTGTGCCCATTTGCATTAACAGTACAGTGTTCAAAAACTTGTGCAAAGAGTATATATATTTCTCCTCTTCAGTACGTCAAAAATTTTTTGGCAGTACCGATAGTATACATCCTGAAAATTGTCGATTTATCAAGATTTTCAGACTACCAGACTTGCTGGTGCCTATTTCTGTGCATCTTTACATAATTACTCGAAGAAATTACTATATTATATCTTAATAACAGAACTCAATTTACAAATACTTCCTATATCAAGTGCTAGTGCCTGTTTGTATTATCTATATAGTATTGGAAGACTGGTGCGAACAGAGAAGAGGAAAGGGGGAGGGAAAAAAAAAAAAATGAAAAAATTGCCATCGTGATAACGAAGTATTCTTGTGAACCAGTGGGAATCCAAGTATCAAACCTTAAAACTTTAATCACGTTAAACTACTCATATTTGCTAACATTACCTTATGAAATGTGTTTATACATATCTGTGGTAGCAAGATACCGTGAATTTAATTGTTCCATTTAAATCTACTTACTCAGCCTAGAACTTATGCCAATCTTTACTAAAACTGCCGTGAACAGAACCTGTGCATAGGGGCCAGTGAAAAAGCAGATGCCCCTCTATCTTAGGCTAATGGTATAATAGTTAATTGTAGTGTAGAGAGATATATAATGGCACAATGCCAATGCTGTAGATAACCATTATGTCATTCTAACAGAGATGGGTAGAAACCCTTATAGTGTCCAAAAATATCGCTAGCTTTCCTGTGTTTATACTTTAGTTCTGTTTAGACTTTGGATTAAGTAGAACCTCATATTAATACCTAAACCAGAGAGTAGCCTGTATGAATAGGCAAAAAAAAAAAAAAAAAAACATATCTCTCCATGTCCCCGGGCCGAATCCTCTATCCCTCCGACTTCAGCCTAGGGGCCCGCACCCTCCGATCTCAGGGGCAAATTTCCTTCCACCCAAGCACTTGCTGTGACGGGATCGTCTAAAACGATTATTCTGTCTTCGTATGAGACTATCAGCTTGGGGGGGTAGCCCCAACGAAACTTTACATTGTTGCGCCTTAGACCTGAGATAGCAGGGTGGAATTTCTTCCTATTTAATCTGGTGGTATAAGATAAATCCGGGAGGATTATTATATCTTTGTATTGTCCTTCAGTAAGCTTTCTCTCTCTGCTAGCTTTAATTAACAATTCTTTCATAACGGAAGAATGAAAGCAAACAATAATGTCCCTAGGGGCATCCCCCGAAATGGATTTGGGTTTGGGAAGACGATGACACCGCTCTATGGAGGACATATGTGCATCTGGTTCAAGGCCAATGGCTACCAAAAAATTTGACACTAAGATTTTTGGATCTTCCTGGGTTGTAGATTCCGGAAAATTCCTGAACCTCAGATTATTCCTCCTGGAGCGATCTTCCAAATCACCTATTTTAGCTTCCAACAAGTTGATTTTTTTTGAAAACATTTGAGACTCTTTATTTATCAGGTTTATCCGAGCGTCCATATCTTGGGACTTTAATTCTATCAACTGGAGTTTATTCGCCAGTGCCAGAATTTCACTCTTAATATCTTGCGAAGATCTAGTCAACTCCAACTTTATTTCCTCCAAGATTCCTTGTAAACTTGATTTAAGCAAAGCTGGAGTGACTGCTAGGGGGTCAGGCTCTGCCTGAGCCAATAGTGGGAAACTGTCTCGGTCAGCTTGTGATCTCAGAATAGGGCTATCCATCTGTGTGCCGGAGGTTTGTGGCGAAAAAAACACAGACAGGTTTTTTTCCACTTTTTGATCTGTGTTTTTTACCCGCTTGGGTGCCATTCGTGCATCAACAGTTTTCCTAGACATGCTAAAAGCTTGTACCAGGCCCCTTAAGCTCGTATCCCCTACGCCACTTAGACTCACAGTTAACTTGTTTTTGAATTTTAAGAGTTAAGTTGAGTTTGGTTTAAGCTAGAAGAACCTAAAGTAAGCGCAAAGCAAAAAAAAAAAAAAAAAAAAACCCCTAGTCCATATGATAGTCAAGTCAAGATAAGCAAGGCCCAATAGACAGGATATACGATATGCAGGAGGCAGATTGAAGGAGCCGACTTATTAATCTGATGAGGGAGACCCGTGCAGAGTCTGGAGCCTGTAATTAGATGCCACTAATTCTAGATAATGAGAGAAGTACTCCATATTGAGTGTTTGGGACGAACTCACCACTTGTCCTCCAAGCTACCACCCAAAAGGAACTCTGCAGACCTCGTTTTTGTAAACTGTACCCACCTCCGTTGCTTCTACTTGCGGGGAAACAATACCTCCAGTAAAATTCAGCAGGGCCTCTGCACTCTACCTCCTCCTCTTCTATCAAGACACAGCGCCGCCGACTCCCACTGTGCTCCGTCTCTTTTGGTTGGAAGCGCCCGCTGACCACCAGACGCCGGTGTCCGGACCCGAGTCTCCTTGCTCCGCCCTCCCCTCTGACGCCGACCAGCCTCACTAGCGCGGCCTACGTCGTCACGCTACATACTCCTCCTCCCCATAAGCCTAGTAAGCTAGTGACTTCACTGCAAGTATAGTTATCATTCACCTGGTATTATATGTCTGCTCTGTACAGGCTCCTGTGTAATATATGTATACACACACTGCAAGTATAGTTATCATTCACCTGGTGTTATTATATGTCTGCTCTGTACAGGCTCCTGTGTAATATATGTATGCACACACTGCAAGTATAGTTATCATTCACCTGGTATTATAATATGTCTGCTCTGTACAGACTCCTGTGTAATATATGTATGCACACATTGCAAGGATAGTTATCATTCACCTGGTATTATTATATGTCTGCTCTGTACAGACTCCTGTGTAATATATGTATACACACACGGCAAGTATAGTTATCATTCACCTGGTATTATTATATGTCTGCTCTGTACAGACTCGTGTGTAATATATGTATGCACACACTGCAAGTATAGTTATCATTCACCTGGTATTATTATATGTCTGCTCTGTACAGACTCCTGTGTAATATATGTATGCATACATTGCCAGTATAGTTATCATTCACCTGGTATTATTATATGTCTGCCCTGTACAGTCTCCTGTGTAATATATGTATGCGCACACTGCAAGTATAGTTATCATTCACCTGGTATTATTATATGTCTGCACTGTACAGGCTCCTGTGTAATATATGTATGCGCACACTGCAAGTATAGTTATCATTCACCTGGTATTATTATATGTCTGCTCTGTACAGAGTCCTGTGTAATATATGTATGCACACATTGCAAGTATAGTTATCATTCACCTGGTATTATTATATGTCTGCTCTGTACAGACTCCTGTGTAATATATGTATGCACACATTGCATGTATGGTTATCATTCACCTGGTATTATTATAGTTCTGCTCTGTACAGACTCCTGTGTAATATATGTATGCACACACTGCAAGTATAGTTATCATTCACCTGGTATTATCATATGTCTGCTCTGTACAGGCTCCTGTGTAATATATGTATGCACACACTGCAAGTATAGTTATCATTCACCTGGTATTATTATATGTCTGCTCTGTACAGGCTCCTGTTTAATATATGTATGCACACACTGCAAGTATAGTTATCATTCACCTGGTATTATTATATGTCTGCTCTGTACAGGCTCCTGTGTAATATATGTATGCATACATTGCCAGTATAGTTATCATTCACCTGGTATTATTATATGTCTGCTCTGTACAGGCTCCTGTGTAATATATGTATGCACACATTGCAAGTATAGTTATCATTCACCTGGTATTATTATATATCATGTTCTGTACAGACTCCTGTGTAATATATGTATGCACACATTGCAAGTATAGTTATCATTCACCTGGTATTATTATATGTCTGCTCTGTACAGGCTCCTGTGTAATATATGTATGCACACACTGCAAGTATAGTTATCATTCACCTGGTATTATTTTATGTCTGCTCTGTACAGGCTCCTGTGTAATATATGTATGCATACATTGCCAGTATAGTTATCATTCACCTGGTATTATTATATGTCTGCTCTGTACAGGCTCCTGTGTAATATATGTATGCACACATTGCAAGTATAGTTATCATTCATCTGGTGTTATTATATGTCTGCTCTGTACAGACTCCTGTGTAATATATGTATGCACACATTGCAAGTATAGTTATCATTCACCTGGTATTATTATATGTCTGCACTGTACAGGCTCCTGTGTAATATATGTATGCACACACTGCAAGTATAGTTATCATTCACCTGGTATTATTATATGTCTGCTCTGTACAGAGTCCTGTGTAATATATGTATGCACACATTGCAAGTATAGTTATCATTCACCTGGTATTATTATATGTCTGCCCTGTACAGTCTCCTGTGTAATATATGTATGCGCACACTGCAAGTATAGTTATCATTCACCTGGTATTATTATATGTCTGCACTGTACAGGCTCCTGTGTAATATATGTATGCACACACTGCAAGTATAGTTATCATTCACCTGGTATTATTATATGTCTGCTCTGTACAGACTCCTGTGTAATATATGTATGCACACATTGCAAGTATAGTTATCATTCACCTGGTATTATTATATGTCTGCTCTGTACAGGCTCCTGTGTAATATATGTATGCACACACTGCAAGTATAGTTATCATTCACCTGGTATTATTATATGTCTGCTCTGTACAGGCTCCTGTGTAATATATGTATGCATACATTGCCAGTATAGTTATCATTCACCTGGTATTATTATATGTCTGCTCTGTACAGGCTCCTGTGTAATATATGTATGCACACATTGCAAGTATAGTTATCATTCACCTGGTATTATTATATGTCTGCTCTGTACAGACTCCAGTGTAATATATGTGTGCATACACTGCAAGTATAGTTATCATTCACCTGGTATTATTATATGTCTGCTCTGTACAGGCTCCTGTGTAATATATGTATGCACACACTGTAAGTATAGTTATCATTAACCTGGTATTATTATATGTCTGCTCTGTACAGGCTCCTGTGTAATATATGTATGCACACACTGCAAGTATAGTTATCATTCACCTGGTATTATTATATGTCTGCTCTGTACAGACTCCTGCGTAATATATGTATGCACACACTGCAAGTATAGTTATCATTCACCTGGTATTATTATATGTCTGCTCTGTACAGACTCCTGTGTAATACATGTATGCACACACTGCAAGTATAGTTATCATTCACCTGGTATTATTATATGTCTGCTCTGTACAGGCTCCTGTATAATATATGTATGCACACACTGCAAGTATAGTTATCATTCACCTGGTATCATTATATGTCTGCTCTGTACAGGCTCCTGTGTAATATATGTATGTACACATTGCAAGTATAGTTATCTTTCACCTGGTATTATTATATGTCTGCTCTGTACAGGCTCCTGTGTAATATATGTATACACACACTGCAAGTATAGTTATCATTCACCTGGTATTATATGTCTGCTCTGTACAGGCTCCTGTGTAATATATGTATACACACACTGCAAGTATAGTTATCATTCACCTGGTGTTATTATATGTCTGCTCTGTACAGGCTCCTGTGTAATATATGTATGCACACACTGCAAGTATAGTTATCATTCACCTGGTATTATAATATGTCTGCTCTGTACAGACTCCTGTGTAATATATGTATGCACACATTGCAAGGATAGTTATCATTCACCTGGTATTATTATATGTCTGCTCTGTACAGACTCCTGTGTAATATATGTATACACACACGGCAAGTATAGTTATCATTCACCTGGTATTATTATATGTCTGCTCTGTACAGACTCGTGTGTAATATATGTATGCACACACTGCAAGTATAGTTATCATTCACCTGGTATTATTATATGTCTGCTCTGTACAGACTCCTGTGTAATATATGTATGCATACATTGCCAGTATAGTTATCATTCACCTGGTATTATTATATGTCTGCCCTGTACAGTCTCCTGTGTAATATATGTATGCGCACACTGCAAGTATAGTTATCATTCACCTGGTATTATTATATGTCTGCACTGTACAGGCTCCTGTGTAATATATGTATGCGCACACTGCAAGTATAGTTATCATTCACCTGGTATTATTATATGTCTGCTCTGTACAGAGTCCTGTGTAATATATGTATGCACACATTGCAAGTATAGTTATCATTCACCTGGTATTATTATATGTCTGCTCTGTACAGACTCCTGTGTAATATATGTATGCACACATTGCATGTATGGTTATCATTCACCTGGTATTATTATAGTTCTGCTCTGTACAGACTCCTGTGTAATATATGTATGCACACACTGCAAGTATAGTTATCATTCACCTGGTATTATCATATGTCTGCTCTGTACAGGCTCCTGTGTAATATATGTATGCACACACTGCAAGTATAGTTATCATTCACCTGGTATTATTATATGTCTGCTCTGTACAGGCTCCTGTTTAATATATGTATGCACACACTGCAAGTATAGTTATCATTCACCTGGTATTATTATATGTCTGCTCTGTACAGGCTCCTGTGTAATATATGTATGCACACATTGCAAGTATAGTTATCATTCACCTGGTATTATTATATATCATGTTCTGTACAGACTCCTGTGTAATATATGTATGCACACATTGCAAGTATAGTTATCATTCACCTGGTATTATTATATGTCTGCTCTGTACAGGCTCCTGTGTAATATATGTATGCACACACTGCAAGTATAGTTATCATTCACCTGGTATTATTATATGTCTGCTCTGTACAGGCTCCTGTGTAATATATGTATGCATACATTGCCAGTATAGTTATCATTCACCTGGTATTATTATATGTCTGCTCTGTACAGGCTCCTGTGTAATATATGTATGCACACATTGCAAGTATAGTTATCATTCATCTGGTGTTATTATATGTCTGCTCTGTACAGACTCCTGTGTAATATATGTATGCACACATTGCAAGTATAGTTATCATTCACCTGGTATTATTATATGTCTGCACTGTACAGGCTCCTGTGTAATATATGTATGCACACACTGCAAGTATAGTTATCATTCACCTGGTATTATTATATGTCTGCTCTGTACAGAGTCCTGTGTAATATATGTATGCACACATTGCAAGTATAGTTATCATTCACCTGGTATTATTATATGTCTGCCCTGTACAGTCTCCTGTGTAATATATGTATGCGCACACTGCAAGTATAGTTATCATTCACCTGGTATTATTATATGTCTGCACTGTACAGGCTCCTGTGTAATATATGTATGCACACACTGCAAGTATAGTTATCATTCACCTGGTATTATTATATGTCTGCTCTGTACAGACTCCTGTGTAATATATGTATGCACACATTGCAAGTATAGTTATCATTCACCTGGTATTATTATATGTCTGCTCTGTACAGGCTCCTGTGTAATATATGTATGCACACACTGCAAGTATAGTTATCATTCACCTGGTATTATTATATGTCTGCTCTGTACAGGCTCCTGTGTAATATATGTATGCATACATTGCCAGTATAGTTATCATTCACCTGGTATTATTATATGTCTGCTCTGTACAGGCTCCTGTGTAATATATGTATGCACACATTGCAAGTATAGTTATCATTCACCTGGTATTATTATATGTCTGCTCTGTACAGACTCCTGTGTAATATATGTATGCACACACTGCAAGTATAGTTATCATTCACCTGGTATTATTATATGTCTGCTCTGTACAGACTCCTGTGTAATATATGTATGCACACACTGCAAGTACAGTTATCATTCACCTGGTATTATTATATGTCTGCTCTGTACAGGCTCCTTATTTCGAAGAGGTCTAAGTTAACCCTTAAAATAACTTGTACCTACTGACTGAATTTTGAATATTGCTGGAACTGGTCTTCTCGGTAATCGAAACCTACGCGTTTTACCATTTGGGCATTAAATATCAGTACACGTTAAAAAAAGATCATCCATTGAGCATCATTAAAAGAAACACACAGAATTATTTGAAGAATTAACATTTTAATGAAAATTGTTTTGTTTTTTTCCTTTTTGAAACCAGAGTCCCACTGTTTTTAGCCCCATTACTGAATGAGCCATGGTGCTGGATGAGTAAGATGGCGGCAAGGTTGGAATAATGTAAAAGTAGCCAGGGAGCAGACGTGTTATTGCGGTCTTAGCACCATTACAGCGAGCATCACATGGGGGGCTTGGGTAGAGGGGGCAGTTTAAAGGAAGCACACAGTGTTTGAGATTTATTCATTTATTTTTTGCTAGTTTTTCCGTGCACTTCACTGCCCAAAACATGGAAATAAATAAATACAAAATAATAAATTACTGTACAACAAAAAAAAACGCTCGTCACAAGGGATTCTACAAAAAAACAGCGTCACATATAACACTCGCAGAATTCACATCTCAGGGCAGACTGACTGTAACCCCCACACACACTGGCCATCAAGCCATGGAAGAGTTAGATCACAAGTCACATGGGCGGGAACGCTGAACCATTCATTCACATACCAGACATCTTTCTGTTTGGGGGTCCCGCAGTATTGACCTTCAGGCGGTACAGATATCGTCTAGATTGGGCATTTCAGGACTGTTGTCAGGTATGCATTCAAGAGTTCTAACCCTCTCAGTAAAGTAATACTTCCTGATATTACATTAAATCGTTGCCCCTCTAATTTCAGACTATGTCCTCTAGTTGTGGTAGTCTTTCTCTTCCGTTACTGTGTTGATTCCCTTTATGTATTTACATGTTTCTACCATATCCCCCGTTATCTCTTTCCTCCAAGCAACATGTCCTCCCCTGATAGAGCTATACAGTGCCAAGAGTGCTCAACCAGGTGCTTAGTTTGTGTCTTTCATTAAAGTGTTTGTATTTGCAATTTGGAGAAAAAAATCCCATCATTCAACATTGATGTTAAAGGTTCAGGAAAGCCAATTCGACTGCATCAAACACGGGTAGTATACCCATCTAATCCCTGCTAGTGAACAAGCAGCATTACTCCTATTCTGCCACCAGGTGGTGCTCTCATTTACTCCACATGTGGTATATTGAGTTCACTTATTCAGTGAGTTAAGTGTGGTCAGCCAGTAGTGTACATACTGTGCACAGTCCCAATCTGGGGGGCTCGGGGGGTCTGTCCCACTTTTCAGGAGACGGCGAGTAGAGATGCCGTTGGGATATATCATACACTAAGCCAGAGAAGACTTGCACTCTGGGTTTCACAGATGATGAATGGGAAGCTTTGTAATATTTTTTAAACACAGAATTAAATTCCAAGGATTGTGTACATTAAGATAACTATTTGGCTTAAAAACGAAACCACTTCCTCGTAATCTAGTCTGCAAATTATCCCATTAAAGGAAAACGTTAGCATTGCTGGGCAGTTTAACCTCAGACCAGCGCCCGCCATGTTTCCCTGGCAAGCCGGTCTGGTCAGTGACGGTCGACCCTCATTTTCAAAATGGATTCACAGAAGAGAGAGACCCCCACTCCACACAGACCCCAATCAGATGAATGGCACGAGCCCCTGCTCTGATTGGCTTTCAGTCAAGCCATCCTCCCGATCGGCTCTGCCTCACCTCTGCGGCAGCTCCGATAGTAAACCTGCATGTAAAGATACACATTGGGTTTACTTGGGGAAGAGGCATACTACCGATTAACCCTTGCTCTCCGATAGTTGTGTTGCGCTCTCTTTTGCTGCAGCCTTCATGACGCCGGAAGAGCCAGAGGTCTGTCTCTTTTACATGATGGAGCACTAAGTATCCAGTCATTTTATATTCCTGACACTAGGGGGACAGTCCATGTAAGACGAGTGAATTCCATGGAGTCACATCTTCAGGGGTAGAGAATCCCCTTCATGTACGGGATATGTAACAAGAAATTAAAATAAGGGAGTATCACTGGTGGACATGTTGTTTAGAATCTTTGCTCTGTATAGCTCTATCAGGGGGCAGACATGTTGTTTAGAATCTTTGCTCTGTATAGCTATCAGGGGGCAGACATGTTGTTTAGAATCTTTGCTCTGTATAGCTCTATCAGGGGGGACATGTTGTTTAGAATCTTTGCTCTGTATAGCTCTATCAGTGGGCGGACATGTTGTTTAGAATCTTTGCTCTGTATAGCTCTATCAGTGGGCGGACATGTTGTTTAGAATCTTTGCTCTGTATACCTCTATCAGGGGGCAGACATGTTGTTTAGAATCTTTGCTCTGTATAGCTATCAGGGGGCGGACATGTTGGTTAGAATCTTTGCTCTGTATAGCTATCAGGGGGCGGACATGCTGTTTAGAATCTTTGCTCTGTATAGCTATCAGGGGGCGGACATGTTGGTTAGAATCTTTGCTCTGTATAGCTCTATCAGGGGGCGGACATGTTGGTTAGAATCTTTGCTCTGTATACCTCTATCAGGGGGTGGACATGTTGTTTAGAATCTTTGCTCTGTATACCTCTATCAGGGGGCAGACATGTTGTTTAGAATCTTTGCTCTGTATAGCTATCAGGGGGCGGACATGTTGGTTAGAATCTTTGCTCTGTATAGCTATCAGGGGGCGGACATGCTGTTTAGAATCTTTGCTCTGTATAGCTATCAGGGGGCGGACATGTTGGTTAGAATCTTTGCTCTGTATAGCTCTATCAGGGGGCGGACATGTTGGTTAGAATCTTTGCTCTGTATACCTCTATCAGGGGGTGGACATGTTGTTTAGAATCTTTGCTCTGTATACCTCTATCAGGGGTGGACATGTTGCTTAGAATCTTTGCTCTGTATAGCTCTATCAGGGGGCGGACATGTGGTTTAGAATCTTTGCTCTGTATACCTCTATCAGGGGTGGACATGTTGCTTAGAATCTTAGCTCTGTATAGCTCTATCAGGGGGCAGACATGTTGTTTAGCATGCCACAGACTTTGGCAAATAAACTCTCAGAGCATAGAGAGAAAATTGGAAAATGTTAGGATGTCCCTTATATCCCTCACTAAGGTGTCTGCAGAGGGTCAGATTTTACAATTTCGCCAAATACTTCAACCTGTGACGCCTTCTGGAAATCAGGATATTTTGGAAAAAAGATATTTGTTCTCCAACAGAGTAACATCTAAGGCTTTGGCCACAATGACTGTCTTACTGCAGCTAAGAAAAGGGAGTGAAATGCAACGGCACAATCTAAACCTCTCCTCACCGCGTTTCACAGCTTCTGGTCACACTACGAAGGCATCTCTACAAAAAGAGTGAGTAACAGGCAGATAGGGCAGACCTTCCAAAGGCAAACTCCAGTAGCTGGGATGGGTACAGTATTGTTAGAGAATGATATTAAATTGGGGAACCTGTTTTGCCACAAGAACATCCATGCACATATTCTCTGGAGCTTTTCCATTCAAACACAAGACCACAAACATAAACAACCTATTACTACTGGAAATAATGGATTAAGACATCAACGGCAGTAATTTCGTGGAAGGCATTCGTTCAAATGATTGGTGAGTTTGTGGTTTATGGGACAGGTGCCCAATGTAGGGATGACCTTGTAATCAGCCACTAGTGGTAGAGGCTCTGTGGTTTCAATAGTTCGGAGGACGGCGTGTTTAGAGTGGACACAAGACGGGTGAGTATGCGCGATGAGTGTGAGCTTGGGTGCAGCAGTGCTGGACTCCATTTGGGAGTGGGAAGGAAAGGGACCTGGGAACCGGTGTCAGAGGGGCCAATATGGGTTGATTCAAGGCTGATTACCAGATTCCACTGGATCTTCCTCCGGGAGGTGCAAGGATTCGGGCCGAGGCCCGCTTTGGGACATGATCGTCGATTTGAGAACCTGCAAGAAAAAGTCGGTGTCAGGAAAAGTTTGAGAATACAGTGCTCACCCCCAACTCAAAGTGCCAGCATTTACCCATTAAACAGTTTGGAGCCTTGTTTGTTAAAAAGCCAGGGCACAGGGAAAACAACTACAGTCTGGTCAGAGATTGGCGAATAACTTCCAACTTTAACGGTCAAACAAACCGCACAAACACGCGAAATGGAGCTTCCATACACCTCAGTAGAAGGGAATTTAGGGGCCCATGGGGCGCAATAAAATCCCAAGGAGAGCTGTGTAAATTGTCTGTAACTTTCCTGGGATTGTCAAGGCCTGGTCCTAACGACTTTCCAACAGCAAGAAGAAGTGTAGACGAAATCAGCACATTTCTAGAGTGCCGCCATTTTGAATAATTGCCTGTGTGACAGTGGGGTTTGATTCCTATGGATTTGGAGAATCAAAGGATCTCAAGATTCCCTTTAATACCAGAGGAAAAAGGGCAATAGAATTGTGGTATGTTTTATATTTATTTTGTATATGTTTTTTTGTGTGTTTTATTAATTTGGAATTAAATAATCTATTTTACTTTTTACTCAAAATATTAAAAATAACTTGCATGTGTAACTGTAACCACCTGCCTATTGTTTTAGTACAATTACCGTATTTTTCGCCTCATAAGACGCACCTGACCATAAGACGCACCCAGTTTTTAGAGGAGGAAAACAAGAAAAGAAAACTCATTATGCCAGGATTTAGCCATTCACTGTGCCAGGATTTTGCCCCTCACTGTGCCAGGATTTTGCCCCTCACTGTGCCAGGCTTTTGCCCCTCACTATGCCAGGATTTTGCCCCTCACTGTGCCAGGCTTTAGCCCCTCATTGTGCCAGGCTTTTGCCCCTCACTGTGCCAGGATTTTGCCCCAGGAGTAAGCCACTTATTATGCCAGGATTTGCTCGTTTTGTGCCACCCTCCTCCCCTAGCACTTGCTGCTCTCCGTTGTGTTCTCTCCGTTGTGTTCTCTCCGTTGTGTTCTCTCCGTTGTGTTCTCTCCGTTGTGTTCTCTCCGTTGTGTTCTCTCCGTTGCGTTCTCTCCGTTGCTTCCTCCATGCTGCTCTCCGTTGTGTTCTCTCCGTTGTGTTCCCTCCGTTGTGTTCCCTCCGTTGTGTTCCCTCCGTTGTGTTCTCTCCGTTGTGTTCCCTCCGTTGTGTTCCCTCCGTTGTGTTCCCTCCGTTGTGTTCCCTCCGTTGTGTTCCCTCCGTTGTGTTCCCTCCGTTGTGTTCCCTCCGTTGTGTTCCCTCCGTTGTGTTCCCTCCGTTGTGTTCTCTCCGTTGTGTCCTCCATGCTGCTCTCCGTTGTGTTCCCTCCGTTGTGTTCTCTCCGTTGTGTTCTCTCCGTTGTGTTCTCTCCGTTGTGTTCTCTCCGTTGTGGTCTCTCCGTTGTGTTCTCTCCGTTGTGTTCTCTCCGTTGTGTTCTCTCCGTTGTGTTCTCTCCGTTGTGGTCTCTCCGTTGTGGTCTCTCCGTTGTGGTCTCTCCGTTGTGGTCTCTCCGTTGTGTTCTCTCCTGCACGGAGGAAGGAAGCTCCGGACGCTTTTTTTTTTCTTCTTAACTTTATTGAAGTAGCGCAATGTCAATAGAGTTATGAAGGGAAAAAAAAATCGACCAGAGCTCCCTTCCTCCGTGCAGGAGAGAACACAACGGAGAGAACACAACGGAGAGAACACAACGGAGAGAACACAACGGAGAGAACACAACGGAGAGAACACAACGGAGGGAACACAACGGAGAGAACACAACGGGGAGAACACAACGGAGAGAACACAACGGAGAGAACACAACGGAGAGAACACAACGGAGAGAACACAACGGAGAGAACACAACGGAGAGAACACAACGGAGGAAACAACGGAGAGAACACAACGGAGGGAACACAACGGAGAGACCACAACGGAGAGAACACAACGGAGAGAACGCAACGGAGAGAACGCAACGGAGAGAACGCAACGGAGAGAACACAACGGAGAGAACACAACGGAGAGAACACAACGGAGAGAACGCAACGGAGAGAACGCAACGGAGAGAACGCAACGGAGAGAACGCAACGGAGAGAACGCAACGGAGAGAACACAACGGAGAGAACACAACGGAGAGAACACAACGGAGAGAACACAACGGAGAGAACACAACGGAGGAAAAAACGGAGAGAACACAACGGAGAGAACGCAACGGAGAGAACGCAACGGAGGGAACACAACGGAGAGAACACAACGGAGAGAACACAACGGAGAGAACACAACGGAGAGAACACAACGGAGAGAACACAACGGAGGAAACAACGGAGAGAACACAACGGAGAGAACACAACGGAGAGAACACAACGGAGGAAACAACGGAGAGAACACAACGGAGAGAACACAACGGAGAGAACACAACGAAGAGAACACAACGGAGAGAACACAACGGAGAGCAGCATGGAGGGAACACAACGGAGAGAACACAACGGAGAGAACACAACGGAGAGAACACAACGGAGAGAACACAACGGAGAGAACACAACGGAGAGAACACAACGGAGAGAACACAACGGAGAGAACACAACGGAGAGAACACAACGGAGAGAACACAACGGGGAGAACACAACGGGGAGAACACAACGGGGAGAACACAACGGAGAGAACACAACGGGGAGAACACAACGGGGAGAACACAACGGGGAGAACACAACGGGGAGAACACAACGGGGAGAACACAACGGAGAGAACACAACGGAGAGAACACAACGGGGAGAACACAACGGGGAGAACACAACGGGGAGAACACAACGGAGAGAACACAACGGGGAGAACACAACGGGGAGAACACAACGGGGAGAACACAACGGGGAGAACACAACGGAGAGAACACAACGGGGAGAACACAACGGAGAGCAGCATGGAGGGAACACAACGGAGAGACCACAACGGAGAGAACACAACGGAGAGAACACAACGGAGAGAACGCAACGGAGAGAACACAACGGAGAGAACACAACGGAGAGAACACAACGGAGAGCAGCATGGAGGAAACAACGGAGAGAACGCAACGGAGAGAACACAACGGAGAGAACACAACGGAGAGAACACAACGGAGAGAACACAACGGAGAGAACACAACGGAGAGAACGCAACGGAGAGACCACAACGGAGAGAACACAATGGAGAGCAGCATGGAGGGAACACAACGGAGAGAACACAACGGAGAGAACACAATGGAGAGCAGCATGGAGGTAAGTATTATATTCGCTCCATAAGACGCATGTAATAAACCATGATTACAGTTGCATTGTGTATTTAGATTTATTGACAGAGATCTCTTAAGGGATTTTAGATTGGGGGGAGAATTGATGGCGTCCGTGAGGTTATTCCATAATTATGGTTCTCTGTAGGAAAATGAGGATGGAGCCACTTTCTTTTTGTACTGTGGTTTAGTAAGTAACGTGCTGGTACTGGATCGGAGGTTATAGGAGGTGGGAACAGATGGGGAGAGCATTGTGCTCAGGTAACATGGAAGCTTCCCAGAAAAGGTCTTAAACCCAAGGCTGGAGAGGTGAAGGATGTGTCTGGATTCCAGCGGGAGCCAGTGTAACTCTTAACATGTTACAATTGTGGGTCACAAAGCAGAAGAATGAGAATGTAGTAAGTTAATCAAGGTGGTTTTGAGGTGCAGGAGCATACACTACATCCCCATAATCAATGACTGGCATTAGCATTTGTTATACAGTCTGTTTCCTTACTGTGGGGCATAGCCAGGATTTGTTTCTATACAGGACACCTCTACAGATGAGAGTTTTAACATGACTGGGGTCTAGCCACATACCTAGACATCTGAAAAAGCTGACTGTAGCCCGTATTGATTTTGGTGTCATTTATGTAGTTTAGATTCTGTTCTGTGACCGTGTTTAGGAAAGGTTTGTTATCTGTGATCCCCTTTTCTACCTCTGTGACCAGGTCTTGGAGCACAGCCTCAAGCTGGGGTAGATTTGGTTTGCTAGTTTAGATTATGGTGTATACAGTTGAGGCTTTGCAGACACTAGACAGATCATTCATGAATATTGTGAATAGAAGGGGCTGAGTATGGAGCATTGGGGGCAACACACGTGTATTATACCAGTATTAATCTGTGTACTGCACCAATATATAATAGTTTTCTTTAATAGTTCAATGCAATTGTGGTATTTATTTTTGGATGCCAATATCTTTGCATTTATTTATGTTTGATATTAAATTGTAATTAATAATTTATTTTATTTGAAGATAAATGTAATCATTACAAATAACCTTTGTGTATTAATGTTGGAGAAAATAAACGTTATATATGTGATCTCTATAGAAACTCTGATGTACAATGAGACTTCAACAAGGGCATAACCCAAAACTAGATCAATTACATGTCTGCTCTGCAGTGTAATGCTCTGCTGTATGTGTGTGCTCTGCATGACACACCCTGTCTGACCCGGCAGTGTAATGCTCTGCTGTATGTGTGCTCTGCATGACACACCCTGTCTGACCCGGCAGTGTAATGCTCTGCTGTATGTGTGCTCTGCATGACACACCCTGTCTGACCCGGCATTGTAATGCTCTGCTGTATGTGTGCTCTGCATGACACACCCTGTCTGACCCGGCAGTGTAATGCTCTGCTGTATGTGTGCTCTGCATGACACACCCTGTCTGACCCGGCAGTGTAATGCTCTGCTGTATGTGTGTGCTCTGCATGACACACCCTGTCTGACCCGGCAGTGTAATGCTCTGCTGTATGTGTGTGCTCTGCATGACACACCCTGTCTGACCCGGCAGTGTAATGCTCTGCTGTATGTGTGCTCTGCATGACACACCCTGTCTGACCCGGCAGTGTAATGCTCTGCTGTATGTGTGCTCTGCATGACACACCCTGTCTGACCAGGCAGTGTAATGCTCTGCTGTATGTGTGCTCTGCATGACAGACCCTGTCTGACCCGGCAGTGTAATGCTCTGCTATATGTGTGTGCTCTGCATGACACACCCTGTCTGACCCGGCAGTGTAATGCTCTGCTGTATGTGTGTGCTCTGCATGACACACCCTGTCTGACCCGGCAGTGTAATGCTCTGCTGTATGTGTGCTCTGCATGACACACCCTGTCTGACCCGGCAGTGTAATGCTCTGCTGTATGTGTGCTCTGCATGACACACCCTGTCTGACCCGGCAGTGTAATGCTCTGCTGTATGTGTGTGCTCTGCATGACACACCCTGTCTGACCTGGCAGTGTAATGCTCTGCTGTATGTGTGCTCTGCATGACACACCCTGTCTGACCCGGCAGTGTAATGCTCTGCTGTATGTGTGCTCTGCATGACACACCCTGTCTGACCCGGCAGTGTAATGCTCTGCTGTATGTGTGCTCTGCATGACACACCCTGTCTGACCCGGCAGTGTAATGCTCTGCTGTATGTGTGCTCTGCATGACACACCCTGTCTGACCCGTCAGTGTAATGCTCTGCTATATGTGTGTGCTCTGCATGACACACCCTGTCTGACCTGGCAGTGTAATGCTCTGCTGTATGTGTGCTCTGCATGACACACCCTGTCTGACCCGGCAGTGTAATGCTCTGCTGTATGTGTGCTCTGCATGACACACCCTGTCTGACCCGGCAGTGTAATGCTCTGCTGTATGTGTGTGCTCTGCATGACACACCCTGTCTGACCTGGCAGTGTAATGCTCTGCTGTATGTGTGCTCTGCATGACACACCCTGTCTGACCCGGCAGTGTAATGCTCTGCTGTATGTGTGCTCTGCATGACACGCCCTGTCTGACCCAGCCGTGTAATGCTCTGCTGTATGTGTGCTCTGCATGACACGCCCTGTCTGACCCGGCAGTGTAATGCTCTGCTGTATGTGTGCTCTGCATGACACACCCTGTCTGACCCGGCAGTGTAATGCTCTGCTGTATGTGTGCTCTGCATGACACACCCTGTCTGACCTGGCAGTGTAATGCTCTGCTGTATGTGTGCTCTGCATGACACACCCTGTCTGACCCGGCAGTGTAATGCTCTGCTGTATGTGTGCTCTGCATGACACACCCTGTCTGACCCGGCAGTGTAATGCTCTGCTGTATGTGTGCTCTGCATGACACGACCTGTCTGACCCGGCAGTGTAATGCTCTGCTGTATGTGTGCTCTGCATGACACACCCTGTCTGACCCGGCAGTGTAATGCTCTGCTGTATGTGTGCTCTGCATGACACACCCTGTCTGACCCGGCAGTGTAATGCTCTGCTGTATGTGTGTGCTCTGCATGACACACCCTGTCTGACCCGGCAGTGTAATGCTCTGCTGTATGTGTGCTCTGCATGACACACCCTGTCTGACCTGGCAGTGTAATGCTCTGCTGTATGTGTGCTCTGCATGACACACCCTGTCTGACCCGGCAGTGTAATGCTCTGCTGTATGTGTGCTCTGCATGACACGCCCTGTCTGACCCGGCAGTGTAATGCTCTGCTGTATGTGTGCTCTGCATGACACACCCTGTCTGACCCGGCAGTGTAATGCTCTGCTGTATGTGTGCTCTGCATGACACACCCTGTCTGACCCGGCAGTGTAATGCTCTGCTGTATGTGTGCTCTGCATGACACACCCTGTCTGACCCGGCAGTGTAATGCTCTGCTGTATGTGTGCTCTGCATGACACACCCTGTCTGACCCGGCAGTCTAATGCTCTGCTGTATGTGTGCTCTGCATGACACACCCTGTCTGACTCAGCAGTGTAATGCTCTGCTGTATGTGTGCTCTGCATGACACACCCTGTCTGACCCGGCAGTGTAATGCTCTGCTGTATGTGTGCTCTGCATGACACACCCTGTCTGACCCGGCAGTGTAATGCTCTGCTGTATGTGTGCTCTGCATGACACACCCTGTCTGACTCGGCAGTGTAATGCTCTGCTGTATGTGTGCTCTGCATGACACACCCTGTCTGACCCGGCAGTGTAATGCTCTGCTGTATGTGTGCTCTGCATGACACACCCTGTCTGACCCGGCAGTGTAATGCTCTGCTGTATGTGTGCTCTGCATGACACACCCTGTCTGACCCGGCAGTGTAATGCTCTGCTGTATGTGTGTGCTCTGCATGACACACCCTGTCTGACCTGGCAGTGTAATGCTCTGCTGTATGTGTGCTCTGCATGACACGCCCTGTCTGACCCGGCAGTGTAATGCTCTGCTGTATGTGTGCTCTGCATGACACACCCTGTCTGACCCGGCAGTGTAATGCTCTGCTGTATGTGTGCTCTGCATGACACGCCCTGTCTGACCCGGCAGTGTAATGCTCTGCTGTATGTGTGCTCTGCATGACACACCCTGTCTGACCCGGCAGTGTAATGCTCTGCTGTATGTGTGCTCTGCATGACACACCCTGTCTGACCCGGCAGTGTAATGCTCTGCTGTATGTGTGCTCTGCATGACACGCCCTGTCTGACCCGGCAGTGTAATGCTCTGCTGTATGTGTGCTCTGCATGACACGCCCTGTCTGTATCTGACTCTGCAGCCTTGTCACATGCTCTGCACCACATGCTCTGCACCGCATGCTCTGCCTGTGCCCTCTCTTACCAGATAGGCTGAAGCCGGATTCATGAAGGTCTCTCACGCCCCCGTGCCGAGTGGTTGGCCTGGTGGGAGTGTCTGCCAGCGGACTCCCCGTTTCCTTTTTGCCTGTGTGCACCACCGCCACTTCCCCCTGGTACGGGGTGCGCTCCACGCATTTTAGGCTTAAAGTCTAAAAAGAAAAAAGGGGAAATAAGTGTGAAATCTCCAACTTTCATCTCAGCAGGTAATGTCCAGGGCCATGCTGGGCCCACTGCTACCTGCCCCCTGCTGGGCCCACTGCTACCTGCCCCCTGCTGGGCCCACTGCTACCTGCCCCCTGCTGGGCCCACTGCTACCTGCCCCCTGCTGGGCCCACTGCTACCTGCCCCCTGCTGGGCCCACTGCTACCTGCCCCCTGCTGGGCCCACTGCTACCTGCCCCCTGCTGGGCCCACTGCTACCTGCCCCCTGCTGGGCCCACTGCTACCTGCTGGGCCCACTGCTACCTGCCCCCTGCTGGGCCCACTGCTACCTGCTGGGCCACACACCTGCTACCTGCCCCCTGCCGGGCCACACAGCTGCCCCCTGCCGGGTCACACACCTGCTACCTGCCCCCTGCCGGGTCACACACCTGCTACCTGCCGGGTCACACACCTGCTATCTGCCCCCTGCCGGGTCACACACCTGCTACCTGCCCCCTGTAGGGTCACACACCTGCTACCTGCCCCCTGCCGGGTCACACACCTGCTACCTGCCGGGTCACACATACCTGCTACCTGCCAGCTCACACACCTGCTACCTGCCCCCTGCCGGGTCACACACCTGCTATCTGCCCCCTGCCAGGTCACACACCTACTACCTGCCCCCTGCCGGGTCACACACACCTACTACCTGCCCCCTGCCGGGTCACACACACCTACTACCTGCCCCCTGCCGGGTCACACACACCTACTACCTGCCCCCTGCCGGGTCACACACATCTACTACCTGCCCCCTGCCGGGTCACACACCTACTACCTGCCCCCTGCCGGGTCACACACCTACTACCTGCCCCCTGCCAGGTCACACACCTACTACCTGCCCCCTGCTGGGTCACACACCTACTACCTGCCCCCTGCCGGGTCACACACCTGCTACCTGCCCCCTGCCAGGTCAGACAGGGTGTGTCATGCAGAGCACACACATACAGCAGAGCGTTACACTGCCGGGTCAAACAGGGTGTGTCATGCAGAGCACACATACAGCAGAGCATTACACTGCCATACAGTCACAGTATAAGCAGTGTTTGGGTGATACAGTCACAGTATAAGCAGTGTTTGGGTGATACAGTCACAGTATACGCAGTGTTTGGGTGATACAGTCACAGTATAAGCAGTGTTTGGGTGATACAGTCACAGTATAAGCAGTGTTTGGGTGATACAGTCACAGTATAAGCAGTGTTTGGGTGATACAGTCACAGTATAAGCAGTGTTTGGGTGATACAGTCACAGTATAAGCAGTGTTTAGGTGATACAGTCACAGTATAAGCAGTGTTTGGGTGACACAGTCACAGTATAAGCAGTGTTTGGGTGATACAGTCACAGTATAAGCAGTGTTTGGGTGATACAGTCACAGTATAAGCAGTGTTTAGGTGATACAGTCACAGTATAAGCAGTGTTTAGGTGATACAGTCACAGTATAAGCAGTGTTTAGGTGATACAGTCACAGTATAAGCAGTGTTTGGGTGACAGTCACAGTATAAGCAGTGTTTGGGTGATACAGTCACAGTATAAGCAGTGTTTAGGTGATACAGTCACAGTATGAGCAGTGTTTGGGTGACACAGTCACAGTATGAGCAGTGTTTAGGTGATACAGTCACAGTATAAGCAGTGTTTGGGTGGTAGGTGATAGTCTGCCAATCACCAGAGAACCATCTGCCAAGCACCATAATGTGTACCCCCTTCCCTCCCGGTATTTACATCTTTTACATATTGCCGGCTTCCTTCCGCTACCTACGTAGCTGAACGTATCCCATAGCTGATCGTATCCCACCCTCTGTGATTTTCCATCACCTTCTCTTTCTGGATCATCTTCTTGTAAAGGAAGTCGGGGTAGGTCCGCATGGGGTAGAAGGTTCCGGATCCTTCGGCGCACATGAAGACACCATTCTCATAGACGACATGACCGCGGCTGATGGTGACAAGGGCCACACCGTGGCACCGCATGTTTTCATACAGGTTGAAGTCCCCACCTTGGATCTGGGTGCTGGCGGAGAGGGTCCTGGACAGGAGATCAGACGGTAAGAGAGAAAGCATGAAACAGCCCCACCTCTGACCAGGAATAAACCCATTCCCTGTGAGATCTGCGTCACAGTCTGAAGTTATAACGCCCGATGTGAATATAATCCAGAGAACCTATTACCAGACTTGAAATTCCCATCTCAATTCCCTGCAACTCTCTCTTTCATAATAAAGGCCATGGAGCTGCAAGTCATTTAGCAGGGTGGTGTGATATCAGTCATTAGATGGACTGTGCACACTGTGAGTGTATAGAATAATCATGTTCAATATAACGGGAGTTATGTAAAAACTCCCACAATGCACTGCCAACCCCTGTGGCAAACCTAGCCACTTATTGCAGAACATTTAAAGGTTGTCTGAAATAGCTGTGTTACCCTGGTGTAAAAATGTATTCGTGTTAATGTCAAAGTTATATATTCTTATGTTAAAACCCGGTTCTGCTGTACGGAGGGATAATCCACTTAACAGGATATTCTAGTGGGAGTGCCCCTCCCGTACAGCAGTGCATGGTGGGAGAAATGTCCTGTATTTGCAGTTTCCCATGTAGTCCACTACTGTATAGTCCCTGTAAGGGGATTAAGGAAACCCTTTGCATGGGGAATTGCATAAATGCTGGAGCTGTGAATAAACTAATCAGTTGACTCCCAGAACTGTGTTTCGTCCGGTTACTGGGGGATTTGGGATATTGCCTTACTTTCCAGCGCTTTATTTGTATTACCTTATTAGACCAGCGGAGATATTGGGATTTAATATTGCAGCTCCGCTACAACCCCCACTGTGTGAGCAGAAATACAGCACACAATAAGGAGAAATAGGAGAAAAATGGGCTGAAATGTGTCTGTTGCGGATCACGTGGCTTAATATGCAAATTAACTACTTTCAGTGTGATCATATCAAGCCACCTCTAGCCAAACCCACCCAGCTCTCACTGTCCCCAAATACTGTTAGGAATAAGGAAGCTTACTATTCATCCCACTAGAACACCCATTAATTAACCTCTGACCAAACCCACCCAGCTCCCACTGTCCCCAAATACTGTTATGAATAAGGAATCTTACTATTCATCCCACTAGAACACCCATTAATTAACCTTTAACCAAACCCACCCAGCTCTCACTGTCCCCAAATACTGTTAGGAATAAGGAAGCTTACTATTCATCCCACTAGAACACCCATTAATTAACCTCTAACCAAACCCACCCAGCTCTCACTGTCCCCAAATACTGTTAGGAATAAGTATGCTTACTATTCATCCCACTAGAACACCCATTAATTAACCTCTGACCGAACCCACCCAGCTCTTACTGTCCCCAAATACTGTTATGAATAAGGAAGCTTACTATTCATCCCACTAGAACACCCATTAATTAACCTCTGGCCAAACCCACCCAGCTCACACTGTCCCCAAATACTGTTAGGAATAAGGAAGCTTACTATTCATCGCACTAGAACACCCATTAATTAACCTCTAACCAAACCCACGCAGCTCTCACTGTCCCCAAATACTGTTATGAATAAGGAAGCTTACTATTCATCCCACTAGAACACCCATTAATTAACCTCTAACCAAACCCACTCAGCTCTCACCGTCCCCAAATACTGTTAGGAATAAGGAGGCTTACTATTAATCCCACTAGAACACCCATTAATTAACCTCTAGCCAAACCCACCCAGCTCCCACAGTTCCCAAATACTGTTAGGAAAAAGGAAGCTTACTATTCATCCCACTAGAACACCCATTAATTAACCTCTGACCAAACCCACCCAGCTCCCACAGTTCCCAAATACTGTTAGGAATAAGAAAGCTTACTATTCATCCCACTAGAACACCCATTAATGAACCTCTAACCAAACCCACTCAGCTCTCTAACCAAACCCACTCAGCTCTCACTGTCCCCAAATACTGCTAGAAATAAGGAAGCTTACTATTAATCCCACTAGAACACACATTAATTAACCTCTGGCCAAACCCACCCAGCTCTCACTGTCCAGAAATACTGTTAGGAATAAGGAAGCTTACTATTCATCCCACTAGAACACCCATTAATTAACCTCTGGCCAAACCCACCCAGCTCTCACTGTCCCCAAATACTGTTAGGAATAAGGAAGGTTACTATTCATCCCACTAGAACACCCATTAATTAACCTTTGACCAAACCCACCTAGCTCTCACTGTCCCCAAATACTGTTAGGAATAAGGAAGCTTACTATCAGTCCCACTAGAACACCCATTAATTAACCTCTGACCAAACCCACCTAGCTCTCACTGTCCCAAATAGTGTTAGGAATAAGGAAGCTTACTATTCATCCCACTATAACACCCATTAATTAACCTCTGGCCAAACCCACCCAGCTCACACTGTCCCCAAATACTGTTAGGAATAAGGAAGCTTACTATTCATCCCACTAGAACACCCATTAATTAACCTCTAACCAAACCCACGCAGCTCTCACTGTCCCCAAATACTGTTATGAATAAGGAAGCTTACTATTCATCGCACTAGAACACCCATTAATTAACCTCTAACCAAACCCACCCAGCTCTCACTGTCCCCAAATACTGTTAGGAATAAGGAAGCTTACTATTCATCCCACTAGAACACCCATTAATTAACCTCTAGCCAAACCCACCCAGCTCTCACTGTCCCCAAATACTGTTATGAATAAGGAAGCTTACTATTCATCCCACTAGAACACCCATTAATTAACCTCTAACCAAACCCACCCAGCTCTCACTGTCCCCAAATACTGTTAGGAATAAGGAAGCTTACTATTCATCGCACTAGAACACACATTAATTAAAATCAGTCTTAGATTGAATATTTTGTGTATTACTCCCTCTTGACAGAGCTCACTTAGTCGCTTCTGGATCCCAGACCACCACGTCAGCGTCCGCGCCGGGGATGATGCGTCCCTTCCGTGGGTACATATTGTGAATCTTGGCGGCGTTGGAGCTGGTCACGGCCACAAAGCGATTCTCATCCATCTTCCCTCCGATCTGAGAAACGATCATCACTTAGTATTTTTACTCGGCAAGATTCACCCATCACGTGACCCCCCTCAGCAAGGGTAGATTCGGACCCATAGTATGTGAGCCGGAGGCATGCAGTGTGGGGGGGGGGGGGGGGGGGAGGTCAGACTCTGGCAGCGTGGGGGGTCGAGCGGTCAGACTCTGGCAGCGTGGGGGGTCGAGCGGTCAGACTCTGGCAGCGTGGGGGGTCGAGCGGTCAGACTCTGGCAGCGTGGGGGGTCGAGCGGTCAGACTCTGGCAGCGTGGGGGGTCGAGCGGTCAGACTCTGGCAGCGTGGGGGGTCGAGCGGTCAGACTCTGGCAGCGTGGGGGGTCGAGCGGTCAGACTCTGGCAGCGTGGGGGGTCGAGCGGTCAGACTCTGGCAGCGTGGGGGGTCGAGCGGTCAGACTCTGGCAGCGTGGGGGGTCGAGCGGTCAGACTCTGGCAGGGTGGGGGGTCGAGCGGTCAGACTCTGGCAGCGTGGGGGGTCGAGCGGTCAGACTCTGGTATGGGGGGCGCTTTGACGCTTGTAGTATGAGGGGAGGTCAGACTCTCGCGGTATGGTGGGTCTCTGACGCTTGCATTATTGGGGGCGGTCAGACTCTTGCAGTGTGGGGCGGGGCGGTCAGACTCTTGCACCGTGAGTGGGAGTGGTATGGGGGGCGCTTTGACGCTTGTAGTATGAGGGGCGGTCAGACTCTTGCACCGTGAGTGGGAGTGGTATGGGGGGCGCTTTGACGCTTGTAGTATGAGGGGCGTTCAGACTCTTGCACCGTGAGTGGGAGTGGTATGGGGGGCGCTTTGACGCTTGTAGTATGTATGAGGGGCGGTCAGACTCTCGCGGTATGGTGGGTCTCTGATGCTTGCAGTATTGGGGGCGGTCAGACTCTTGCGGTATGGTGGGTCTCTGATGCTTGCAGTATTGGGGGCGGTCAGACTCTTGCGGTATGGTGGGTCACTGATGCTTGCAGTATGGGGACGGTCAGACTCTCGCAGCGTGGGGCGGTCAGACTCACGCAGCGTGGAGGGAAGCGGTCAGACTCTCGCAGCGTGGAGGGGGAGTGGTATGGGGGGCGGTCAGACTCGCAGAAAAGGGGAGCAAGAGGGTAGGTAGGAGGGAGCTTGACTCTTGCAATACGGGGTGCCATGGTTTCCATACCACGCCTCGCTCCCAGATGACGCTCATGCGGTCTTGCACACCTCCCACCCCGTGGGGGATCTTGGTGAAATCTTCCTTGCCCATGGCTTTCTGTTTAGTGGTGAAGGTTCTGTGATCTGAAGACACCACATTGAGCGTGTCACTGCAAGGCAAGAACAATACAATGGCTAGAAACCTTTACACATATAATTACAGACCAATAGAAACCCTCCCTGCTCCCGTTCCACAAGGTGTCTATCTACGCCTTTAGTACATTGTATCTCCGAGTCCTTACTTGGCCAGGAGACTCATGAGGTAGTTGGGTGTGTTGGTGTCCAGGCGCAGGGGAGGGACAGTGACGTAAGCAGCCGCGTGAGACCAATCCTGATGGTAGTAGTGGAGACCGTTCAGGGTTGCGTGGGCTGTAGTGGTTTCTCCGTACACGATTTTACCTGCAGTAATAATGCTGTGAGCTGTGGTGATTCACACAAATCATTACATTGTCGCCTCTTAATGAATGAGGCCACAGGGAGCGGACATCATGGAAAGTGTGGTATAACAGATCAGTAACTAGGATGTGTAGGAAAGACCAGGAACTAGTCAGATGTACTCACAGCTATACAGCCAAATACCCCACCAATAAATACTCACAGCTATACAGCCAAATACCCCACCAATAAATACTCACAGCTATACAGCCAAATACCCCACCAATCAATACTCACAGCTATACAGCCAAATACCCCACCAATCAATACTCACAGCAATACAGCCAAATACCCCACCAATAAATACTCACAGCAATGCAGCCAAATGCCCCACCAATTAATACTCACAGCTATACAGCCAAATACCCCACCAATAAATACTCACAGCTATACAGCCAAATACCCCACCAATCAATACTCACAGCTATACAGCCAAATACCCCACCAATCAATACTCACAGCAATACAGCCAAATACCCCACCAATAAATACTCACAGATATACAGCCAAATACCCCACCAATAAATACTCACAGCTATACAGCCAAATACCCCACCAATAAATATTCACAGCTATACAGCCAAATACCCCACCAATAAATACTCACAGCTATACAGCCAAATACCCCACCAATAAATACTCACAGCTATACAGCCAAATACCCCACCAATAAATACTCACAGCTATACAGCCAAATACCCCAATAAATACTCATAGCTATACAGCCAAATACCCCACCAATAAATACTCACAGCTATACAGCCAAATACCCCACCAATAAATACTCACAGCTATACAGCCAAATACCCCACCAATAAATACTCACAGCAATACAGCCAAATACCCCACCAATAAATACTCACAGCTATACAGCCAAATACCCCACCAATAAATACTCACAGCTATACAGCCAAATACCCCACCAATAAATACGCACAGCTATACAGCCAAATACCCCACCAATAAATACTCACAGCTATACAGCCAAATACCCCACCAATAAATACTCACAGCTATACAGCCAAATACCCCACCAATAAATACTCACAGCTATACAGCCAAATACCCCACCAATAAATACTCACAGCTATACAGCCAAATACCCCACCAATAAATACTCACAGCTATACAGCCAAATACCCCACCAATAAATACTCACAGCTATACAGCCAAATACCCCACCAATAAATACTCACAGCAATACAGCCAAATACCCCACCAATAAATACTCACAGCAATACAGCCAAATACCCCACCAATAAATACTCACAGCAATACAGCCAAATACCCCACCAATCAATACTCACAGCTATACAGCCAAATACCCAACCAATCAATACTCACAGCTATACAGCCAAATACCCCACCAATCAATACTCACAGCTATACAGCCAAATACCCCACCAATAAATACTCACAGCTATACAGCCAAATACCCCACCAATAAATACTCACAGGTATACAGCCAAATACCCCACCAATAAATACTCACAGCAATACAGCCAAATACCCCACCAATAAATACATACTCACAAAACAGCCAAATACACCAACAATACTCACAGCTATGCAGCCAAATACCCCACCAATAAATACACTCACAGCTATACAGCCAAATACCCCACCAATAAATACATACTCACAGCTATACAGCCAAATACCCCACCAATAAATACTCACAGCTATACAGCCAAATACCCCACCAATTAATAAATACTCACAGCTATACAGCCAAATACCCCACCAATTAATAAATACTCACAGCTATACAGCCAAATACCCCACCAATAAATACTCACAGCAATACAGCCAAATACCCCACCAATAAATACTCACAGCAATGCAGCCAAATGCCCCACCAATTAATACTCACAGCTATAAAGCCAAATACCCCACCAATTAATAAATACTCACAGCTATACAACCAAATACCCCGCCAATTAATAAATACTCACAACTATACAGCCAAATACCCCGCCAATTAATAAATACTCACAACTATACAGCCAAATACCCCGCCAATAAATAAATACTCACAACTATACAGCCAAATACCCCACCAATAAATAAATTCTCACAGCTATATAGCCAAATACCCTGCCAATAAATTCTCACAGCAATACAGCCAAATATCCCGCTTATAAATAAATACTCACAGCTTGATAACCAAATACTGTGCCTATAAATAATCACAACTCAATAACCAAATACCCCGCTTATAAATACTCCCAGCTGGATAACCAAATACCAAGCTTATAAATACTCCCAGCTGGATAACCAAATACCCCGCTTATAAATACTCCCAGCTGTATAGCCAAATACCCTGCTTATAAATACTCCCAGCTGGATAACCAAATACCCTGCTTATAAATACTCCCAGCTGGATAACCAAATACCCCGCTTATATAAATTAATACTCACAGCTGTATAACCAAATGCCCTGCCTATAAATACTCACAGCTGGATAACCAAATACCACGCTTATAAATACTCAAAACTGGATAACCAAATACCCCACTTATAAATAAATACTCCCAGCTGGATAACCAAATACCCCGCTTATAAATAAATACTCACAGCTGGATAACCAAATACCCTGCTTATAAATAAATACCTACAGCTGGATAACCAAATACCCCGCTTATAAATAAATACTCCCAGCTGGATAACCAAATACCCCGCTTATAAATACCTACAGTTGGATAACCAAATACCCTGCTTATAAATAAATACCTACAGCTGGATAACCAAATACCCCGCTTATAAATAAATACTCCCAGCTGGATAACCAAATACCCCGCTTATAAATACCTACAGTTGGATAACCAAATACCCTGCTTATAAATACTCACAGTTGGATAACCAAATACACCGCTTATAAATAAATACTCACAACTGGATAACCAAATACCTCGCTTATAAATAAATACTCCCAGCTGGATAACCAAATACCCTTATAAATACTCCCAGCTGGATAACCAAATACCCTGCTTATAAATAAATACTCCCAAGCTGGATAACCAAATACCCCGCTTATAAATAAATACTCCCAGCTGGATAACCAAATACCCCGCTTATAAAGAAATACTTCCAGCTGGATAACCAAATACCCTGCTTATATAAATTAATACTCACAGCTGTATAACCAAATAGCCTTATAAATACTCACTGCTGGATAACCAAATACCCCACTTATAAATAAATACTCCCAGCTGGATAACCAAATACCCCGCTTATAAAGAAATACTTCCAGCTGGATAACCAAATACCCTGCTTATAAATACTCCCAGCTGGATAACTAAATACCCCACTTATATAAATTAATACTCACAGCTGTATAACCAAATAGCCTTATAAATACTCACTGCTGGATAACCAAATACCCTGCTTATAAATAAATACCTAAAGCTGGATAACCAAATACCCCGCTTATAAATAAATACTCCCAGCTGGATAACCAAATACCCTGCTTATAAATACTCCCAGCTGGATAACCAAATACCCCGCTTATATAAATTAATAGTCACAGCTGTATAACCAAATGCCCTACCTATAAATACTCACAGCTGGATAACCAAATACCCCGCTTATAAATACTCACAACTGGATAACCAAATACCCCACTTATAAATAAATACTCCCAGCTGGATAACCAAATACCCCGCTTATAAATAAATACTCCCAGCTGGATAACCAAATACCCCGCTTATAAAGAAATACTTCCAGCTGGATAACCAAATACCCTGCTTATAAATACTCCCAGCTGGATAACTAAATACCCCACTTATATAAATTAATACTCACAGCTGTATAACCAAATAGCCTTATAAATACTCACTGCTGGATAACCAAATACCCTGCTTATAAATAAATACTCCCAGCTGGATAACCAAATACCCCGCTTATAAATAAATACTCCCAGTTGGATAACCAAATACCCCGCTTTTAAATAAATACTCCCAGCTGGATAACCAAATACCCCGCTTATAAAGAAATACTTCCAGCTGGATAACCAAATACCCTGCTTATAAATACTCCCAGCTGGATAACCAAATACCCCACTTATATAAATTAATACTCACAGCTGTATAACCAAATACCTTTATAAATACTCCCAGCTGGATAACCAAATACCCCGCTTATATAAATTAATACTCACAGCTGTATAACCAAATGCCCTGCCTATAAATACTCACAGCTGGATAACCAAATACCCCGCTTATAAATACTCACAACTGGATAACCAAATACCCCACTTATAAATAAATACTCCCAGCTGGATAACCAAATACCCCGCTTATAAATAAATACTCCCAGCTGGATAACCAAATACCCCGTGAATAAAGAAATACTTCCAGCTGGATAACCAAATACCCTGCTTATAAATACTCCCAGCTGGATAACTAAATACCCCACTTATATAAATTAATACTCACAGCTGTATAACCAAATACCTTTATAAATACTCCCAGCTGGATAACCAAATACCGCGCTTATAAAGAAATACTCCGAGCTGGATAACCAATAACCCGCTTATAAAGAAATATTTGCAGCTGTATAACCAAATACCCCGCTTATAAATAAATACTCCCAGCTGGATAACCAAATACCCCGCTTATAAATAAATACTCCCAGCTGGATAACCAAATACCCCGCTTATAAAGAAATACTCCCAGCTGGATAACCAAATACCCCGCTTATAAAGAAATACTCCCAGCTGGATAACCAAATACCCTGCTTATAAATACTCCCAGCTGGATAACCAAATACCCCACTTATATAAATTAATACTCACAGCTGTATAACCAAATGCCCTGCCTATAAATACTCACAGCTGGATAACCAAATACCCCGCTTATAAATACTCACAACTGGATAACCAAATACCCCACTTATAAATAAATACTCCCAGCTGGATAACCAAATACCCCGCTTATAAATAAATACTCCCAGCTGGATAACCAAATACCCCGCTTATAAATAAATACTCCCAGCTGGATAACCAAATACCCCGCTTATAAAGAAATACTTCCAGCTAGATAACCAAATACCCTGCTTATAAATACTCCCAGCTGGATAACTAAATACCCCACTTATATAAATTAATACTCACAGCTCTATAACCAAATAGCCTTATAAATACTCACTGCTGGATAACCAAATACCCTGCGTATAAATAAATACTCCCAGCTGGATAACCAAATACCCCGCTTATAAATAAATACTCCCAGCTGGATAACCAAATACCCCGCTTATAAATAAATACTCCCAGCTGGATAACCAAATACCCCGCTTATAAATAAATACTCCCAGCTGGATAACCAAATACCCCGCTTATAAATAAATACTCCCAGCTGGATAACCAAATACCCTGCTTATAAATACTCCCAGCTGGATAACCAAATACCCTGCTTATAAATACTCCCAGCTGGATAACCAAATACCCCACTTATATAAATTAATACTCACAGCTGTATAACCAAATACCTTTATAAATACTCCCAGCAGGATAACCAAATACCCCGCTTATAAAGAAATACTCCGAGCTGGATAACCAATAACCCGCTTATAAAGAAATATTTGCAGCTGTATAACCAAATACCCCGCTTATAAATAAATACTCAAAGCTGGATAACCAAATACCCCGCTTATAAATACCTACAGTTGGATAACCAAATACCCCGCTTAGAAATACTCCCAGCTGTATAGCCAAATACCAAGCTTATAAATACTCCCAGCTGGATAACCAAATACCCTGCTTATAAATACTCCCAGCTGCATAAACAAATACCCCGCTTAGATAAATTAATACTCACAGCTGTATAACCAAATGCCCTGCCTATAAATACTCCCAGCTGGATAACCAAATACCCCGCTTACAAATACTCACAACTGGATAACCAAATACCCCGCTTATAAATAAATACTCCCAGCTGGATAACCAAATACCCCGCTTATAAATAAATACTCCCAGCTGGATAACCAAATACCCTTATAAATACTTACAGCTGGATAACCAAATACCCTGCTTATAAATAAATACTCCCAGCTGGATAACCAAATACCCCGCTTATAAATAAATACTCCAAGCTGGATAACCAAATACCCCGCTTATAAAGAAATACTCCCAGCTGGATAACCAAATACCCTGCTTATAAATACTCCCAGCTGGATAACCAAATACCCTGCTTATAAATACTCCCAGATGGATAACCAAATACCCCGCTTATAAATAAATACTCATATCTGGATAACCAAATACCCCGCTTATAAATAAATACTCCCAGCTGGATAACAAAATACCCCGCTTATAAATAAATACTCCCAGCTGGATAACCAAATACCCCGCTTATAAATAAATACTCCCAGCTGGATAACCAAATACCCCGCTTATAAATAAATACTCACAGCTGGATAACCAAATACCCTGCTTATAAATAAATACCTACAGCTGGATAACCAAATACCCCGCTTATAAATAAATACTCCCAGCTGGATAACCAAATACCCCGCTTATAAATACCTACAGTTGGATAACCAAATACCCTGCTTATAAATAAATACCTACAGCTGGATAACCAAATACCCCGCTTATAAATAAATACTCCCAGCTGGATAACCAAATACCCCGCTTATAAATACCTACAGTTGGATAACCAAATACCCTGCTTATAAATACTCACAGTTGGATAACCAAATACCCCGCTTATAAATAAATACTCACAACTGGATAACCAAATACCTCGCTTATAAATAAATACTCCCAGCTGGATAACCAAATACCCTTATAAATACTCCCAGCTGGATAACCAAATACCCTGCTTATAAATAAATACTCCCAAGCTGGATAACCAAATACCCCGCTTATAAATAAATACTCCCAGCTGGATAACCAAATACCCCGCTTATAAAGAAATACTCCTAGCTGGATAACCAAATACCCTGCTTATAAATACTCACAACTGGATAACCAAATACCCCGCTTATAAATAAATACTCCCAGCTGAATAACCAAATACCCCGCTTATAAATAAATGCTCCCAGCTGGATAACCAAATACCCTTATAAATACTCACAGCTGGATAACCAAATACCTTGCTTATAAATAAATACTCCCAGCGGGATAACCAAATACCCCGCTTATAAATAAATACTCCCAGCTGGATAACCAAATACCCCGCTTATAAAGAAATACTCCCAGCTGGATAACCAAATACCCTGCTTATAAATACTCCCAGCTGGATAACCAAATACCCCACTTATATAAATTAATACTCACAGCTGTATAACCAAATACCTTTATAAATACTCACAGCTGGATAACCAAATACCCCGCTTATAAAGAAATACTCCCAGCTGGATAACCAAATACCCCGCTTATAAATAAATACTCACAGCTGGATAACCAAATACCAGGCTTATAAATAAATACTCCTAGCTGGATAACAAAATACCCCGCTTATAAATAAATAATCACAGCTGGATAACCAAATACCCCGCTTATAAATACCTACAGCTGGATAACCAAATACCCCGCTTATAAATAAATACTCCCAGCTGGATAACCAAATACCCCGCTTATAAATAAATACTCCCAGCTGGATAACCAAATACCCCGCTTATAACCAAATACTCATAGCTGGATAACCAAATACCCCGCTTATAAATAAATACTCCCAGCTGGATAACCAAATACCCCACTTATAACCAAATACTCATAGCTGGATAACCAAATACCTCGCTTATAAATAAATACTCCCAGCTGGATAACCAAATACCCCACTTATAACCAAATACTCATAGCTGGATAACCAAATACCCCGCTTATAAATAAATACTCCCAGTTGGATAACCAAATACCCCACTTATAAATAAATAAATACTCACAGCTGGATAACCAAATACCCTGCTTATAAATAAATACTCCCAGCTGGATAACCAAATACCCTGCTTTTAAATAAATACTCACAGTTGGATAACCAAATACCCCACTTATAAATAAATACTCCCAGCTGGATAACCAAATACCCCGCTTATAAATAAATACTCCCAGCTGGATAACCAAATACCCCGCTAATAAATAAATACTCCCAGCTGGATAACCAAATACCCCGCTTATAAATAAATACTCATAGCTGGATAACCAAATACCCCGCTTATAAATAAATACTCACAGTTGGATAACCAAATACCCCGCTTATAAATAAATACTCCCAGCTGGATAACCAAATACCCCACTTATAAATAAATACTCATAGCTGGATAACCAAATACCCCGCTTATAAATAAATACTCCCAGCTGGATAACCAAATACCCCGCTTATAAATAAATACTCACAGTTGGATAACCAAATACCCCGCTTATAAATAAATACTCCCAGCTGGATAATCAAATACCCCACTTATAAATAAATACTCATATCTGGATAACCAAATACCCCGCTTACAAATAAATACTCCCAGATGGATAACCAAATAACCCACTTATAAATAAATACTCCCAGCTGGATAACCAAATACCCCGCTTATAAATAAATACTCCTAGCTGGATAACCAAATACTCTGCTTATAAATAAATACTCACAGTTGGATAACCAAATACCCTGCTTATAAATAAATACTCACAGTTGGATAACCAAATACCCCACTTATAAATAAATACTCACAGTTGGATAACCAAATACCCCGCTTACAAATAAATACTCACAGTTGGATAACCAAATACCGATAACCAAATACCCCGCTTATAAATGAATACTCCCAGCTGGATAACCAAATACCCCGCTTATAAATGAATACTCCCAGCTGGATAACCAAATACCCCGCTTATAAATAAATACTCCCAGCTGGATAACCAAATACCCCGCTTATAAATAAATACTCCCAGCTGGATAACCAAATACTCCACTTATAAATAAATACTCCCAGCTGGATAACCAAATACCCAGCTTATAAATAAATACTCCCAGCTGGATAACCAAATACTCCACTTATAAATAAATACTCCCAGCTGGATAACCAAATACCCAGCTTATAAATAAATACTCCCAGCTGGATAACCAAATACCCCGCTTATAAATAAATACTCCCAGCTGGATAAACAAATACCCCGCTTATAAATAAATACTCACAGCTGGATAACCAAATACCCCGCTTATAAAGAAATACTCCCAGCTGGATAACCAAATACCCCACTTATAAATAAATACTCCCAGCTGGATAACCAAATACCCTGCTTATAAATAAATACTCCCAGCTGGATAAACAAATACCCCGCTTATAAATAAATACTCACAGCTGGATAACCAAATACCCCGCTTATAAAGAAATACTCCCAGCTGGATAACCAAATACCCCACTTATAAATAAATACTCCCAGCTGGATAACCAAATACCCCGCTTATAAATAAATACTCCCAGCTGGATAACCAAATACCCTGCTTATAAATAAATACTCCCAGCTGGATAACCAAATACCCCGCTTATAAATAAATACTCACAGCTGGATAACCAAATACCCTGCTTATAAATAAATACCTACAGCTGGATAACCAAATACCCCGCTTATAAATAAATACTCCCAGCTGGATAACCAAATACCCCGCTTATAAATACCTACAGTTGGATAACCAAATACCCTGCTTATAAATAAATACCTACAGCTGGATAACCAAATACCCCGCTTATAAATAAATACTCCCAGCTGGATAACCAAATACCCCGCTTATAAATAAATACTCCCAGCTGGATAACCAAATACCCTGCTTATAAATAAATACTCATAGCTGTATAACCAAATCAAACAATATTTAGATCCAATATACAGATAATCACTCAGGGCTCTAGAAGCTTGTTGGGGAGTGGATGGGTCAGTGATATTTTGGATGACTGGAGACTGTCATTGGTTTGAGGTGTTATTGAAATTTATACTATAGGGTCTACTCAATAAAAGAGAATAGCAGGCAACTGAGACGGGAATTTCAAAGTTAAGACCAATGTAGCCGAACTGAAAACAATCTCCCGATCAGCTGCAGTGGTGAATGTTTCCAACTCGGCTACTTTGGACTTCAGTCTATTTAACCCACGACTAACTGAATGGTTCAAGTCTTTCCATTAAGCTGTATATCCATCTATCGGGGGCACTGAGGATCTGGTAACTTCTCACCTTGCATTTTGGCAGAGGCAACGACATCACCGGCCGCCATGCTGGAAACATTCACCAAATACAAAGGACAAAAGGTCTAAGGAGCAGAATGAAAGGATTCGTTACTACATCACAGGGCCGCAGGCAGTACAAGCACAGACAGGCAGGGGGCACTCTTACCCGGTTAGCGATGGTTATTGCTCGGTGCACAGCCTCTGCTTCTAGCTGTATATATGGGAGAGAGAGAGAACACAGGGTTAATTACTGAGCTCCTCTTATCCCAGGGCCCACCGCGGTCAGTGCAGCCCCTGTATATTACTCATGTATCTAGAGAGAGCGCACAGGGTTAATTACTGAGCTCCTCTTATCCCAGGGCCCACCGCGGTCAGTACGGCCCCTGTATATTACTCACGTATCTAGAGAGCGCAAAGGGTTAATAACTGAGCTCCTCTTATCCCAGGGCCCACCGCGGTCAGTGCGGCGCCTGTATATTACTCACGTATCTAGAGAGCGCAAAGGGTTAATAACTGAGCTCCTCTTATCCCAGGGCCCACCGCGGTCAGTGCGGCCCCTGTATATTACTCACGTATCTAGAGAGCGCAAAGGGTTAATAACTGAGCTCCTCTTATCCCAGGGCCCACCGCGGTCAGTACAGCCCCTGTATATTACTCATGTATCTAGAGAGAGCGCACAGGGTTAATTACTGAGCTCCTCTTATCCCAGGGCCCACCGCGGTCAGTGCAGCCCCTGTATATTACTCACGTATCTAGAGAGCGCACAGGGTTAATTACTGAGCTCCTCTTATCCCAGGGCCCACCACGGTCAGTGCGGCCCCTGTATATTACTCACGTATCTAGAGAGCGCAAAGGGTTAATAACTGAGCTCCTCTCATCCCAGGGCCCACCGCGGTCAGTGTGGCCCCTGTATATTACTCGTGTAACTAGAGAGAGCGCACAGGGTTAATTACTGAGCTCCTGTTATCACAGGGCCCACCGCGGTCAGTGCAGCCCCTGTATATTACTCACATCTCTATAGAGAGCGCAAAGGGTTAATAACTGAGCTCCTCTCATCCCAGGGCCCACCGCGGTCAGTGCGGCCCCTGTATATTACTCACATCTCTATAGAGAGCGCACAGGGTTAATTACTGAGCTCCTCTTATCCCAGGGCCCACCGCGGTCAGTGCAGCCCCTGTATATTACTCGCGTATCTAGAGAGCGCATAGGGTTAATTACTGAGCTCCTCTTATCCCGGGGCCCACCGCGGTCAGTGCGGCGCCTGTATATTACTCACATCTCTATAGAGAGCGCACAGGGTTAATTAATGAGCTCCTCTTATCCCAGAGCCCACCGCGGTCAGTACAGCCACTGTATATTACTCACATCTCTATAGAGAGCGCACAGGGTTAATTACTGAGCTCCTCTTATCCCAGGGCCCACCGCGGTCAGTGCAGCCCCTGTATATTACTCACGTATCTAGAGAGAGCGCACAGGGTTAATTACTGAGCTCTTCCTATCCCAGGGCCCACCGCGGTCAGTGCGGCGCCTGTATATTACTCACGTATCTAGAGAGCGCACAGGGTTAATTACTGAGCTCCTCTTATCCCAGGGCCCACCGCGGCCAGTGTGGCCCCTGTATATTACTCACGTATCTAGAGAGCGCAAAGGGTTAATAACTGAGCTCCTCTTATCCCAGGGCCCACCACGGTCAGTGCAGCCCCTGTATATTACTCGCGTATCTAGAGAGAGCGCACAGGGTTAATTACTGAGCTCCTCTTATCCCAGGGCCCACCACGGTCAGTGCAGCCCCTGTATATTACTCGCGTATCTAGAGAGAGCGCATAGGGTTAATTACTGAGCTCCTCTTATCCCAGGGCCCACCGCGGTCAGTGCAGCCCCTGTATATTACTCGCGTATCTAGAGAGAGCGCACAGGGTTAATTACTGAGCTCCTCTTATCCCAGGGCCCACCGCGGTCAGTGCAGCCCCTGTATATTACTCACGTATCTAGAGAGAGCGCACAGGGTTAATAACTGAGCTCCTCTTATCCCAGGGCCCACCGCGGTCAGTGCGGCGCCTGTATATTACTCATGTATCTAGAGAGCGCACAGGGTTAATTACTGAGCTCCTCTTATCCCAGGGTCCACCGCGGTCAGTGCGGCGCCTGTATATTACTCACGTATCTAGAGAGAGCGCACAGGGTTAATTACTGAGCTCCTCTTATCCCAGTGCCCACCGCGGTCAGTGCGGCCCCTGTATATTACTCATGTATCTAGAGAGAGCGCACAGGGTTAATTACTGAGCTCCTCTTATCCCAGGGCCCACCACGGTCAGTGCGGCCCCTGTATATTACTCACGTATCTAGAGAGCGCACAGGGTTAATAACTGAGCTCTTCTTATCCCAGTGCCCACCACGGTCAGTGTGGCGCCTGTATATTACTCATGTATCTAGAGAGCGCACAGGGTTAATAACTGAGCTCCTCTTATCCCAGGGCCCACCACGGTCAGTGCGGCGCCTGTATATTACTCACGTATCTAGAGAGAGCGCACAGGGTTAATTACTGAGCTCCTCTTATCCCAGGGCCCACCGCGGTCAGTGCGACGCCTGTATATTACTCACGTATCTAGAGAGAGCGCACAGGGTTAATTACTGAGCTCCTCTTATCCCAGGGCCCACCGCGGTCAGTGCGACGCCTGTATATTACTCACGTATCTAGAGAGAGCGCACAGGGTTAATTACTGAGCTCTTCTTATCCCAGGGCCCACCGCGGTCAGTGCGGCGCCTGTATATTACTCACGTATCTAGAGAGAGCGCACAGGGTTAATAACTGAGCTCCTCTTATCCCAGGGCCCACCGCGGTCAGTGCGGCGCCTGTATATTACTCACGTATCTAGAGAGCGCACAGGGTTAATTACTGAGCTCCTCTTATCCCAGTGCCCACCGCAGTCAGTGCGGCCCCTGTATATTACTCACGTATCTAGAGAGAGCGCACAGGGTTAATAACTGAGCTCCTCTTATCCCAGGGCCCACCGCGGTCAGTGCGGCCCCTGTATATTACTCACGTATCTAGAGAGAGCGCACAAGGTTAATAACTGAGCTCCTCTTATCCCAGGGCCCACCGCGGTCAGTGCGGCCCCTGTATATTACTCACGTATCTAGAGAGAGCGCACAGGGTTAATAACTGAGCTCCTCTTATCCCAGGGTCCACCACGGTCAGTGCGGCGCCTGTATATTACTCACGTATCTAGAGAGAGCGCACAGGGTTAATTACTGAGCTCCTCTTATCCCAGGGCCCACCGCGGTCAGTGCAGCCCCTGTATATTACTCACGTATCTAGAGAGCGCACAGGGTTAATTACTGAGCTCCTCTTATCCCAGTGCCCACCGTGGTCAGTGCGGCCCCTGTATATTACTCACGTATCTAGAGAGCGCACAGGGTTAATTACTGAGCTCCTCTTATCCCAGGGCCCACCGCGGTCAGTACAGCCCCTGTATATTACTCACGTATCTAGAGAGCGCACAGGGTTAATTACTGAGCTCCTCTTATCCCAGGGCCCACCGCGGTCAGTGCAGCCCCTGTATATTACTCACGTATCTAGAGAGCGCACAGGGTTAATAACTGAGCTCCTCTTATCCCAGGGCCCACCGCGGTCAGTGCAGCCCCTGTATATTACTCACGTATCTAGAGAGAGCGCACAAGGTTAATTACTGAGCTCTTCCTATCCCAGGGCCCACCGCGGTCAGTGCGGCGCCTGTATATTACTCACGTATCTAGAGAGCGCACAGGGTTAATTACTGAGCTCCTCTTATCCCAGGGCCCACCGTGGTCAGTGCGGCGCCTGTATATTACTCACGTATCTAGAGAGAGCGCACAGGGTTAATAACTGAGCTCCTCTTATCCCAGGGCCCACCGCGGTCAGTGCGGCGCCTGTATATTACTCACGTATCTAGAGAGCGCACAGGGTTAATAACTGAGCTCCTCTTATCCCAGGGCCCACCGCGGTCAGTGCGGCGCCTGTATATTACTCATGTATCTAGAGAGAGCGCACAGGGTTAATTACTGAGCTCCTCTTATCCCAGGGCCCACCGCAGTCAGTGCGGCCCCTGTATATTACTCACGTATCTAGAGAGCGCACAGGGTTAATAACTGAGCTCCTCTTATCCCAGGGCCCACCGCGGTCAGTGCAGCCCCTGTATATTACTCACGTATCTAGAGAGCGCACAGGGTTAATTACTGAGCTCCTCTTATCCCAGGGCCCACCGCGGTCAGTGCAGCCCCTGTATATTACTCACGTATCTAGAGAGAGCGCACAGGGTTAATTACTGAGCTCCTCTTATCCCAGTGCCCACCGCGGTCAGTGCGGCCCCTGTATATTACTCACGTATCTAGAGAGCGCACAGGGTTAATAACTGAGCTCCTCTTATCCCAGGGCCCACCGCGGTCAGTGCGGCGCCTGTATATTACTCATGTATCTAGAGAGAGCGCACAGGGTTAATAACTGAGCTCCTCTTATCCCAGGGCCCACCGCGGTCAGTGCGGCGCCTGTATATTACTCATGTATCTAGAGAGAGCGCACAGGGTTAATTACTGAGCTCCTCTTATCCCAGGGCCCACCGCGGTCAGTGCGGCGCCTGTATATTACTCATGTATCTAGAGAGAGCGCACAGGGTTAATTACTGAGCTCCTGTTATCCAAGGCCCAACCGCGGTCAGTGCGGCGCCTGTATATTACTCACGTATCTAGAGAGAGCGCACAGGGTTAATTACTGAGCTCCTCTTATCCCAGGGCCCACCGCGGTCAGTGCGGCGCCTGTATATTACTCACGTATCTAGAGAGCGCACAGGGTTAATTACTGAGCTCCTCTTATCCCAGGGCCCACCGCGGTCAGTGCGGCGCCTGTATATTACTCACGTATCTAGAGAGCGCACAGGGTTAATTACTGAGCTCCTCTTATCCCAGGGCCCACCGCGGTCAGTGCGGCCCTGTATATTACTCACGTATCTAGAGAGCGCACAGGGTTAATTACTGAGCTCCTCTTATCCCAGGGCCCACCGCAGTCAGTGCGGCCCCTGTATATTACTCATGTATCTAGAGAGAGCGCACAGGGTTAATTACTGAGCTCCTCTTATCCCAGGGCCCACCGCGGTCAGTGCGGCCCCTGTATATCTAGAGATTTACGCATCCCATGCACATTCCCACTTTCAGGTGAGATACAGTCACCCAAACTGCAGAACGCCCCAAATCTCTTTACCCCCTTCGTGAGGCTAGGATGTCTGTGGCGAACCAATGCAGGCATGTTATATAGGAATGCTTTAATGAAATAATAAAAATAGAGCACGGTACTGGGCCTCTAGCATAGTGACCCCCATCGAAGCACAGGAGCTTGCAATCAGCTGCCATCCAATGCCCGAGTAATAAGTGCAGAATATTATCTGTTACCACATCAAACCATGAACTGTCACGTGTTACAACTCCATGTAACACGCAAAATTACAGTAAACTCAACAGCCAGCATTAATCTGCATCACAGGAGATACTCTGTAACGTGACCATCTTCACGGGATTAAACTGCAAAAGGAATAATTATGGGGTCAACTCAATATGTTCCCCCGAAATGCTAAAAACTAATCAGCGTGGTTCTGTGGGATCCGATCCTTGATTAGGTAATAGATTGGAAGTCAGGTAGAGGAAGGGGGCAGTAAGTAGGTTTTTTTATTTGAACTGAATTCTTTCGATCGGGCCCTGGCCAGCCCCTAGGAGGCGGGTGATATTTATGATAGATCTGCCAGCCCCCCGATTCCCCTGCTCAGTCTCTTATGGACATTAAGCACATGTTGGAGGACAGTGGTGCCGTTCATTCTGGGAGATATGAAGGTAGACTGGTTGGACCTAATCCAGGTTACTTCCTCACCTACTCAATGAATCCCAACAGCTCTAACCATACAGTGCTGGACTGGATCCTTGTATCTACCCAATGTGTTCAGTGATCACTGCCTGGAGTAATGTACGCGGAATCTAAATCCCATCACAATAAACCTCTGCAGTCATTGTTACTAGACGTTTTAAGAAGATTGACCTCCAGTCTTTCCTCAGTGACTTGAGTAAGTGTTAAACGTAATACAGATCTGTCCTTACAAACATCCCTGCTAAACTCATCAAATACGAAACTAACATTAATAAACCTGAGGGGGGGGGGAAGAGAGCAGGGGGAGGGGGGGAGAGAGAGAGCAGGGGGAGGGGGGAGAGAGAGAGAGCAGGGGGAGGGGGGGGGGGAGAGAGAGAGAGACAGAACAGGGGGAGGGGGGAGAGAGATAGACAGAACAGGGGGAGGGGGGGGAGAGAGAGAGCAGGGGGAGGGGGGAGGGGGGGAGAGAGAGAGAGACAGAACAGGGGGAGGGGGGAGAGAGATAGACAGAACAGGGGAGGGGGGGAGAGAGAGAGCAGGGGGAGGGGGAGGGGGGGAGAGAGAGAGAGAAAGAACAGGGGGAGGGGGGAGAGAGATAGACAGAACAGGGGGAGGGGAAAGCGAGAGAGAGAGAGACAGAGAGAGAGAGAGGCAGACAGAGAGAGGAGAGAGAGAGAGAGAGAGAGAGAGAGAGAGAGAGACAGAACAGGGGGAGGGGAAAGAGAGAGAGAGACAGAACAGGGGGAGGGGAAGAGAGAGAGAGAGAGCAGACAGAGAGAGAGAGAGAGAGAGAGAGAGAGAGAGAGAGAGACAGAACAGGGGGAGGGGAAAGAGAGAGAGAGAGAACAGGGGGAGGGAAAGAGAGAGAGAGAGACAGAACAGGGGGAGGGGGGGAGAGAGAGAGAGACAGAACAGGGGAGGGGAAAGAGAGAGAGAGAGAGAGACAGAGAGAAGGAGGCAGACAGAGAGAGAGACAGAGAGAACAGGGGAGGGAAAGAGAGAGACAGAACAGGGGGAGGGGAAAGAGAGAGAGAGAGACAGAAACAGGGGGAGGATAAAGAGAGAGAGAGAGACAGAACAGGGGGAGGGGAAAGAGAGAGAGAGAGAGAGAGAGCAGAACAGGGGGAGGGAAAGAGAGAGAGAGAACAGGGGGAGGGGAAAGAGAGAGACAGAACAGGGGGAGGGAAAGAGAGAGAGAGAGAGACAGAACAGGGGGAGGGAAAGAGAGAGAGAGAGACAGAACAGGGGGAGGGGAAAGAGGGAGAGAGAGAGAGACAGAACAGGGGAGGGGAAAGAGAGAAGAGAGGACAGAACAGGGGAGGGGAAAGAGGGAGAGAGAGAGAGACAGAACAGGGGGAGGGGAAAGAGAGAGAGAGAGACAGAACAGGGGGAGGGGGAAAGAGGGAGAGAGAGAGAGACAGAACAGGGGGAGGGGAAAGAGGGAGAGAGAGAGAGACAGAACAGGGGAGGGGAGAGAGAGAGAGAGAGAGAGAGAGACAGAACAGGGGGAGGGGAAAGAGAGAGACAGAACAGGGGGAGGGGAAAGAGGGAGAGAGAGAGAGAGACAGAACAGGGGGAGGGGAAAGAGAGAGACAGAACAGGGGAGGGGAAAGAGAGAGAGAGAGAACAGAACAGGGGGAGGGGAAAGAGAGAGAGAGACAGAACAGGGGAGGGGAGAGAGAGAGAGAGACAGAACAGGGGGAGGGGAGAGAGAGAGACAGAACAGGGGGAGGAAAGAGAGAGAGAGACAGAACAGGGGGAGGGGAGAGAGAGAGAGAGAGAGAGAGAGAGAGAGAGAGAGACAGAGAGAGAGAGAGAGAGAGAGAGAGAGAGACAGAGAGAGAGAGAGAGAGAGAGAGAGAGAGAGAGAGAGACAGAACAGGGGGAGGGGAAAGAGAGAGACAGAACAGGGGGGAGGGGAAAGAGAGAGAGAGAGACAGAACAGGGGGAGGGGAAAGAGAGAGAGAGAGAGAGAGAGAGAGAGAGAGAGAGAGAGAGGAGAGAGAGAGAGAGAGAGAGAGATACAGAGCAGGGGGAGGGGAAAGAGGAGAGACAGAACAGGGGGAGGGGAAAGAGAGAGAGAGAGAACAGGGGAGGGGAAAGAGAGAGACAGAACAGGGAGGAGGGGAAAGAGGGAGAGAGAGAGGAGACAGAACAGGGGGAGGGGAAAGAGAGAGACAGAACAGGGGGAGGGGAGAGAGAGAGAGAGAGAGAGAGAGAGAGAGAGAGAGAGAGAGAGAGAGAGGACAGAGAGAGAGAGAGAGAGAGAGAGACAGAGAGAGAGAGAGAGAGAGAGAGAGACAGAGAGAGAGAGAGAGAGAGAGAGACAGAGAGAGAGAGAGAGAGAGAGAGAGAGAGAGAGAGACAGAACAGGGGGAGGGAAAGAGAGAGACAGAACAGGGGGAGGGGAAAGAGAGAGAGAGAGACAGAACAGGGGGAGGGGAAAGAGAGAGAGAGAGAGAGAGGAGAGACAGGGAGAGAGAGAGAGAGAGAGAGAGAGAGAGAGAGAGAGAGAGAGAGAGAGAGAGAGAGAGAGAGAGAGATACAGAGCAGGGGGAGGGGAAAGAGAGAGAGACAGAACAGGGGGAGGGGGGGAGAGAGAGAACAGGGGGATTGGGGGAGAGAGACAGAACAGGGGGAGGGGAGGGAGAGAGATAGAACAGGTGGAGGGGGGATAGAAAGACAGAACAAGAGACAGTCGTGGCAAGGAAGAGGAAAGGGACACATACATAGGGGGGAGAAAAACGGGGGGGGGGGGGGCACCATGGGGGAAGCCCGCACAGGGCGCCGGGACACTTAAGGCCTTGGGTGTCATTCTCACCTCTTCAGGCCGGCTGATCTCAATTCCCTCAGGGCCGGTAATCCCCAGCTCCAGAGTCTCCTTAGCACCCTGAAAGAAACATGAATATACTGGTGAGTGCCAGGAGGTACCAGTTTACAAGCAAACCTCTCTATCTGGAGGAGATCAGCTGAATATAAGAACAGACTACTCAGTGCTCTGTGCGTAAAACTGATCTGACAGATCTGATTCTCTTCTTAACACAGACAGCCGCATATATCAAATACAGAGATTTTTTGGGATGCTGTAGGTGGGACTGTCCCTTTAAAACGAAAAATATGCCCTTATTTGGGGGAGGAGCAGCCATGTTAATCCTTTTCTATTAGATCAACTTACTAGTCCTTCTTAGTGCCCGGCTGCAGCCGCAGGTCTGACTGTGAGAACTAAGCCTGCGCATGTGCTCTAAGAGCCATACACATGGTAACTTGAGGCGACAGAAGGTGGGATAAAAATGGCGGCTCCCTCCCCCATACATAGAGTGTTATTGGGGAAGGAAGCCAGGAGGGGCTGGGGGTAAGTATATTTTATATAGTGTTTTTCTTTATTTGGTACAATGGGTCTACAGTGCTCATTAAAGTCACACAGTCCCTTTTAGAAACCAGACTTTCCTAGTGTAGAAATGTTAATTTTCTTATTAAGTAACAAATGTAGTCATAATAGTGACTTACGCGTAACTGAAAGATTGCATCACGTAAAAGAATAAATAAATAGAAAAATGTTAGTGAATGAATACAAATAAAGTACCTTATTGAGTACTGTTTGCTCTGTATAGATCCATCAGGGGAGTCAGAGAAAGAAGATCTGACCCAAAATGTCCGACCCCTTATATATCTATACAGGGCACAAAAGGTCTCAAACTTTATTTGCATTCTTTCATGAACCAATTTCTAGCTGAAATACCTTTACTTGATACACTCTTTACAATAAAGTCATTTAATATTTAGACTATAGATGTCCTTTAAGCTGCACAGGGAAATATATTAACTGAGGACCAGCCGCTCCCACCTCTGCCACCAGGTCGCCATTCTCCGCGTGGACCCGAGCCACGGCGCCAATGTCCTTGCAGTGTCGGAAGACTTGGTACAGCTCACTGTCCCGGAGCATGTACAGATCCTTGTAAGTCATGAACATTTGGAAAGAGTTCACCCCCTTCTCCCGCACCAGGGTTTCCATTTCTGCTCTGACCTGAGAGGAACAGAGAGGTGAGACCACTGGGGAAAGACCAAAGTCACATAGAACAGCATGGCCAAAATGACAGACATTTGTACTGGTCCAGCCGCAATGGAACAGTCAGAAGACCAAGTCTCAAGGTGAGACCACCTCCATTAGCGGCACATATAAAATAACAGTAGAGACCACCACAGTCCTGGTTAAAGTATATTGTAATTTTACTAATCTCTAAATAAGAGCCGAAAGTTAGAAAGTAAATAGATGATGAATAAAGTGATGCAATGTGGCTGCAGAGAGGAGAAAAACAATCTCCCACCCTGTGAAGACGAGGTCATTACCTTGGGTCCCCACCAGGTGACGCCCATGTGCAGAGCGTAGTCACAGCAAACCTTGGGATCCGCCAGGCTGCGGCACTTCTCGTAGGCATCCAGCAGGGAGATGTCCTTGTCGGGCAGAACGTGTCCGATGATCATGGTGGTTCCGCCCATGAGCGCCGCCTGCAGGAAGGAGAGAGTAACACACACGGTCTATAGATGACCAACTAGATCTGGTCACTAGTGGTGTTTACAGCTCAGCAAAGTCGTGAAGAGTCATCAAAGATGTAATAACTTTATTATAATAGGAACATGATCCCCATATTAAGGCATTGGAGGTGATGTATAATTAATGGGGCTATTCTAGTCCTGATTCCTTCAGTCGGGTTTTTACTCTTGCGTCTGTACGGTCTGTATAAAGCTGTCAGAATGGGGGTTATGTATAAATAGCGGCACTATCCTGATTCCTTCAGTAGGGTTTTTACTCTTGCGTCTGTACGGTCTGTATAAAGCTGTCAGAATGGGGGTTATGTATAAATAGCGGCACTATCCTTATTCCTTCAGTCGGGTTTTTAGTCTTGCGTCTGTACGGTCTGTATAAAGCTGTCAGAATGGGGGTTATGTATAAATAGCGGTGCTATCCTGATTCCTTTAGTCGGGTTTTTACTCTTGCGTCTGTACGGTCTTTATAAAGCTGTCAGAATGGGGGTTATGTATAAATAGCGGCGTTATCCTGATTCCTTCAGTCGGGTTTTTACTCTTGCGTCTGTACGGTCTGTATAAAGCTGTCAGAATGGGGGTTATGTATAAATAGCGGCGCTATCCTGATTCCTTCAGTCGGGTTTTTACTCTTGCGTCTGTACGGAATGTATAAAGCTGTCAGTATGGGGGTTATGTATAAATAGCGGCGCTATCCTGATTCCTTCAGTAGGGTTTTTACTCTTGCGTCTGTACGGTCTGTATAAAGCTGTCAGAATGGGGGATATGTATAAATAGCGGCTCTATCCTGATTCCTTCAGTCGGGTTTTTACTCTTGCGTCTGTACGGTCTGTATAAAGCTGTCAGAATGGGGGTTATGTATAAATAGCGGCGCTATCCTGATTCCTTCAGTAGGGTTTTTACTCTTGCGTCTGTACGGTCTGTATAAAGCTGTCAGAATGGTGGTTATGTATAAATAGCGGCGCTATCCAGATTCCTTCAGTCGGGTTTTTACTCTGTATAAAGCTGTCAGAACGGGGGTTATGTATAAATAGCGGCTCTATCCTGATTCCTTCAGTAGGGTTTTTACTCTTGCGTCTGTACGGTCTGTATAAAGCTGTCAGAATGGGGGTTATGTATAAATAGCGGCACTATCCTTATTCCTTCAGTCGGGTTTTTAGTCTTGCGTCTGTACGGTCTGTATAAAGCTGTCAGAATGGGGGTTATGTATAAATAGCGGTGCTATCCTGATTCCTTTAGTCGGGTTTTTACTCTTGCGTCTGTACGGTCTTTATAAAGCTGTCAGAATGGGGGTTATGTATAAATAGCGGCGTTATCCTGATTCCTTCAGTCGGGTTTTTACTCTTGCGTCTGTACGGTCTGTATAAAGCTGTCAGAATGGGGTTTATGTATAAATAGCGGATCTATCCTGATTCCTTCAGTCGGGTTTTTACTCTTGCGTCTGTACGGTCTGTATAAAGCTGTCAGAATGGGGGTTATGTATAAATAGCGGTGCTATCCTGATTCCTTTAGTCGGGTTTTTACTCTTGCGTCTGTACGGTCTTTATAAAGCTGTCAGAATGGGGGTTATGTATAAATAGCGGCGTTATCCTGATTCCTTCAGTCGGGTTTTTACTCTTGCGTCTGTACGGTCTGTATAAAGCTGTCAGAATGGGGGTTATGTATAAATAGCGGCGCTATCCTGATTCCTTCAGTCGGGTTTTTACTCTTGCGTCTGTACGGAATGTATAAAGCTGTCAGTATGGGGGTTATGTATAAATAGCGGCGCTATCCTGATTCCTTCAGTAGGGTTTTTACTCTTGCGTCTGTACGGTCTGTATAAAGCTGTCAGAATGGGGGATATGTATAAATAGCGGCTCTATCCTGATTCCTTCAGTCGGGTTTTTACTCTTGCGTCTGTACGGTCTGTATAAAGCTGTCAGAATGGGGGTTATGTATAAATAGCGGCGCTATCCTGATTCCTTCAGTAGGGTTTTTACTCTTGCGTCTGTACGGTCTGTATAAAGCTGTCATAATGGGGGTTATGTATAAATAGCGGCTCTATCCTGATTCCTTCAGTAGGGTTTTTACTCTTGCGTCTGTACGGTCTGTATAAAGCTGTCAGAACGGGGGTTATGTATAAATAGCGGCTCTATCCTGATTCCTTCAGTAGGGTTTTTACTCTTGCGTCTGTACGGTCTGTATAAAGCTGTCAGAATGTGGGTTATGTATAAATAGCGGCACTATCCTTATTCCTTCAGTCGGGTTTTTAGTCTTGCGTCTGTACGGTCTGTATAAAGCTGTCAGAATGGGGGTTATGTATAAATAGCGGTGCTATCCTGATTCCTTTAGTCGGGTTTTTACTCTTGCGTCTGTACGGTCTTTATAAAGCTGTCAGAATGGGGGTTATGTATAAATAGCGGCGTTATCCTGATTCCTTCAGTCGGGTTTTTACTCTTGCGTCTGTACGGTCTGTATAAAGCTGTCAGAATGGGGGTTATGTATAAATAGCGGCGCTATCCTGATTCCTTCAGTCGGGTTTTTACTCGTGCGTCTGTACGGTCTGTATAAAGCTGTCAGAATGGGGGTTATGTATAAATAGCGGATCTATCCTGATTCCTTCAGTCGGGTTTTTACTCTTGCGTCTGTACGGTCTGTATAAAGCTGTCAGAATGGGGGTTATGTATAAATAGCGGCGCTATCCTGATTCCTTCAGTGGGGTTTTTACTCTTGCGTCTGTACGGTCTGTATAAAGCTGTCAGAATGGGGGTTATGTATAAATAGCGGCGCTATCCTGATTCCTTCAGTGGGGTTTTTACTCTTGCGTCTGTACGGTATGTATAAAGCTGTCAGAATGGGGGTTATGTATAAATAGCGCGCTATCCTGATTCCTTCAGTCGGGTTTTTACTCTTGCGTCTGTATGGTCTGTATAAAGCTGTCAGAATGGGGGTTGTGTATAAATAGCGGCGCTATCCTGATTCCTTCAGTCAGGTTTTTACTCTTGCGTCTGTACGGTCTGTATAAAGCTGTCAGAATGGGGGTTATGTATAAATAGCGGCGCTATCCTGATTCCTTCAGTCGGGTTTTTACTCTTGCGTCTGTACGGTCTGTATAAAGCTGTCAGAATGGGGGTTATGTATAAATAGCGGCGCTATCCTGATTCCTTCAGTCGGGTTTTTACTCTTGCGTCTGTACGGTCTGTATAAAGCTGTCAGAATGGGGGTTATGTATAAATAGCGGCGCTATCCTGATTCCTTCAGTCGGGTTTTTACTCTTGCGTCTGTACGTCTGTATAAAGCTGTCAGAATGGGGGTTATGTATAAATAGCGGCGCTATCCTGATTCCTTCAGTAGGGTTTTTACTCTTGCGTCTGTACGGTCTGTATAAAGCTGTCATAATGGGGGTTATGTATAAATAGCGGCTCTATCCTGATTCCTTCAGTAGGGTTTTTACTCTTGCGTCTGTACGGTCTGTATAAAGCTGTCAGAATGTGGGTTATGTATAAATAGCGGCACTATCCTTATTCCTTCAGTCGGGTTTTTAGTCTTGCGTCTGTACGGTCTGTATAAAGCTGTCAGAATGGGGGTTATGTATAAATAGCGGTGCTATCCTGATTCCTTTAGTCGGGTTTTTACTCTTGCGTCTGTACGGTCTTTATAAAGCTGTCAGAATGGGGGTTATGTATAAATAGCGGCGTTATCCTGATTCCTTCAGTGGGGTTTTTACTCTTGCGTCTGTACGGTCTGTATAAAGCTGTCAGAATGGGGGTTATGTATAAATAGCGGCGCTATCCTGATTCCTTCAGTCGGGTTTTTACTCTTGCGTCTGTACGGTCTGTATAAAGCTGTCAGAATGGGGGTTATGTATAAATAGCGGATCTATCCTGATTCCTTCAGTCGGGTTTTTACTCTTGCGTCTGTACGGTCTGTATAAAGCTGTCAGAATGGGGGTTATGTATAAATAGCGGCGCTATCCTGATTCCTTCAGTGGGGTTTTTACTCTTGCGTCTGTACGGTCTGTATAAAGCTGTCAGAATGGGGGTTATGTATAAATAGCGGCGCTATCCTGATTCCTTCAGTGGGGTTTTTACTCTTGCGTCTGTACGGTCTGTATAAAGCTGTCAGAATGGGGGTTATGTATAAATAGCGGCGCTATCCTGATTCCTTCAGTGGGGTTTTTACTCTTGCGTCTGTACGGTATGTATAAAGCTGTCAGAATGGGGGTTATGTATAAATAGCGCGCTATCCTGATTCCTTCAGTCGGGTTTTTACTCTTGCGTCTGTACGGTCTGTATAAAGCTGTCAGAATGGGGGTTGTGTATAAATAGCGGCGCTATCCTGATTCCTTCAGTCGGGTTTTTACTCTTGCGTCTGTACGGTCTGTATAAAGCTGTCAGAATGGGGGTTGTGTATAAATAGCAGCGCTATCCTGATTCCTTCAGTCGGGTTTTTACTCTTGCGTCTGTACGGTCTGTATAAAGCTGTCAGAATGGGGGTTATGTATAAATAGCGGCGCTATCCTGATTCCTTCAGTCGGGTTTTTACTCTTGCGTCTGTACGGTCTGTATAAAGCTGTCAGAATGGGGGTTATGTATAAATAGCGGATCTATCCTGATTCCTTCAGTCGGGTTTTTACTCTTGCGTCTGTATGGTCTGTATTAATCTGTCAGAATGGGGTTTATGTATAAATAGCGGCGCTATCCTGATTCCTTCAGTCGGGTTTTTACTCTTGCGTCTGTACGGTCTGTATAAAGCTGTCAGAATGGGGGTTATGTATAAATAGTGGCGCTATCCTGATTCCTTCAGTCAGGTTTTTACTCTTGCGTCTGTACGGTCTGTATAAAGCTGTCAGAATGGGGGTTATGTATAAATAGCGGCGCTATCCTGATTCCTTCAGTCGGGTTTTTACCCTTGCGTCTGTACGGTCTGTATAAAGCTGTCAGAATGGGGGTTATGTATAAATAGCAGCGCTATCCTGATTCCTTCAGTCGGGTTTTTACTCTTGCGTCTGTACGGTCTGTATAAAGCTGTCAGAATGGGGGTTATGTATAAATAGCGGCGCTATCCTGATTCCTTCAGTCGGGTTTTTACTCTTGCGTCTGTATGGTCTGTATAAAGCTGTCAGAATGGGGGTTATGTATAAATAGCGGCGCTATCCTGATTCCTTCAGTCGGGTTTTTACTCTTGTGTCTGTACGGTCTGTATAAAGCTGTCAGAATGGGGGTTATGTATAAATAGCGGCGCTATCCTGATTCCTTCAGTCGGGTTTTTACTCTTGCGTCTGTACGTTCTGTATAAAGCTGTCAGAATGGGGGTTATGTATAAATAACGGCGCTATCCTGATTCCTTCAGTCGGGTTTTTACTCTTGCGTCTGTACGGTCTGTATAAAGCTGTCAGAATGGGGGTTATGTATAAATAGCGGCGCTATCCAGATTCCTTCAGTCAGGTTTTTACTCTTGCGTCTGTACGGTCTGTATAAAGCTGTCAGAATGGGGGTTATGTATAAATAGCGGCGCTATCCTGATTCCTTCAGTCGGGTTTTTACTCTTGCGTCTGTACGGTCTGTATAAAGCTGTCAGAATGGGGGTTATGTATAAATAGCGGCGCTATCCTGATTCCTTCAGTCGGGTTTTTACTCTTGCGTCTGTACGGTCTGTATAAAGCTGTCAGAATGGGGGTTATGTATAAATAGCGGCGCTATCCTGATTCCTTCAGTCGGGTTTTTACTCTTGCGTCTGTACGTCTGTATAAAGCTGTCAGAATGGGGGTTATGTATAAATAGCGGCGCTATCCTGATTCCTTCAGTCGGGTTTTTACTCTTGCGTCTGTACGGTCTGTATAAAGCTGTCAGAATGGGGGTTATGTATAAATAGCGGCGCTATCCTGATTCCTTCAGTCGGGTTTTTACTCTTGCGTCTGTACGGTCTGTATAAAGCTGTCAGAATGGGGGTTATGTATAAATAGCGGCGCTATCCTGATTCCTTCAGTCGGGTTTTTACTCTTGCGTCTGTACGGTCTGTATAAAGCTGTCAGAATGGGGGTTGTGTATAAATAGCAGCGCTATCCTGATTCCTTCAGTCGGGTTTTTACTCTTGCGTCTGTACGGTCTGTATAAAGCTGTCAGAATGGGGGTTATGTATAAATAGCAGCGCTATCCTGATTCCTTCAGTCGGGTTATTACTCTTGCGTCTGTACGGTCTGTATAGAGCTGTCAGAATGGGGGTTATGTATAAATAGCGGCGCTATCCTAATTCCTTCAGTCGGGTTTTTACTCTTGCGTCTGTACGGTCTGTATAAAGCTGTCAGAATGGGGGTTATGTATAAATAGCGGATCTATCCTGATTCCTTCAGTCGGGTTTTTACTCTTGCGTCTGTATGGTCTGTATTAATCTGTCAGAATGGGGTTTATGTATAAATAGCGGCGCTATCCTGATTCCTTCAGTCGGGTTTTTACTCTTGCGTCTGTACGGTCTGTATAAAGCTGTCAGAATGGGGGTTATGTATAAATAGTGGCGCTATCCTGATTCCTTCAGTCAGGTTTTTACTCTTGCGTCTGTACGGTCTGTATAAAGCTGTCAGAATGGGGGTTATGTATAAATAGCGGCGCTATCCTGATTCCTTCAGTCGGGTTTTTACCCTTGCGTCTGTACGGTCTGTATAAAGCTGTCAGAATGGGGGTTATGTATAAATAGCAGCGCTATCCTGATTCCTTCAGTCGGGTTTTTACTCTTGCGTCTGTACGGTCTGTATAAAGCTGTCAGAATGGGGGTTGTGTATAAATAGCGGCGCTATCCTGATTCCTTCAGTCGGGTTTTTACTCTTGCGTCTGTATGGTCTGTATAAAGCTGTCAGAATGGGGGTTATGTATAAATAGCGGCGCTATCCTGATTCCTTCAGTCGGGTTTTTACTCTTGTGTCTGTACGGTCTGTATAAAGCTGTCAGAATGGGGGTTATGTATAAATAGCGGCGCTATCCTGATTCCTTCAGTCGGGTTTTTACTCTTGCGTCTGTACGTTCTGTATAAAGCTGTCAGAATGGGGGTTATGTATAAATAACGGCGCTATCCTGATTCCTTCAGTCGGGTTTTTACTCTTGCGTCTGTACGGTCTGTATAAAGCTGTCAGAATGGGGGTTATGTATAAATAGCGGCGCTATCCTGATTCCTTCAGTCGGGTTTTTACTCTTGCGTCTGTACGGTCTGTATAAAGCTGTCAGAATGGGGGTTATGTATAAATAGCGGCGCTATCCTGATTCCTTCAGTCGGGTTTTTACTCTTGCGTCTGTACGGTCTGTATAAAGCTGTCAGAATGGGGGTTGTGTATAAATAGCGGCGCTATCCTGATTCCTTCAGTCGGGTTTTTACTCTTGCGTCTGTACGGTCTGTATAAAGCTGTCAGAATGGGGGTTATGTATAAATAGCGGCGCTATCCTGATTCCTTCAGTCGGGTTTTTACTCTTGCGTCTGTACGGTCTGTATAAAGCTGTCAGAATGGGGGTTATGTATAAATAGCGGCACTATCCTGATTCCTTCAGTCGGGTTATTACTCTTGCGTCTGTACGGTCTGTATAAAGCTGTCAGAATGGGGGTTATGTATAAATAGCGGCGCTATCCTGATTCCTTCAGTCGGGTTTTTACTCTTGCGTCTGTACGGTCTGTATAAAGCTGTCAGAATGGGGGTTATGTATAAATAGCGGCGCTATCCTGATTCCTTCAGTCGGGTTTTTACTCTTGCGTCTGTACGTTCTGTATAAAGCTGTCAGATTGGGGGTTATGTATAAATAACGGCGCTATCCTGATTCCTTCAGTCGGGTTTTTACTCTTGCGTCTGTACGGTCTGTATAAAGCTGTCAGAATGGGGGTTATGTATAAATAGCGGCGCTATCCAGATTCCTTCAGTCAGGTTTTTACTCTTGCGTCTGTACGGTCTGTATAAAGCTGTCAGAATGGGGGTTATGTATAAATAGCGGCGCTATCCTGATTCCTTCAGTCGGGTTTTTACTCTTGCGTCTGTACGTTCTGTATAAAGCTGTCAGAATGGGGGTTATGTATAAATAACGGCGCTATCCTGATTCCTTCAGTCGGGTTTTTACTCTTGCGTCTGTACGGTCTGTATAAAGCTGTCAGAATGGGGGTTATGTATAAATAGCGGCGCTATCCTGATTCCTTCAGTCGGGTTTTTACTCTTGCGTCTGTACGGTCTGTATAAAGCAGTCAGAATGGGGGTTATGTATAAATAGCGGCGCTATCCTGATTCCTTCAGTCGGGTTTTTACTCTTGCGTCTGTACGGTCTGTATAAAGCTGTCAGAATGGGGGTTGTGTATAAATAGCGGCGCTATCCTGATTCCTTCAGTCGGGTTTTTACTCTTGCGTCTGTACGGTCTGTATAAAGCTGTCAGAATGGGGGTTATGTATAAATAGCGGCGCTATCCTGATTCCTTCAGTCGGGTTTTTACTCTTGCGTCTGTACGGTCTGTATAAAGCTGTCAGAATGGGGGTTATGTATAAATAGCGGCACTATCCTGATTCCTTCAGTCGGGTTATTACTCTTGCGTCTGTACGGTCTGTATAAAGCTGTCAGAATGGGGGTTATGTATAAATAGCGGCGCTATCCTGATTCCTTCAGTCGGGTTTTTACTCTTGCGTCTGTACGGTCTGTATAAAGCTGTCAGAATGGGGGTTATGTATAAATAGCGGCGCTATCCTGATTCCTTCAGTCGGGTTTTTACTCTTGCGTCTGTACGGTCTGTATAAAGCTGTCAGAATGGGGGTTATGTATAAATAGCGGCGCTATCCTGATTCCTTCAGTCGGGTTTTTACTCTTGCGTCTGTACGGTCTGTATAAAGCTGTCAGAATGGGGGTTATGTATAAATAGCAGCGCTATCCTGATTCCTTCAGTCGGGTTTTTACTCTTGCGTCTGTACGGTCTGTATAAAGCTGTTAGAATGGGGGTTATGTATAAATAGCGGCGCTATCCTGATTCCTTCAGTCGGGTTTTTACTCTTGCGTCTGTACGGTCTGTATAAAGCTGTCAGAATGGGGGTTATGTATACAGAAACCTTAGCATAATATGTCTCTGCAATGCAGCGTGTGTGAACAGAAATAGGTCAGTTTAATAAGATTACATTAAACTACTCTTACAGAGCAGAGAAAAGGGGTATATCTGCTACTCCTGCATGATCTGTATAAAGCATGTATGGACAGCTCCTACCAACACACTGACTGTATCACTATATTGTGCCATTCAGCACTATAGATATGGACAGCTCCACTAACACACTGACTGTATCACTATATTGTGCCATTCAGCACTATAGATATGGACAGCTCCCACTAACACACTGACTGTATCACTATATTGTACCATTCAGCACTATAGATATGGACAGCTCCCACTAACACACTGACTATCACTATATTGTACCATTCAGCACTATAGATAAGGACAGCTCCCACTAACACACTGACTGTATCACTATATTGAACCATTCAGCACTATAGATATGGACAGCTCCCACTAACACACTGACTGTATCACTATATTGTACCATTCAGCAATAGTTATGGACAGCTCCCACTAACACACTGACTGTATCACTATATTGTACCATTCAGCACTATAGTTATGGACAGCTCCCACTAACACACTATCACTATATTGTACCATTCAGCACTATAGATAAGGACAGCTCCCACTAACACACTGACTGTATCACTATATTGTACCATTCAGCAATAGTTATGGACAGCTCCCACTAACACACTGACTGTATCACTATATTGTACCATTCAGCACTATAGATATGGACAGCTCCCACTAACACACTATCACTATATTGTACCATTCAGCACTATAGATAAGGACAGCTCCCACTAACACACTGACTGTATCACTATATTGTACCATTCAGCACTATAGCTATGGACAGCTCCACTAACACACTGACTGTATCACTATATTGTACCATTCAGCACTATAGCTATGGACAGCTCCCACTAACACACTGTATCACTATATTGTACCATTCAGCACTATAGCTATGGACAGCTCCCACTAACACACTGACTGTATCACTATATTGTACCATTCAGCACTATAGATATGGACAGCTCCCACTAACACACTATCACTATATTGTACCATTCAGCACTATAGATATGGACAGCTCCCACTAACACACTGACTGTATCACTATATTGTACCATTCAGCACTATAGCTATGGACAGCTCCTACTAACACACTGACTATCACTATATTGGACAGTTCAGCACTATAGATATGGACAGCTCCCACTAACACACTATCACTATATTGTACCATTCAGCACTATAGATAAGGACAGCTCCCACTAACACACTATCACTATATTGTACCATTCAGCACTATAGCTATGGACAGCTCCCACTAACACACTGACTGTATTAATATATAGCTTTGCATCTACCAATTGAGAAGAGAACATGCATTGCTGTTCTGTCCCCAGATAACCTCCCTGTATAACTGTCAGCCTATTGCAAGATGTGGCAGTAATGACCGATGACAGAGCTCTAAGAGCAGAATATCAGCACATAATGAGATCACATCACACATTCTGTAACACCAGACTCTCCCCCCTGGAAACACAACAAAGACAGACGGCATGACCTATTACTAAGACCCCAAAATATTCTAAACTAGTGGTACTCAAGCTATCCAACCTCAGGACCCACATTTATCCTTGATCATTAATTCACAACCAAAAAATATTTGAATTTATCAAACATTATAATTTATGTCACAAATTATAAAACTAACCAGGTCCAAAAGATTTACCCGTAAAGAGTTCTGATAAAAAGGCACAAAATAGGTATATATAGAAATATAATTTATTAAATAAGAAATCTTCAAATGAACATGTGATGATGTTTATCTCATCCCCAAGATGTTCATTTAACCTTATTTCTCCTTAGATTATCACCAATATACATCTCTCCACCTTTATTACCAAATATATTTATACATTTGTTACACCTTCTATATCTTTATCTCATCACCTATACATTTAGCTCCCAACCTATATCACCAATACATGTATCTCTCCATCTAGATCTTCATCTCATCACCTATATATTCATCTCTCCGTCTAGATCTTTATCTAATCACCTATATAGTTATCTCTCTGTGTAGATCTTTATCTCATCCCCTATATATTTATCTCTGTGTAGATCTTTATCTCATCACCTATATATGTATCTCCTTGCCTATATATTTATCTCGCCGTGTAGATCTTTATCTCATCACCTATACACGTATCTCTCCACCTATATATTCATCTCTCAGTGTAGATCTTTATCTCATCACCTATATATTTATCTATCCACCTATATATTTATCTCTCCATCATGCCTTTACCTCTTCCCATCATGTTGAAGACTTTCCTGAAGGACAATAAATCTGACCTTTCCCTAAAGACAGAATGTAATGGTTAATCTGTATAGACAGCAAACTCTGTGTTTATATGAAACACATTGATTTCCAAAATACAGATGGAGCATTAAAGTCTGCACCAGAAGCTCAGGTTTATTATTGTCCAGCCTTCAACACATGTAAAGCCTTATTGAGTCTTTTTACAGTCAGCCTTTACTACAGTGGAGTTTAAATATATACAGACATTATGTGTGTCAGGCTGCTGTATACACCTATGGGATATTTACACCTCTGTGTTAGCTGACCATGCAGAGAGATGATCGGATCTGTTTTTGGGAAATAGCACAGAGTTTGCTTTCTATACAGATGTGTATATTAGATGGATTATTATACAGGGGGCGTTATAATCTGCCTGACCCATCATATGTGCTCAGCAATGCATTACCATCCCTTGATCTCATGCGGACTGCGGTTACCATGGATACGGGGCAGGTCTGGCCGCGCAGTGTTGGGTCAGCGACACAGGAGGGTCAGTGAGAGTTTACAGAGCCGTGCCGGAGGGAGAGTCAATCCTTCATTATTAAAGGACCACTGTCAGCAAAAAAAATCAGTTCTGTTTAATTGAAAGATTTTATCAAGTGAAGGCCTTTTATATAGAAAAACATTAATGAAAGAATACAACATATTGATCACTCTTTGCTCTGCATAGCTCTATCAGAACCTTGGGACAAATCTTCTATCCTCTCATCAACCATATCTGCCCCTGATAGAGCTATACAGAGCAAAGATTCTAAACAACATGTCCGCCCCCTGATAGAGCTATACAGAGCAAAGATTCTAAACAACATGTCTGCCCCTGATAGAGCTATACAGAGCAAAGATTCTAAACAACATGTCCGTCCCCTGATAGACCTATACAGAGCAAAGATACTAAACAACAGTTCCACCCCCTGATAGACCTATACAGAGCAAAGATACTAAACAATATGTCCGCCCCCTGATAGAGCTATACAGAGCAAAGATTCTAAGCAACATGTCCACCCCGATAGAGCTATACAGAGCAAAGATTCTAAACAATATGTCCTCCCCTGATAGAGCTATACAGAGCAAAGATTCTAAACAACATGTCCACCCCGATAGAGCTATACAGAGCAAAGATTCTAAACAACATGTCTGCCCCCTGATAGAACTATACATAGCAAAGATTCTAAACAATATGTCCTCCCCTGATAGAGCTATACAGAGCAAAGATTCTAAACAACATGTCTGCCCTGATAGAGCTGTACAGAGCAAAGATTCTAAACAACATGTCTGCACTGATAGAGCTGTACAGAGCAAAGATTCTAAACACCATGTCTGCCCTGATAGAGCTATACAGAGCAAAGATTCTAAACAATATGTCCGCCCCCTGATAGAGCTATACAGAACAAAGATTCTAAACAACATGTCCACCCCGATAGAGCTATACAGAGCAAAGATTCTAAACAACATGTCTGCCCTGATAGAGCTGTACAGAGCAAAGATTCTAAACAACATGTCTGCACTGATAGAGCTGTACAGAGCAAAGATTCTAAACACCATGTCTGCCACCTGATAGAGCTATACAGAGCAAAGATTCTAAACAACATGTCTGCCCTGATAGAGCTATACAGAGCAAAGATTCTAAACACCATGTCTGCCACCTGATAGAGCTGTACAGAGCAAAGATTCTAAACACCATGTCTGCCACCTGATAGAGCTATACAGAGCAAAGATTCTAAACAACATGTCTGCCCCCTGATAGAGCTATACAGCTATACAGAGCAAAGATTCTAAACAACATGTCTGCCTCCTGATAGAGCTATACAGAGCAAAGATTCTAAACATGTCTGCCCTGATATAGCTGTACAGAGCAAAGATTCTAAACACCATGTCTGCCACCTGATAGAGCTATACAGAGCAAAGATTCTAAACAACATGTCTGCCTCCTGATAGAGCTATACAGAGCAAAGATTCTAAACAACATGTCTGCCCCCTGAATGAGCTATACAGAGCAAAGATTCTAACCAACATGTCTGCTCTGTATAGCTCTATCATGGGGCAGATATTCTACACAACATGTCTGCCACCTGATAGAGCTATACAGAGAAAAGATTCTAAATAACATGTCTGCCCTGATAGAGCTGTACAGAGCAAAGATTCTAAACACCATGTCTGCCCTGATAGAGCTGTCCTGAGCAAAGATTCTAAACACCATGTCTGCCCTGATAGGGCTGTACAGAGCAAAGATTCTAAACACCATGTCTGCCCTGATAGAGCTGTACAGAGCAAAGATTCTAAACACCATGTCTGCCCTGATAGAGCTGTACAGAGCAAAGATTCTAAACACCATGTCTGCCCTGATAGAGCTGTACAGAGCAAAGATTCTAAACACCATGTCTGCCACCTGATAGAGCTATACAGAGCAAAGATTATAAACAACATGTCTGCCCTGATAGAGCTATACAGAGAGAAAAGATTATAAACAACATGTCTGCCCTGATAGAGCTATACAGAGCAAAGATTCTAAACAACATGTCCGCCCCTGATAGAGCTATAAGAGAAAAGATTCTAAACACTATGTCTGCCCTGATAGAGCTATACAGAGCAAAGATTTTAAACACCATGTCTGCCCTGATAGAGCTGTACAGAGCAAAGATTCTAAACACCATGTCTGCCCTGATAGAGCTGTACAGAGCAAAGATTCTAAACACCATGTCTGCCACCTGATAGAGCAATACAGAGCAAAGATTATAAACAACATGTCTGCCCTGATAGAGCTATACAGAGCAAAGATTCTAAACAACATGTCTGCCACCTGGTAGAGCTATACAGAGCAAAGATTCTAAACAACATGTCCGCCCCCTGATAGAGCTATAAGAGAAAAGATTCTAAACACCATGTCTGCCTCATGATAGAGCTGTACAGAGCAAAGATTCTAAACATGTCTGCCTCCTGATAGAGCTATACAGAGCAAAGATTCTAAACACCATGTCTGCCCTGATAGAGCTGTACAGAGCAAAGATTCTAAACACCATGTCTGCCACCTGATAGAGCTGTACAGAGCAAAGATTCTAAACACCATGTCTGCCACCTGATAGAGCAATACAGAGCAAAGATTATAAACAACATGTCTGCCCTGATAGAGCTATACAGAGCAAAGATTCTAAACAACATGTCTGCCACCTGGTAGAGCTATACAGAGCAAAGATTCTAAACATGTCTGCCTCCTGATAGAGCTATACAGAGCAAAGATTCTAAACAACATGTCTGCCCTGATAGAGCTGTACAGAGCAAAGATTCTAAACATCATGTCTGCCCTGATAGAGCTGTACAGAGCAAAGATTCTAAACACCATGTCTGCCACCTGATAGAGCTATACAGAGCAAAGATTCTAAACAACATGTCCGCCCCCTGATAGAGCTATACAGAGCAAAGATTCTAAACAACATGTCTGCCCTGATAGAGCTGTACAGAGCAAACATTCTAAACACCATGTCTGCCACCTGATAGAGCTATACAGAGCAAAGATTCTAAACAACATGTCTGCCACCTGATTGAGCTATACAGAGCAAAGATTCTAACCAACATGTCTGCTCTGTATAGCTCTATCAGGGGTCAGATATTCTACACAACATGTCTGCCACCAGATAGAGCTATACAGAGCAAAGATTCTAAACAACATGTCTGCCCTGATAGAGCTGTACAGAGCAAAGATTCTAAACACCATGTCTGCCCTGATAGAGCTGTACAGAGCAAAGATTCTAAACACCATGTCTGCCCTGATAGAGCTGTACAGAGCAAAGATTCTAAACACCATGTCTGCCCTGATAGAGCTGTACAGAGCAAAGATTCTAAACACCATGTCTGCCACCTGATAGAGCTATACAGAGCAAATATTATAAACAACATGTCTGCCCTGATAGAGCTATACAGAGCAAAGATTCTAAACAACATGTCTGCCACCTGATAGAGCTATACAGAGCAAAGATTTTAAACAACATTTCTGCCACCTGATAGAGCTATACAGAGCAAAGATTCTAAACAACATGTCCGCCCCCTGATAGAGCTATACAGAGCAAAAATTATAAACACCATGTCTGCCTCCTGATAGAGCTATACAGAGCAAAGATTCTAAACAACATGTCTGCCCTGATAGAGCTGTACAGAGCAAAGATTCTAAACACCATGTCTGCCCTGATAGAGCTGTACAGAGCAAAGATTCTAAACAACGTCTGCCCTGATAGAGCTGTACAGAGCAAAGATTCTAATCACCATGTCTGCCACCGGATAGAGCTATACAGAGCAAAGATTCAAAATAACATGTCTGCCCTGATAGAGCTAAACAGAGCAAAGATTCTAAACAACATGTCTGCCCTGATAGAGCTGTACAGAGCAAAGATTCTAAACACCATGTCTGCCACCTGATAGAGCTATACAGAGCAAAGATTCTAAACAACATGTCCGCCCCCTGATAGAGCTATAAGAGAAAAGATTCTAAACAACATGTCTGCCCTGGTAGAGCTATATAGAGCAAAGATTCTAAACAACATGTCCTTCCCCTGATAGAGCTATACAGAGCAAAGATTCTAAACAACATGTCCTTCCCCTGATAGAGCTATACAGAGCAAAGATTCTAAACAACATGTCCTCCCCTGGTAGAGCTGTACAGAGCAAAGATTCTAAACAACATGTCCTCCCCTGGTAGAGCTATACAGAGCAAAGATTCTAAACAACATGTCCTCTATACAGAGCAAAGATTCTAAATAACATGTCCGCCCCCTGATGGAGCTATACAGAGCAAAGATTCTAAATAACATGTCCGCCCCCTGATAGAGCTACACAGAGCAAAGATTCTAAACAACATGTCCGCCCCCTGATAGAGCTATACAGAGCAAAGATTCTAAACAACATGTCCTTCCCCTGATAGAGCTATACAGAGCAAAGATTATAAACAACATGTCCTCCCCCTGATAGAGCTATACAGAGCAAAGATTCTAAACAACATGTCCGCCCCCTGATAGAGCTATATAGAGCAAAGATTCTAAACAACATGTCCTCCCCTGGTAGAGCTATACAGAGCAAAGATTCTAAACAACATGTCTGCCCTGATAGAGCTGTACAGAGCAAAGATTCTAAACACCATGTCTGCCCTGATAGAGCTGTACAGAGCAAAGATTCTAAACACCATGTCTTCCCTGATAGAGCTGTACAGAGCAAAGATTCTAAACACCATGTCTGCCCTGATAGAGCTGTACAGAGCAAAGATTCTAAACACCATGTCCGCCCCCTGATAGAGCTATAAGAGAAAAGATTCTAAACACCATGTCTGCCCTGATAGAGCTGTACAGAGCAAAGAATCTAAACAACATGTCCTCCCCTGGTAGAGCTATACAGAGCAAAGATTCTAAACAACATGTCCTCTATACAGAGCAAAGATTCTAAATAACATGTCCGCCCCCTGATGGAGCTATACAGAGCAAAGATTCTAAACAACATGTCCGCCCCCTGATAGAGCTATACAGAGCAAAGATTCTGAACAACATGTCTGCCCTGATAGAGCTGTACAGAGCAAAGATTCTAAACACCATGTCTGCCCTGATAGAGCTGTACAGAGCAAAGATTCTAAACACCATGTCTTCCCTGATAGAGCTGTACAGAGCAAAGATTCTAAACACCATGTCTGCCCTGATAGAGCTGTACAGAGCAAAGATTCTAAACACCATGTCCGCCCCCTGATAGAGCTATAAGAGAAAAGATTCTAAACACCATGTCTGCCCTGATAGAGCTGTACAGAGCAAAGATTCTAAACAACATGTCCTCCCCTGGTAGAGCTATACAGAGCAAAGATTCTAAACAACATGTCCTCTATACAGAGCAAAGATTCTAAATAACATGTCCGCCCCCTGATGGAGCTATACAGAGCAAAGATTCTAAATAACATGTCTGCCCCCTGATAGAGCTATACAGAGCAAAGATTCTAAATAACATGTCCACCCCCTGATAGAGCTATACAGAGCAAAGATTCTAAATAACATGTCTACCCCCTGATAGAGCTATACAGAGCAAAGATTCTAAACAACATGTCCGCCCCCTGATAGAGCTATACAGAGCAAAGATTCTAAACAACATGTCCTCCATCTGATAGAGCTATACAGAGCAAAGATTCGAAACAACATGTCCTCCCCTGGTAGAGCTGTACAGAACAAAGATTATAAACAACATGTCCTCCCCCTGATAGAGCTATACAGAGCAAAGATTCTAAACATGTTCTCCCCTGATAGAGCTATATAGAGCAAAGATTCTAAACAACATGTCCGCCCACTGATAGAGCTATATAGAGCAAAGATTCGAAACAACATGTCCTCCCCTGGTAGAGCTGTACAGAACAAAGATTATAAACAACATGTCCTCCCCCTGATAGAGCTATACAGAGCAAAGATTCTAAACATGTCCTCCCCCTGATAGAGCTATACAGAGTAAAGATTCTAAACAACATGTCCTCCCCTGGTAGAGCTGTACAGAACAAAGATTCTAAACAACATGTCCTCCCCCTGATAGAGCTATACAGAGCAAAGATTCTAAACATGTTCTCCCCTGATAGAGCTATATAGAGCAAAGATTCTAAACAACATGTCCCCCCCTGGTAGAGCTGTACAGAGCAAAGATTCTAAACAACATGTCCTCCCCTGGTAGAGCAATACAGAGCAAAGATTCTAAACAACATGTCCGCCCCCTGATAGAGCTATATAGAGCAAAGATTCTAAACAACATGTCCTCCCCTAGTAGAGCTGTACAGAGCAAAGATTCTAAACACCATGTCTGCCCTGATAGAGCTGTACAGAGCAAAGATTCTAAACAACATGTCCGCCCCCTGATAGAGCTATACAGAGCAAAGATTCTAAACAACATGTCTGCCCTGATAGAGCTGTACAGAGCAAAGATTCTAAACACCATGTCTGCCCTGATAGAGCTGTACAGAGCAAAGATTCTAAACACCATGTCTTCCCTGATAGAGCTGTACAGAGCAAAGATTCTAAACACCATGTCTGCCCTGATAGAGCTGTACAGAGCAAAGATTCTAAACACCATGTCCGCCCCCTGATAGAGCTATAAGAGAAAAGATTCTAAACACCATGTCTGCCTCCTGATAGAGCTATACAGAGAAAAGATTCTAAACAACATGTCTGCCCTGATAGAGCTGTACAGAGCAAAGATTCTAAACACCATGTCTGCCCTGATAGAGCTGTACAGAGCAAAGATTCTAAACAACATGTCTGCCCTGATAGAGCTGTACAGAGCAAAGATTCTAAACAACATGTCCTCCCCTGGTAGAGCTGTACAGAACAAAGATTCTAAACAACATGTCCTCCCCCTGATAGAGCTATACAGAGCAAAGATTCTAAACATGTTCTCCCCTGATAGAGCTATATAGAGCAAAGATTCTAAACAACATGTCCCCCCCTGGTAGAGCTGTACAGAGCAAAGATTCTAAACAACATGTCCTCCCCTGGTAGAGCTATACAGAGCAAAGATTCTAAACAACATGTCCTCCCCTGGTAGAGCTGTACAGAACAAAGATTCTAAACAACATGTCCTCCCCCTGATAGAGCTATACAGAGCAAAGATTCTAAACATGTTCTCCCCTGATAGAGCTATATAGAGCAAAGATTCTAAACAACATGTCCCCCCCCGGTAGAGCTGTACAGAGCAAAGATTCTAAACACCATGTCCGCCCCCTGATAGAGCTATAAGAGAAAAGATTCTAAACACCATGTCTGCCCTGATAGAGCTGTACAGAGCAAAGAATCTAAACAACATGTCCTCCCCTGGTAGAGCTATACAGAGCAAAGATTCTAAACAACATGTCCTCTATACAGAGCAAAGATTCTAAATAACATGTCCGCCCCCTGATGGAGCTATACAGAGCAAAGATTCTAAACAACATGTCCGCCCCCTGATAGAGCTATACAGAGCAAAGATTCTGAACAACATGTCTGCCCTGATAGAGCTGTACAGAGCAAAGATTCTAAACACCATGTCTGCCCTGATAGAGCTGTACAGAGCAAAGATTCTAAACACCATGTCTTCCCTGATAGAGCTGTACAGAGCAAAGATTCTAAACACCATGTCTGCCCTGATAGAGCTGTACAGAGCAAAGATTCTAAACACCATGTCCGCCCCCTGATAGAGCTATAAGAGAAAAGATTCTAAACACCATGTCTGCCCTGATAGAGCTGTACAGAGCAAAGATTCTAAACAACATGTCCTCCCCTGGTAGAGCTATACAGAGCAAAGATTCTAAACAACATGTCCTCTATACAGAGCAAAGATTCTAAATAACATGTCCGCCCCCTGATGGAGCTATACAGAGCAAAGATTCTAAATAACATGTCTGCCCCCTGATAGAGCTATACAGAGCAAAGATTCTAAATAACATGTCCACCCCCTGATAGAGCTATACAGAGCAAAGATTCTAAATAACATGTCTACCCCCTGATAGAGCTATACAGAGCAAAGATTCTAAACAACATGTCCGCCCCCTGATAGAGCTATACAGAGCAAAGATTCTAAACAACATGTCCTCCATCTGATAGAGCTATACAGAGCAAAGATTCGAAACAACATGTCCTCCCCTGGTAGAGCTGTACAGAACAAAGATTATAAACAACATGTCCTCCCCCTGATAGAGCTATACAGAGCAAAGATTCTAAACATGTTCTCCCCTGATAGAGCTATATAGAGCAAAGATTCTAAACAACATGTCCGCCCACTGATAGAGCTATATAGAGCAAAGATTCGAAACAACATGTCCTCCCCTGGTAGAGCTGTACAGAACAAAGATTATAAACAACATGTCCTCCCCCTGATAGAGCTATACAGAGCAAAGATTCTAAACATGTCCTCCCCCTGATAGAGCTATACAGAGTAAAGATTCTAAACAACATGTCCTCCCCTGGTAGAGCTGTACAGAACAAAGATTCTAAACAACATGTCCTCCCCCTGATAGAGCTATACAGAGCAAAGATTCTAAACATGTTCTCCCCTGATAGAGCTATATAGAGCAAAGATTCTAAACAACATGTCCCCCCCTGGTAGAGCTGTACAGAGCAAAGATTCTAAACAACATGTCCTCCCCTGGTAGAGCAATACAGAGCAAAGATTCTAAACAACATGTCCGCCCCCTGATAGAGCTATATAGAGCAAAGATTCTAAACAACATGTCCTCCCCTAGTAGAGCTGTACAGAGCAAAGATTCTAAACACCATGTCTGCCCTGATAGAGCTGTACAGAGCAAAGATTCTAAACAACATGTCCGCCCCCTGATAGAGCTATACAGAGCAAAGATTCTAAACAACATGTCTGCCCTGATAGAGCTGTACAGAGCAAAGATTCTAAACACCATGTCTGCCCTGATAGAGCTGTACAGAGCAAAGATTCTAAACACCATGTCTTCCCTGATAGAGCTGTACAGAGCAAAGATTCTAAACACCATGTCTGCCCTGATAGAGCTGTACAGAGCAAAGATTCTAAACACCATGTCCGCCCCCTGATAGAGCTATAAGAGAAAAGATTCTAAACACCATGTCTGCCTCCTGATAGAGCTATACAGAGAAAAGATTCTAAACAACATGTCTGCCCTGATAGAGCTGTACAGAGCAAAGATTCTAAACACCATGTCTGCCCTGATAGAGCTGTACAGAGCAAAGATTCTAAACAACATGTCTGCCCTGATAGAGCTGTACAGAGCAAAGATTCTAAACAACATGTCCTCCCCTGGTAGAGCTGTACAGAACAAAGATTCTAAACAACATGTCCTCCCCCTGATAGAGCTATACAGAGCAAAGATTCTAAACATGTTCTCCCCTGATAGAGCTATATAGAGCAAAGATTCTAAACAACATGTCCCCCCCTGGTAGAGCTGTACAGAGCAAAGATTCTAAACAACATGTCCTCCCCTGGTAGAGCTATACAGAGCAAAGATTCTAAACAACATGTCCTCCCCTGGTAGAGCTGTACAGAACAAAGATTCTAAACAACATGTCCTCCCCCTGATAGAGCTATACAGAGCAAAGATTCTAAACATGTTCTCCCCTGATAGAGCTATATAGAGCAAAGATTCTAAACAACATGTCCCCCCCGGTAGAGCTGTACAGAGCAAAGATTCTAAACAACGTGTCCTCCCCTGGTAGAGCTATACAGAGCAAAGATTCTAAACAACATGTCCGCCCCCTGATAGAGCTATATAGAGCAAAGATTCTAAACAACATGTCCTCCCCTGGTAGAGCTGTACAGAGCAAAGATTCTAAACACCATGTCTGCCCTGATAGAGCTGTACAGAGCAAAGATTCTAAACAACATGTCCGCCCCTTGATAGAGCTATCCAGAGCAAAGATTCTAAACAACATGTCTGCCCTGATAGAGCTGTACAGAGCAAAGATTCTAAACACCATGTCTGCCCTGATAGAGCTGTACAGAGCAAAGATTCTAAACACCATGTCTTCCCTGATAGAGCTGTACAGAGCAAAGATTCTAAACACCATGTCCGCCCCCTGATAGAGCTATAAGAGAAAAGATTCTAAACACCATGTCTGCCTACTGATAGAGCTATACAGAGCAAAGATTCTAAACAACATGTCTGCCCTGATAGAGCTGTACAGAGCAAAGATTCTAAACACCATGTCTGCCCTGATAGAGCTGTACAGAGAAAAGATTCTAAACAACGTCTGCCTCCTGATAGAGCTATACAGAGCAAAGATTCTAAACAACATGTCTGCCCTGATAGAGCTGTACAGAGCAAAGATTCTAAACAACATGTCCTCCCCTGGTAGAGCTGTACAGAACAAAGATTCTAAACAACATGTCCTCCCCCTGATAGAGCTATACAGAGCAAAGATTCTAAACATGTTCTCCCCTGGTAGAGCTGTACAGAGCAAAGACTCTTAACAACATGTCCTCCCCTGGTAGAGCTATACAGAGCAAAGATTCTAAACAACATGTCCGCCCCCTGATAGAGCTGTATAGAGCAAAGATTCTAAACAACATGTCCTCCCCTGGTAGAGCTGTACAGAGCAAAGATTCTAAACACCATGTCTGCCCTGATAGAGCTGTACAGAGCAAAGATTCTAAACAACATGTCCGCCCCCTGATAGAGCTATACAGAGCAAAGATTCTAAACAACATGTCTGCCCTGATAGAGCTGTACAGAGCAAAGATTCTAAACACCATGTGTGCCCTGATAGAGCTGTACAGAGCAAAGATTCTAAACACCATGTCTTCCCTGATAGAGCTGTACAGAGCAAAGATTCTAAACACCATGTCTGCCCTGATAGAGCTGTACAGAGCAAAGATTCTAAACACTATGTCCGCCCCCTGATAGAGCTATAAGAGAAAAGATTCTAAACACCATGTCTGCCTCCTGATAGAGCTATACAGAGCAAAGATTCTAAACACCATGTCTGCCCTGATAGAGCTGTACAGAGCAAAGATTCTAAACACCATGTCTGCCCTGATAGAGCTGTACAGAGCAAAGATTCTAAACAACGTCTGCCTCCTGATAGAGCTATACAGAGCAAAGATTCTAAACAACATGTCTGCCCTGATAGAGCTGTACAGAGCAAAGATTCTAAACAACATGTCCTCCCCCTGATAGAGCTATACAGAGCAAAGATTCTAAACATGTTCTCCCCTGATAGAGCTATATAGAGCAAAGATTCTAAACAACATGTCCCCCCCTGGTAGAGCTATATAGAGCAAAGATTCTAAACAACATGTCCCCCCCTGGTAGAGCTGTACAGAGCAAAGATTCTAAACAACATGTCCTCCCCTGGTAGAGCTATACAGAGCAAAGATTCTAAACAACATGTCCTCCCCTGGTAGAGCTGTACAGAGCAAAGATTCTAAACACCATGTCTGCCTCCTGATAGAGCTATACAGAGCAAAGATTCTAAACAACATGTCTGCCCTGATAGAGCTGTACAGAGCAAAGATTCTAAACACCATGTCTGCCCTGATAGAGCTGTACAGAGCAAAGATTCTAAACAACGTCTGCCTCCTGATAGAGCTATACAGAGCAAAGATTCTAAACAACATGTCTGCCCTGATAGAGCTGTACAGAGCAAAGATTCTAAACAACATGTCCTCCCCTGGTAGAGCTGTACAGAACAAAGATTCTAAACAACATGTCCTCCCCCTGATAGAGCTATACAGAGCAAAGATTCTAAACATGTTCTCCCCTGATAGAGCTATATAGAGCAAAGATTCTAAACATGTTCTCCCCTGGTAGAGCTGTACAGAGCAAAGATTCTTAACAACATGTCCTCCCCTGGTAGAGCTATACAGAGCAAAGATTCTAAACAACATGTCCGCCCCCTGATAGAGCTATATGGAGCAAAGATTCTAAACAACATGTCCTCCCTGGTAGAGCTGTACAGAGCAAAGATTCTAAACACCATGTCTGCCCTGATAGAGCTGTACAGAGCAAAGATTCTAAACAACATGTCCGCCCCCTGATAGAGCTATACAGAGCAAAGATTCTAAACAACATGTCTGCCCTGATAGAGCTGTACAGAGCAAAGATTCTAAACACCATGTGTGCCCTGATAGAGCTGTACAGAGCAAAGATTCTAAACACCATGTCTTCCCTGATAGAGCTGTACAGAGCAAAGATTCTAAACACCATGTCTGCCCTGATAGAGCTGTACAGAGCAAAGATTCTAAACACCATGTCCGCCCCCTGATAGAGCTATAAGAGAAAAGATTCTAAACACCATGTCTGCCTCCTGATAGAGCTATACAAAGCAAAGATTCTAAACACCATGTCTGCCCTGATAGAGCTGTACAGAGCAAAGATTCTAAACACCATGTCTGCCCTGATAGAGCTGTACAGAGCAAAGATTCTAAACAACGTCTGCCTCCTGATAGAGCTATACAGAGCAAAGATTCTAAACAACATGTCTGCCCTGATAGAGCTGTACAGAGCAAAGATTCTAAACAACATGTCCTCCCCTGGTAGAGCTGTACAGAACAAAGATTCTAAACAACATGTCCTCCCCCTGATAGAGCTATACAGAGCAAAGATTCTAAACATGTTCTCCCCTGATAGAGCTATATAGAGCAAAGATTCTAAACAACATGTCCCCCCCTGGTAGAGCTGTACAGAGGAAAGATTCTAAACAACATGTCCTCCCCTGGTAGAGCTATACAGAGCAAAGATTCTAAACAACATGTCCTCCCCTGGTAGAGCTGTACAGAACAAAGATTCTAAACAACATGTCCTCCCCCTGATAGAGCTATACAGAGCAAAGATTCTAAACATGTTCTCCCCTGATAGAGCTATATAGAGCAAAGATTCTAAACAACATGTCCCCCCCTGGTAGAGCTGTACAGAGCAAAGATTCTAAACAACATGTCCTCCCCTGGTAGAGCTATACATAGCAAAGATTCTAAACAACATGTCCGCCCCCTGATAGAGCTATATAGAGCAAAGATTCTAAACAACATGTCCTCCCCTGGTAGAGCTGTACAGAGCAAAGATTCTAAACACCATGTCTGCCCTGATAGAGCTGTACAGAGCAAAGATTCTAAACAACATGTCCGCCCCCTGATAGAGCTATACAGAGCAAAGATTCTAAACAACATGTCTGCCCTGATAGAGCTGTACAGAGCAAAGATTCTAAACACCATGTCTGCCCTGATAGAGCTGTACAGAGCAAAGATTCTAAACACCATGTCTTCCCTGATAGAGCTGTACAGAGCAAAGATTCTAAACACCATGTCTGCCCTGATAGAGCTGTACAGAGCAAAGATTCTAAACACCATGTCCGCCCCCTGATAGAGCTATAAGAGAAAAGATTCTAAACACCATGTCTGCCTCCTGATAGAGCTATACAGAGCAAAGATTCTAAACAACATGTCTGCCCTGATAGAGCTGTACAGAGCAAAGATTCTAAACACCATGTCTGCCCTGATAGAGCTGTACAGAGCAAAGATTTTAAACAACGTCTGCCTCCTGATAGAGCTATACAGAGCAAAGATTCTAAACAACATGTCTGCCCTGATAGAGCTGTACAGAGCAAAGATTCTAAACAACATGTCTGCCCTGATAGAGCTGTACAGAGCAAAGATTCAAAACAACATGTCCTCCCCTGGTAGAGCTGTACAGAACAAAGATTCTAAACAACATGTCCTCCCCCTGATAGAGCTATACAGAGCAAAGATTCTAAACATGTTCTCCCCTAATAGAGCTATATAGAGCAAAGATTCTAAACAACATGTCCCCCCCTGGTAGAGCTGTACAGACCAAAGATTCTAAACAACATGTCCTCCCCTGGTAGAGCTATACAGAGCAAAGATTCTAAACAACATGTCCGCCCCCTGATAGAGCTATATAGAGCAAAGATTCTAAACAACATGTCCTCCCCTGGTAGAGCTGTACAGAGTAAAGATTCTAAACACCATGTCTGCCCTGATAGAGCTGTACAGAGCAAAGATTCTAAACAACATGTCCGCCCCCTGATAGAGCTATACAGAGCAAAGATTCTAAACAACATGTCTGCCCTGATAGAGCTGTACAGAGCAAAGATTCTAAACAACATGTCCTCCCCTGGTAGAGCTGTACAGAACAAAGATTCTAAACAACATGTCCTCCCCCTGATAGAGCTATACAGAGCAAAGATTCTAAACATGTTCTCCCCTGATAGAGCTATATAGAGCAAAGATTCTAAACAACATGTCCCCCCCTGGTAGAGCTGTACAGAGCAAAGATTCTAAACACCATGTCTGCCCTGATAGAGCTGTACAGAGCAAAGATTCTAAACAACATGTCCGCCCCCTGATAGAGCTATACAGAGCAAAGATTCTAAACAACATGTCTGCCCTGATAGAGCTGTACAGAGCAAAGATTCTAAACACCATGTCTGCCCTGATAGAGCTGTACAGAGCAAAGATTCTAAACACCATGTCCGCCCCCTGATAGAGCTATAAGAGAAAAGATTCTAAACACCATGTCTGCCTCCTGATAGAGCTATACAGAGCAAAGATTCTAAACAACATGTCTGCCCTGATAGAGCTGTACAGAGCAAAGATTCTAAACACCATGTCTGCCCTGATAGAGCTGTACAGAGCAAAGATTTTAAACAACGTCTGCCTCCTGATAGAGCTATACAGAGCAAAGATTCTAAACAACATGTCTGCCCTGATAGAGCTGTACAGAGCAAAGATTCTAAACAACATGTCTGCCCTGATAGAGCTGTACAGAGCAAAGATTCTAAACAACATGTCCTCCCCTGGTAGAGCTGTACAGAACAAAGATTCTAAACAACATGTCCTCCCCTGATAGAGCTATACAGAGCAAAGATTCTAAACATGTTCTCCCCTAATAGAGCTATATAGAGCAAAGATTCTAAACAACATGTCCCCCCCTGGTAGAGCTGTACAGACCAAAGATTCTAAACAACATGTCCTCCCCTGGTAGAGCTATACAGAGCAAAGATTCTAAACAACATGTCCGCCCCCTGATAGAGCTATATAGAGCAAAGATTCTAAACAACATGTCCTCCCCTGGTAGAGCTGTACAGAGTAAAGATTCTAAACACCATGTCTGCCCTGATAGAGCTGTACAGAGCAAAGATTCTAAACAACATGTCCGCCCCCTGATAGAGCTATACAGAGCAAAGATTCTAAACAACATGTCTGCCCTGATAGAGCTGTACAGAGCAAAGATTCTAAACAACATGTCCTCCCCTGGTAGAGCTGTACAGAACAAAGATTCTAAACAACATGTCCTCCCCCTGATAGAGCTATACAGAGCAAAGATTCTAAACATGTTCTCCCCTGATAGAGCTATATAGAGCAAAGATTCTAAACAACATGTCCCCCCCTGGTAGAGCTGTACAGAGCAAAGATTCTAAACAACATGTCCTCCCCTGGTAGAGCTATACAGAGCAAAGATTCTAAACAACATGTCCGCCCCCTGATAGAGCTATATAGAGCAAAGATTCTAAACAACATGTCCTCCCCTGGTAGAGCTGTACAGAGCAAAGATTCTAAACACCATGTCTGCCCTGATAGAGCTGTACAGAGCAAAGATTCTAAACAACATGTCCTCCCCTGGTAGAGCTATACAGAGCAAAGATTCTAAACAACATGTCCGCCGCCTGATAGAGCTGTACAGAGCAAAGATTCTAAACAACATGTCCTCTATACAGAGCAAAGATTCTAAATAACATGCCCGCCCCCTGATAGAGCTATATAGAGCAAAGATTCTAAACAACATGTCCTTCCCCTGATAGAGCTATACAGAGCAAAGATTCTAAACAACATGTCCTCCCCTGGTAGAGCTGTACAGAACAAAGATTCTAAACAACATGTCCTCCCCTGGTAGAGCTGTACAGAGCAAAGATTCTAAACAACATGTCCTCCCCTGGTAGAGCTATACAGAGCAAAGATTCTAAACAACATGTCCGCCCCCTGATAGAGCTATATAGAGCAAAGATTCTAAACAACATGTCCTCCCCTGGTAGAGCTGTACAGAGCAAAGATTCTAAACAACATGTCCTCCCCTGGTAGAGCTATACAGAGCAAAGATTCTAAACAACATGTCCGCCCCCTGATAGAGCTATACAGAGCAAAGATTATAAACAACATGTCCGCCCCCTGATAGAGCTATACAGAGCAAAGATTCTAAACAACATGTCCACCCCCTGATAGAGCTATACAGAGCAAAGATTCTAAACAACATGTCCGCCCCTGGTAGAGCTATACAGAGCAAAGATTCTAAACAACATGTCCGCCCCCTGATAGAGCTATATAGAGCAAAGATTCTAAACAACATGTCCTTCCCCTGATAGAGCTATACAGAGCAAAGATTATAAACAACATGTCCGCCCCCTGATAGAGCTATACAGAGCAAAGATTCTAAACAACATGTCCGCCCCCTGATAGAGCTATACAGAGCAAAGATTCTAAACAACATGTCCTCTATATAGAGCAAAGATTCTAAATAACATGTCCACCCCGATAGAGCTATATAGAGCAAAGATTCTAACCAACATGTCCACCCCTGATTGAGCTATACAGAGCAAAGATTCTAAACAACATGTCCACCCCCTGATAGAGCTATACAGAGCAAAGATTCTAAACAACATGTCCGCCCCTGGTAGAGCTATACAGAGCAAAGATTCTAAACAACATGTCCGCCCCCTGATAGAGCTATATAGAGCAAAGATTCTAAACAACATGTCCTTCCCCTGATAGAGCTATACAGAGCAAAGATTATAAACAACATGTCCGCCCCCTGATAGAGCTATACAGAGCAAAGATTCTAAACAACATGTCCGCCCCCTGATAGAGCTATACAGAGCAAAGATTCTAAACAACATGTCCTCTATATAGAGCAAAGATTCTAAATAACATGTCCACCCCGATAGAGCTATATAGAGCAAAGATTCTAACCAACATGTCCACCCCTGATTGAGCTATACAGAGCAAAGATTCTAAACAACATGCCCGCCCCCTAGTAGAGCTATACAGAGCAAAGAAGGCTCAATAAGGTCCTTTAATCAGTATTTATATTACAGCACCTATACTTGATGCAATCTTTCAATTAAACTTAATTACATTTTTTGAGGACAGAGCAGAGAGCATGCCTTTTATAATATCATGGAGGGGGGACAGGAGGCATACAGGATATATTCAAGTTTGAGTGGGTTTCACAGCACATTTTCAGTGCAATTAGAATCTTTGGTAACTGCTACATACACAGACATATGAAACCGTTCAATCAGAGATGAGAGAGGTTATATACTGTAGTACAGGGCTTGACAAACTTAACTGAAAAATATCTAGGAGCCAGACCACGACACATACACTCAATCACATGCAGTAACACACACATTTACAGTCAGTCAGTCTGTCACATACACACACACAGTCTGTCACACACACATTTACAGTCAGTCAGTCAGTCTGTCACATACACACACACAGTCTGTCACACACACATTTACAGTCAGTCAGTCTGTCACACACACATTTACAGTCAGTCTGTCACATACACACACAGTCTGTCACATACACATTTACAGTCAGTCTGTCACATACACACACACAGTCTGTCACATACACATTTACAGTCAGTCTGTCACATACACACACACAGTCTGTCACACACACATTTACAGTCAGTCTGTCACATACACACACAGTCTGTCACATTTTGTTTTTTTAAGATAACCCCCCCCAAAAAACTGTATCTATTAATATGTCCCCCCTCTCTGCTGCTATATCTCATTGCAGGGAAGGGGGACGTTGAACACAGACCGCCTTTGCCTCCCGGTGCTCGAGCACCATAGGACAGTGGGTGAGGGTGCGGAGCAGGAAGTGTAACACATTAATTGTTTAGTGTTCTCTGATCTGACGGCTGTCTCAGATAATACTTATTGAATTTTTAGGGGAAATAATAATAATGGCTACAGAGTATATTTCTATATATTTCATGTGGTTTTAAGGGGTCTCACAATCTGCTGCTCCGCACGTTTTTGATTTTGTAGCTAAAGTATTTATAATTCTCATATGATGGCGTCACTGGATTTAATGACATGCTATCCACTTAGTCGGTGTTTTTTTCGGTTCTGCAGCGCTCTTTCCAGGGCGTAAAATCAGCCAGACAGACATTTAAATCCTCACACTCCCTGCAAATCCCTTTATCACAAATAACGGCCAGATTTATTAAGGCAACACAAGTGCTAAATTTGGAGCAAACCACTGGTATCCATGGTTACTACTACAATTTTAGCAGATTGTTTTGCCCTAATATGGCAAAGATAAGGCCAAAATAGCAGAGTTTAAAGTATAGCTGAATGAGAGAATGTTTCCAGTTCGGCTGCAGGGGTCTTTGTCATTCCCTGCAATTCTCTCTTTAATGAATAAAGCCCACATGTCACAGAAAGCATCCGACCTCAGGGGTTTATCAGCCAAGAGCAGACATAATAATAATGTCCCATGTGAGGACTAATCATTTATATTCCTTCCTCTTAATAAGAAGTTATAATGGCTCTGTGGCCGTCTGCCTACGTTACCCAAGTGTCTGTCTGGCTGATAATAATAAAGGTTCCCAGTAGATTTTACATTGGGAGGCGGGAGGTGTAATTAGTTTAGATCCATCTCAAGTTAATTCACAATTTTGAGAAATTGCCAACATGTTATCCAACCAGCAAACTAGACAGTCAGAAAGCTAAATACCGGATTTGCTCGATTATAAGACGACCCCCCAAACTTTGTATATTACTTTAGGAAAAAAACTAAAAGCTTGAATATAAGACTACCCTATAGGAAAAAAAAGTTTAACTTGTATATTTGTAAATTGCTTTTTAATATTTAATAAAAAAATGATATTATACAAATGCATTTCTTGTTATTATTTCATTTTATGTGCCAATGCGGCCTCTGTCCCCCCCCCCCCCCCCGCGTTGTCTCTCTCTCCCTCCCCCCCAAACTAATCTCCCTCCCCTTGTGTATATCTCCCCCCTCCCTCCCTCACCTTGATTCTTTCCCTGGTGGCTAGTGGGGGCAGCTGGGGGATGTCTGCACGATACGTGCAGACATCCTCCATGCTGCCCAACACCTCGGTCTATTATGACAGACAGCTGGTCCGTCATAATAGACTGAGGTGTCGGGCAGCATGGAGGATATCTGCACGTATCGTGCAGACATCCCCCAGCTGCCATATTCTCCTGGTGACTAGTGAGGCAGCGGAGGATGTCTGCGCGATGAGCACAGACCTCCCATGCTGCCACCCGGCACAACCGCCGGGACTTTTATGATGAAGCCGGAAGGACCCGGCTTCATCATAGAAGTCCCGGCGGTCATGCCAGGCGGCAGCAGGGGGAATCTGTGCTCATTGCGCAGACATCCCCTGCTGTTAGAGAGGGGGATCCAGGTCCCCTGCTGATCTGCTGGGGACCTGGATCCCTGTCTTATAACCTGATCTCGATTTGAGGTCAGATTATAAGACGACCTCGATTATAAGAAAAAAAAAAACCTTGTCTTATATTCGAGCAAATACGGTACTATCCCATGTCCGACACATCGGGCCGCACAATACAGAGATATCGATAGGATCGCATCACTACAGAGGGAGCATGAAGATTCATCAATTCAGCTGAACTCAGATACTTTGGTCTTGGGTTTAAAATGTACTTCTTAATTCAATCTTTCATGAACAAAGTCCATAGTCAGGGCCGGACATATCCTAGGAGCCAGGACCAAATCCCTACTGCTGGCTCCTTACAATCCTGACTCTTTCACATACAACTTTATGGAAGTAGAATTTCCCTGGCTCTGAAACATGACCAGTCTGGCTCCAGAATTGGCCAGTTTGTTAATGTTTCCAGATATTTATCAAGCCCTGGATTTGGCATTGTGACATTTGAGGTTTAACCCATCCTCCTCCCCCTCACCTCTGAGGAGGGCTGAATATAGAGGTAGCAGACTCCCGGCCAGGTTGTACCTGTCATTACACAATGGGCTTTGCTCTTCTAGAGGGAGCAGAGAAAGGTCTTGGTCAGCTGGTAAGATAAACGCCCCATCTCTACAAGCACAGGTTGTTTTTTAGAAGGATCCTTTGTCTCCTCGGGAGATGCTCAGCTGATGAATAATTCATCTAATCGTGTCTAGCATTGCTGTCTGCAATCACCATCTTTAGTCTCCCTCTCATCTTCAACCCACAGTCAGATGCCCCTTCCTATGATCATCCTCAAAAACGCCTTGCCACCCCCTCCTGGCTTCTCTGTCCCTCCAGATATCGTCTCTCCCCGAAGCACCCATGCTTCATACTGGGGCAGTAACAGGGTTACCTGAAATTAATTCCAGCATTTCTCTTTCTTAAATATCTATTTACTGGAGTTAACACAACAGGGAGATATCCGCTATACTGCTTGAAAAGAATTGTTACATAGTTAATTAGCTGAAAAAAAGACACATAGCTCATCAAATTCAACCAGACAACACATTTTGATCTAAAAGAAGAAAAAAAAATACACTGAAGTCATTTCAGAGCGGAAAAGGTTCCTTCTGCACTTCAATACCCTCAGACACACCCTGGATCAGCATGACCTTATCTACTGCTACTTGTGAGAACTCTGTATGCATTTCAGATCTAGAACAACATCCAAACGTGCATTTCAGATCTAGAACAACATCCAAACGTGCATTTCAGATCTAGAACAACATCCAAACGTGCATTTCAGATCTAGAACAACATCCAAACGTGCATTTCAGATCTAGAACATCCAAACGTGCATTTCAGATCTAGAACATCCAAACGTACATTTCAGATCTAGAACATCCAAAAGTGCATTTCAGATCTAGAACATCCAAAAGTGCATTTCAGATCTAGAACATCCAAACGTGCATTTCAGATCTAGAACATCCAAACGTGCATTTCAGATCTAGCACAACCAAACAAACGTTTATTCAATATGTTGATATATTGAATCAGCTAAAATAACTTCAGATGGCAGCAGATTCCACAATGTAACCTCCTAACAGTAAGGAAACCTTCTCTATGTCTTCAGATGGCAGTCTGTTATACAATGTAACCCCCTAACAGTAAGGAAACCTTCTCTATGTCTTCAGATGGCAGTCTATTATACAATGTAACCCTCTAACAGTAAGGAAACCTTCTCTGTGTCTTCAGATGGCAGTCTATTATACAATGTAACCCCCTAACAGTAAGGAAACCTTCTCTGTGTCTTCAGATGGCAGTCTATTATACAATGTAACCACCCTAACCATAAAGAAACCTTCTCTGTGTCTTCAGATGGCAGTCTATTATACAATGTAATCCCCTAACAGTAAGGAAACCTTCTCTGTGTCTTCAGATGGCAGTCTATTATACAATGTAACCACCCTAACCATAAAGAAACCTTCTCTGTGTCTTCAGATGGCAGTCTATTATACAATGTAATCCCCTAACAGTAAAGAAACCTTCTCTGTGTCTTCAGATGGCAGTCTGTTATACAATGTAACCCCCTAACAGTAAGGAAACCTTCTCTGTGTCTTCAGATGGCAGTCTATTATACAATGTAACCCCCTAACAGTAAGGAAACCTTCTCTATGTCTTCAGAGGGCAGTCTATTATACAATGTAACCCCCTAACAGTAAGGAAACCTTCTCTGTGTCTTCAGACGGCAGTCTATTATACAATGTAACCTCCTAACAGTAAAGAAACCTTCTCTATGTCTTCAGAGGGCAGTCTATTATACAATGTAACCCCCTAACAGTAAGGAAACCTTCTCTGTGTCTTCAGATGGCAGTCTATTATACAATGTAACCCCCTAACAGTAAATATACCTTCTCAGTCTCTTCAGATGGCAGTCTATTATACAATGTAACCTCCTAACAGTAAGGAAACCTTCTCTATGTCTTCAGAGGGCAGTCTATTATACAATGTAACCCCCTAACAGTAAGGAAACCTTCTCTGTGTCTTCAGATGGCAGTCTATTATACATTGTAATTTAAACAAAGAGAACATATAAAAGAACAAATTTTATTTTCAATATATATTAAAAGGTGAAAAATCACCATAAATAGTTGAAAAATAGGGGGACAGTGAAAGGGTAAACCGGCAAGAGGTTATACCAGATATGTACCCAAATTAATACTAATAGATACAAAGGATATATTAAATCATATATCAATAGATACAAAGGATATATTAAATCATATATCAATAGATACAACGGATATATTAAATCATATATCACAAAGGAAACCAAAAAACACACACATACAAAAGGAATAAAAAATAAATATAAATAGTGATAAAGGACAAAAAATATATATATGAAAAAAAGAAAAATAATAATAGTGATAGAGCCCTATATTATAGCCTGTCTGTAAACAAGATACAGCCTGGGAGATATATATATGATTCCAGATTAGTCCAACATAAAATAGATGATGAAAAGAGGAATAATAGTAGGGGTGGAGTAAAATGGAGGTCCCTAGTCTCAAATTCAAGTAATTCCTATCTAATGATAATAAGCTTAAATAGTGGGGATAGCAGAAGATGAGAGAAAGAACAGCACAGGCTGCAAACTGGCGACAGGTAGGTAATTAAAAAAGATATTGAAAGGGCTAGATGTCAGCAAAAATAACAAAAGAAAAACGACAACCCAAGAACTGAACACAAACAAAATCTTTAATTTATCCAGGTACAATCTTCAAACACGCCACATTTCTCTACTTAATAAGGGGCTATCATTTATCCCACGTCCTGTGTTCGATAAATTCACTTGGACAAAAGATATTAACCTCTTTGCTAGAAAACTTTCGCTCCATGCGCACTTCCAAAGAAAAGATTTAATAATGGTAAAAATGTTGGGCCATAATGAAAGAGATTTACAAGGCATAAAAAACCTGGTATCACTATTAGATGAACAACTTTCTGACTCAGATCCACTGACTAAACTTAAACCAAAGAGTACTTTCACTCCCCCAATCTCTGAAACCTCTAGCATAGATCTATTTACTAGGCTTGTTATCAGAGACCTGGAGAAAGTGGACACTTATGACCTTGATTGGAACCATAATCTTTCCTCTATGGAAAAGAAGGCCCTAAATGAATTAACCTCCGATACGAATATCGAAATAAAACCATCTGATAAAGGAGGAAATATCGTTATCATGGATAAAAATATGTATAAGAACATGTGTATGGTACATCTAAATGACACTCATGGCTATCAAAAATTAGCTAGTGACCCCACCCCACAATATCTACAGGAATTACGATTGATGTTAACATCGGCCCTCCAGGATGGGATAATCTGCAAGGATGAATTTAATTTCATGATGATATACTGCCCGAGGGTTGCAACCTTTTATTGTCTACCTAAAGTGCATAAGGACATGGCAAATCCACCTGGGAGACCAATAATTTCTGGGAATGAATGTGTCACTCAGAATGTCAGCATCTTCCTAGATAAAATCATGAGACCTATAGTGCAACAAACCAAATCGTACGTACAAGACACCACGGATACTATTAAAAAACTATGGAAGATCACAGTCCCTAAAGGGGCCTTTCTGGCTAGCCTTGATGTTGTCGCTCTATATAATAACATCCCCCATGAGAAGGGTCTCCTAGCTTGCCATACTTGGTTTTCAAGATTCTTTTCCGATAAACAAAGGGACACATTTCTTTCCTTTCTCCATTTTGTTTTGACTCACAATTATTTCTTATTCGATGGAAAGCACTATAATCAAATTCGCGGTACAGCCATGGGCACTTGCTGTGCACCAAGCTATGCTAATTTATTTCTGGCATGGTGGGAAGATTTATATGTGTTTACTGACAACATGTCCAAATATACCAAACATATAGCCAAATGGATGCACTACATCGATGACATTTTCTTAATTTGGACAGGACCAGTCTCCCTCTTTTTGGAATTCGCTGACCTTTTAAACATCAATGATGTGGGTCTCGAATTGACTAAAGTTTACCACCAATCAGATCTGGTGTTTCTTGACCTGAACATCTTTATCGATCATGATAACTCCATAAAAACTAATTTGTTCCGGAAACCGACCGCAACAAATAATCTTCTATCATGGGAGAGCTATCACCCAGAACCGTTACGCCGCAGCATTCCTATAGGGCAATATCTTAGAGCCAGAAGAAATTGTTCATCTTTGGCTCTCTTCCAACAGGAAGCAAACAAATTGCGCCAGATGTTTAGATCCTGTGGCTACCCCTCCAGATGGCTGAAACAAGCTTTTCAACGGGCCCTTTTACAGGACAGAGAGTCTCTTATTCAGAAGAATTCCAATAAAAATTGGGAAACCGATAATAATAAGACCCAAACCATCAGATGTGTAGCCAATTTTGACTGCGGCTGGAATCCTGCTAAGACAATTTTACAACGCTACTGGCCTATTTTAAAAGCAGAACCATTGCTCCAAGGTGCTGTCTCGGATAATGTCAGCTTAACAGCCAGAAGAGGACAAAATCTAAAAGATCTGCTAGTACACAGCACTTACTACACTAACCCTAAAAAGACATGGCTACAATCTACTAAGGGATGCTTTCGATGTGGGAATTGTAAAGCCTGTCAGTTTATTGCTCCATCTAAAACCTTTTCCAGCAATAATAATAAAGGGGACATATATACTATCAATAGCTTTCTCAACTGTAAAAGCACTTTTGTTATATATTTGACTGACTGTGACTGTGGTGTCCAATACATAGGGAAAACCATCCGAGAATTCCGAAGGAGAGTCTTGAAACACATTAATTGAATCACGAGTCATCTAGACACCTCAATCTCTCGTCACGTCAAGTCATACCATAACTCTAATACCAATTGCCTACACTTTCGAGCTTTTGATCACCAGAGGGTGACACCACGAAGAGGCAATAGGAATAGATCCCTGTTACAGCTTGAATCCAAGTGGATCTATAAGCTACAGACGTTGAGCCCCAGAGGACTTAACGAGGGATTTAATTATACCCCCTTTATATAAAGGGCAAATACCCTCTGTAAGGCTATTTGTATATTAAAGTAAGCGACATATGTTCTGGAATAAATGGTATATTCAAGTTCAGCCTTAAAGCCTATAAAATGTGCCACCTTTCTCATATTAGCACTCCAGTGTAGTTCATACAGTGGCACCATATTATACAACATATATATGGGTAATATGTATATTCTCTTTTGGCTTATATTCTGTAATTAACAAAACCCACTGCTGTCCCTAGTATAGAATATATAACACTAGGGGTCAACCTCTGGTACTATGCTGTTAGGTAGACTCACTTTCTATCCACACCCATTAGGAAAGATATATATATATATATATATATATATATATATATATATATATATATCCTTACTTCTGGATTCATGTGTCTGTTTATTCAAATGTATCTCCTCCCTATTGGCTTCTGAACATCTGACCTACGTATCCTTTATATCCCTTTATATTCATATGTGTATTAATGACCTCTTTTTACTTGCAAACGGCAAAAACCTTTTTTCTGTCAGTGTAGTTCCGTGTAGCCCCTCCCACCCCTTCCCTCCCTCTCTGTGACGGGCGGACACACCTCCGGTCTAAAGCCAATTGACAGTTAGGATACACCCACTGATCTCCGATTGGCTATCTCGACACACCTACTGATCTCCTATAGGCTCTCTCTCTTTAGCCTATTTTGCAGCGCCACTATTTAAACTTCCTCTCTGTTTAGTTCTGCTTATGCTCCTGACGAAGCCGCCACGGCGAAACGCGCGTCGGGCTTCTCTTTTTTCTTTTGTTATTTTTGCTGACATCTAGCCCTTTCAATATTTTTTTAATTACCTACCTGTCGCCAGTTTGCAGCCTGTGCTGTTCTTTCTCTCATCTTCTGCTATCCCCACTATTTAAGCTTATTATCATTAGATAGGAATTACTTGAATTTGAGACTAGGGACCTCCATTTTACTCCACCCCTACTATTATTCCTCTTTTCATCATCTATTTTATGTTGGACTAATCTGGAATCATATATATATCTCCCAGGCTGTATCTTGTTTACAGACAGGCTATAATATAGGGCTCTATCACTATTATTATTTTTCTTTTTTTCATATATATATTTTTTGTCTTTTATCACTATTTATATTTATTTTTTATTCCTTTTGTGTGTGTTTTTTGGTTTCCTTTGTGATATATGATTTAATATATCCTTTGTATCTATTGATATATGATTTAATATATCCTTTGTATCTATTAGTATTAATTTGGGTACATATCTGGTATAACCTCTTGCCGGTTTACCCTTTCACTGTCCCCCTATTTTGTAACTATTTATGGTGATTTTTCACCTTTTAATATATATTGAAAATAAAATCTGTTCTTTTATATGTTCTCTTTGTTTAAATTTCATTATTTCGGGTTACCCCCGGCTTTCTCTATTGTGTAGCTTTGCTTCGCTTATGGTTATTATACATTGTAACCTCCTAACAGTAAGGAAACCTTCTCTGTGTCTTCAGATGGCAGTCTATTATACAATGTAACCCCCTAACAGTAAGGAAACCTTCTCTGTGTCTACAGATGGCAGTCTGTTATACAATGTAACCCCCTAACAGTAAGGAAACCTTCTCTGTGTCTACAGATGGCAGTCTGTTATACAATGTAACCCCCTAACAGTAAGGAAACCTTCTCTGTGTCTTCAGATGGCATCTATTATACAATGTAACCTCCTAACAGTAAGGAAACCTTCTCTGTGTCTTCAGATGGCAGTCTATTATACAATGTAACCCCCTAACAGTAAGGAAACCTTCTCTGTGTCTTCAGATGGCAGTCTATTATACAATGTAACCCCCTAACAGTAAGGAAACCTTCTCTGTGTCTTCAGATGGCAGTCTGTTATACAATGTAACCCCCTAACAGTAAGGAGACCTTCTCTATGTCTTCAGATGGCAGTCTATTATACAATGTAACCCCCTAACAGTAAGGAAACCTTCTCTGTGTCTTCAGATGGCAGTCTATTATACAATGTAACCCCCTAACAGTAAAGAAACCTTCTCTGTGTCTTCAGATGGCAGTCTATTATACAATGTAACCTCCTAACAGTAAGCAAACCTTCTCTGTGTCTTCAGATGGCAGTCTATTATACAATGTAACCCCCTAACAGTAAGGAAACCTTCTCTATGTCTTCAGATGGCAGTCTATTATACAATGTAACCTCCTAACAGTAAGGAAACCTTCTCTGTGTCTTCAGATGGCTGTCTATTATACAATGTAACCCCCTAACAGTAAGGAAACCTTCTCTGTGTCTTCAGATGGCTGTCTATTATACAATGTAACCCCCTAACAGTAAGGAAACCTTCTCTATGTCTTCAGATGGCAGTCTGTTATACAATATAACCTCCTAACAGTAAGGAAACCATCTCTGTGTCTTCAGATGGCAGTCTATTATACAATGTAACCCCTTACAGTAAGGAAACCTTCTCTATGTCGTCAGATGGCAGTCTATTATACAATGTAACCCCCTAACAGTAAGGAAACCATCTCTGTGTCTTCAGATGGCAGTCTATTATACAATGTAACCCCCTAACAGTAAGGAAACATTCTCTGTGTCTTCAGATGGCAGTCTATTATACAATGTAACCCCCTAACAGTAAGGAAACCTTCTCTGTGTCTTCAGATGGCAGTCTATTATACAATGTAACCCCCTAACAGTAAGGAAACCTTCTCTGTGTCTTCAGATGGCAGTCTATTATACAATGTAACCCCCTAACAGTAAGGAAACCTTCTCTGTGTCTACAGATGGCAGTCTGTTATACAATGTAACCTCCTAACAGTAAGGAAACCTTCTCTATGTCTTCAGATGGCAGTCTGTTATACAATGTAACCCCCTAACAGTAAGGAAACCTTCTCTGTGTCTTCAGATGGCAGTCTATTATACAATGTAACCCCCTAACAGTAAGGAAACCTTCTCTGTGTCTTCAGATGGCAGTCTATTATACAATGTAACCCCCTAACAGTAAGGAAACCTTCTCTGTGTCTTCAGATGGCAGTCTATTATACAATGTAACCCCCTAACAGTAAGGAAACCTTCTCTGTGTCTTCAGATGGCAGTCTATTATACAATGTAACCCCCTAACAGTAAGGAAACCTTCTCTATGTCTTCAGATGGCAGTCTGTTATACAATATAACCTCCTAACAGTAAGGAAACCATCTCTGTGTCTTCAGATGGCAGTCTATTATACAATGTAACCCCTTACAGTAAGGAAACCTTCTCTATGTCGTCAGATGGCAGTCTATTATACAATGTAACCCCCTAACAGTAAGGAAACCATCTCTGTGTCTTCAGATGGCAGTCTATTATACAATGTAACCCCCTAACAGTAAGGAAACATTCTCTGTGTCTTCAGATGGCAGTCTATTATACAATGTAACCCCCTAACAGTAAGGAAACCTTCTCTGTGTCTTCAGATGGCAGTCTATTATACAATGTAACCCCCTAACAGTAAGGAAACCTTCTCTGTGTCTTCAGATGGCAGTCTATTATACAATGTAACCCCCTAACAGTAAGGAAACCTTCTCTGTGTCTACAGATGGCAGTCTGTTATACAATGTAACCTCCTAACAGTAAGGAAACCTTCTCTATGTCTTCAGATGGCAGTCTGTTATACAATGTAACCCCCTAACAGTAAGGAAACCTTCTCTGTGTCTTCAGATGGCAGTCTATTATACAATGTAACCCCCTAACAGTAAGGAAACCTTCTCTGTGTCTTCAGATGGCAGTCTATTATACAATGTAACCCCCTAACAGTAAGGAAACCTTCTCTGTGTCTTCAGATGGCAGTCTATTATACAATGTAACCCCCTAACAGTAAGGAAACCTTCTCTGTGTCTTCAGATGGCAGTCTGTTATACAATGTAACCTCCTAACAGTAAGCAAACCTTCTCTGTGTCTTCAGATGGCAGTCTATTATACAATGTAACCTCCTAACAGTAAGCAAACCTTCTGTGTCTTCAGATGGCAGACTATTATACAATGTAACCTCCTAACAGTAAGGAAACCTTCTCTGTGTCTTCAGATGGCAGTCTATTATACATTGTAACCTCCTAACAGTAAGGAAACCTTCTCTGTGTCTTCAGATGGCAGTCTATTATACATTGTAACCTCCTAACAGTAAGGAAACCTTCTCTGTGTCTTCAGATGGCAGTCTGTTATACAATGTAACCCCCTAACAGTAAGGAAACCTTCTCTGTGTCTACAGATGGCAGTCTATTATACATTGTAACCTCCTAACAGTAAGGAAACCTTCTCTGTGTCTTCAGATGGCAGTCTGTTATACAATGTAACCCCCTAACAGTAAGGAAACCATCTCTGTGTCTTCAGATGACAGTCTATTATACAATGTAACCCCCTAACAGTAAGGAAACCTTATCTGTGTCTTCAGATGGCAGTCTAATATACAATGTAACCCCCTAACAGTAAGGAAGTCTTCTCTGTGTCTTCAAATGGCAGTCTATAATACAATGTAACCCCCTAACAGTAAGGAAACCTTCTCTGTGTCTTCAGATGGCAGTCTATTATACAATATAACCCCCTAACAGTAAGGAAACCTTCTCTGTGTCTTCAGATGGCAGTCTATTATACAATGTAACCCCCTAACAGTAAGGAAACCTTATCTGTGTCTTCAGATGGCAGTCTATTATACAATATAACCCCATAACAGTAAGGAAACCTTCTCTGTGTCTTCAGATGGCAGTCTATTATACAATGTAACCTCCTAACAGTAAGGAAACCTTCTCTGTGTCTTCAGATGGCAGTCTATTATACAATATAACCCCCTAACAGTAAGGAAACCTTCTCTGTGTCTTCAGATGGCAGTCTATTATACAATGTAACCCCCTAACAGTAAGGAAACCTTCTCTGTGTCTTCAGATGGCAGTCTATTATACAATGTAACCCCCTAACAGTAAAGAAACCTTCTCTGTGTCTTCAGATGGCAGTCTATTATACAATGTAACCTCCTAACAGTAAGCAAACCTTCTCTGTGTCTTCAGATGGCAGTCTATTATACAATGTAACCCCCTAACAGTAAGGAAACCTTCTCTATGTCTTCAGATGGCAGTCTATTATACAATGTAACCTCCTAACAGTAAGGAAACCTTCTCTGTGTCTTCAGATGGCTGTCTATTATACAATGTAACCCCCTAACAGTAAGGAAACCTTCTCTATGTCTTCAGATGGCAGTCTGTTATACAATGTAACCTCCTAACAGTAAGGAAACCATCTCTGTGTCTTCAGATGGCAGTCTATTATACAATGTAACCCCTTACAGTAAGGAAACCTTCTCTATGTCGTCAGATGGCAGTCTATTATACAATGTAACCCCCTAACAGTAAGGAAACCATCTCTGTGTCTTCAGATGGCAGTCTGTTATACAATGTAACCCCCTAACAGTAAGGAAACATTCTCTGTGTCTTCAGATGGCAGTCTATTATACAATGTAACCCCCTAACAGTAAGGAAACCTTCTCTGTGTCTTCAGATGGCAGTCTATTATACAATGTAACCCCCTAACAGTAAGGAAACCTTCTCTGTGTCTTCAGATGGCAGTCTATTATACAATGTAACCCCCTAACAGTAAGGAAACATTCTCTGTGTCTTCAGATAGCAGTCTATTATACAATGTAACCCCCTAACAGTAAGGAAACCTTCTCTGTGTCTTCAGATGGCAGTCTATTATACAATGTAACCCCCTAACAGTAAGGAAACCTTCTCTGTGTCTTCAGATGGCAGTCTGTTATACAATGTAACCTCCTAACAGTAAGCAAACCTTCTCTGTGTCTTCAGATGGCAGTCTATTATACAATGTAACCTCCTAACAGTAAGCAAACCTTCTCTGTGTCTTCAGATGGCAGTCTATTATACAATGTAACCTCCTAACAGTAAGGAAACCTTCTCTGTGTCTTCAGATGGCAGTCTATTATACATTGTAACCTCCTAACAGTAAGGAAACCTTCTCTGTGTCTTCAGATGGCAGTCTATTATACATTGTAACCTCCTAACAGTAAGGAAACCTTCTCTGTGTCTTCAGATGGCAGTCTGTTATACAATGTAACCCCCTAACAGTAAGGAAACCTTCTCTGTGTCTACAGATGGCAGTCTATTATACATTGTAACCTCCTAACAGTAAGGAAACCTTCTCTGTGTCTTCAGATGGCAGTCTGTTATACAATGTAACCCCCTAACAGTAAGGAAACCATCTCTGTGTCTTCAGATGACAGTCTATTATACAATGTAACCCCCTAACAGTAAGGAAACCTTATCTGTGTCTTCAGATGGCAGTCTAATATACAATGTAACCCCCTAACAGTAAGGAAGTCTTCTCTGTGTCTTCAGATGGCAGTCTATAATACAATGTAACCCCCTAACAGTAAGGAAACCTTCTCTGTGTCTTCAGATGGCAGTCTATTATACAATATAACCCCCTAACAGTAAGGAAACCTTCTCTGTGTCTTCAGATGGCAGTCTATTATACAATGTAACCCCCTAACAGTAAGGAAACCTTATCTGTGTCTTCAGATGGCAGTCTATTATACAATATAACCCCATAACAGTAAGGAAACCTTCTCTGTGTCTTCAGATGGCAGTCTATTATACAATGTAACCCCGTAACAGTAAGGAAACCTTCTCTGTGTCTTCAGATGGCAGTCTGTTATACAATGTAACCCTAACAGTAAGGAAACCTTCTCTGTGTATTCAGATGGCAGGCTATTATACAATGTAACCCCCTAACAGTAAGGAAACCTTCTCTGTGTCTTCAGATGGCAGTCTATTATACAATGTAACCTCCTAACAGTAAGGAAACCTTCTCTGTGTCTTCAGATGACAGTCTATTACACAATGTAACCCCCTAACAGTAAGGAAACCTTCTCTGTGTCTTCAGATGGCAGTCTGTTATACAATGTAACCACCTAACAGTAAGGAAACCTTCTCTATGTCTTCAGATGGCAGTGTATTATACAATGTAACCCCCTAACAGTAAGGAAACCTTCTCTATGTCTTCAGATGGCAGTATATTATACAATGTAACCCCCTAACAGTAAGGAAACCTTCTCTATGTCTTCAGATGGCAGTCTGTTATACAATGTAACCCCCTAACAGTAAGGAAACCTTCTCTGTGTCTTCAGATGGCAGTCTATTATACAATGTAACCTCCTAACAGTAAGGAAACCTTCTCTGTGTCTTCAGATGGCAGTCTATTATACAATGTAACCCCCTAACAGTAAGGAAACCTTCTCTGTATCTTCAGATGGCAGTCTATTATACAATGTAACCCCCTAACAGTAAGGAAACCTTCTCTATGTCTTCAGATGGCAGTCTATTATACAATGTAACCCCCTAACTGTAATGAAACCTTCTCTGTGTCTTCAGATGGCAGTCTATTATACAATGTAACCCCCTAACTGTAAAGAAACCTTCTCTGTGTCTTCAGATGGCAGTCTATAATACAATGTAACCCCCTAACAGTAAGCAAACCTTCTCTGTGTCTTCAGATGGCAGGCTATTATACAATGTAACCCCCTAACAGTAAGGAAACCTTCTCTATGTCTTCAGATGGCAGTCTGTTATACAATGTAACCTCCTAACAGTAAGGAAACCATCTCTGTGTCTTCAGATGGCAGTCTATTATACAATGTAACCCCTTACAGTAAGGAAACCTTCTCTATGTCGTCAGATGGCAGTCTATTATACAATGTAACCCCCTAACAGTAAGGAAACCTTCTCTGTGTCTTCAGATGGCAGTCTATTATACAATGTAACCCCCTAACAGTAAGGAAACCTTCTCTGTGTCTTCAGATGGCAGTCTGTTATACAATGTAACCCCCTAACAGTAAGGAAACCTTCTCTGTGTCTTCAGATGGCATCTATTATACAATGTAACCCCCTAACAGTAAGGAAACCTTCTCTATGTCTTCAGATGGCAGTCTATTATACAATGTAACCCCCTAACAGTAAGGAAACATTCTCTGTGTCTTCAGATGGCAGTCTGTTATACAATGTAACCGCCTAACAGTAAGCAAACCTTCTCTGTGTCTTCAGATGGCAGTCTATTATACAATGTAACCTCCTAACAGTAAGCAAACCTTCTCGGTGTCTTCAGATGGCAGTCTATTATACAATGTAACCTCCTAACAGTAAGGAAACCTTCTCTGTGTCTTCAGATGGCAGTCTATTATACATTGTAACCTCCTAACAGTAAGGAAACCTTCTCTGTGTCTTCAGATGGCAGTCTATTATACATTGTAACCTCCTAACAGTAAGGAAACCTTCTCTGTGTCTTCAGATGGCAGTCTGTTATACAATGTAACCCCCTAACAGTAAGGAAACCATCTCTGTGTCTTCAGATGGCAGTCTATTATACAATGTAACCCCCTAACAGTAAGGAAACCTTCTCTGTGTCTTCAGATGGCAGTCTATTATACAATATAACCCCCTAACAGTAAGGAAACCTTCTCTGTGTCTTCAGATGGCTGTCTATTTTACAATGTAACCCCCTAACAGTAAAGAAACCTTCTCTGTGTCTTCAGATGGCAGTCTATTATACAATGTAACCCCCTAACAGTAAGGAAACCTTCTCTGTGTCTTCAGATGGCAGTCTGTTATACAATGTAACCCCCTAACAGTAAGGAAACCTTCTCTGTGTATTCAGATGGCAGGCTATTATACAATGTAACCCCCTAACAGTAAGGAAACCTTCTCTGTGTCTTCAGATGGCAGTCTATTATACAATGTAACCTCCTAACAGTAAGGAAACCTTCTCTGTGTCTACAGATGGCAGTCTATTATACAATGTAACCTCCTAACAGTAAGGAAACCTTCTCTGTATCTTCAGATGGCAGTCTATTACACAATGTAACCCCCTAACAGTAAGGAAACCTTCTCTGTGTCTTCAGATGGCAGTCTGTTATACAATGTAACCCCCTAACAGTAAGGAAACCTTCTCTGTGTATTCAGATGGCAGTCTATTATACAATGTAACCTCCTAACAGTAAGGAAACCTTCTCTGTGTCTACAGATGGCAGGCTATTATACAATGTAACCCCCTAACAGTAAGGAAACCTTCTCTGTGTCTTCAGATGGCAGTCTATTATACAATGTAACCTCCTAACAGTAAGGAAACCTTCTCTGTGTCTTCAGATGGCAGTCTATTATACAATGTAACCCCCTAACAGTAAGGAAACCTTCTCTGTGTCTTCAGATGGCAGTCTATTATACAATGTAACCTCCTAACAGTAAGGAAACCTTCTCTGTGTCTTCAGATGGCAGTCTATTATACAATGTAACCCCCTAACAGTAAAAAAAAACCTTCTCTATGTCTTCAGATGGCAGTGTATAATACAATGTAACCTCCTAACAGTAAGGAAACCTTCTCTGTGTCTTCAGATGGCAGTCTATTATACAATGTAACCCCCTAACAGTAAGGAAACCTTCTCTGTGTCTTCAGATGGCATCTATTATACAATGTAACCCCCTAACAGTAAGGAAACCTTCTCTGTGTCTTCAGATGGCAGTATATTATACAATGTAACCCCCTAACAGTAAGGAAACCTTCTCTGTGTCTTCAGATGGCAGTCTATTACACAATGTAACCCCCTAACAGTAAGGAAACCTTCTCTGTGTCTTCAGATGGCAGTCTATTATACAATGTAACCTCCTAACAGTAAGGAAACCTTATCTGTGTCTTCAGATGGCAGTCTATTATACAATGTAACCCCCTAACAGTAAGGAAACCTTCTCTGTGTCTTCAGATGGCAGTCTGTTATACAATGTAACCCCCTAACTGTAATGAAACCTTCTCTGTGTCTTCAGATGGCAGTCTATTATACAATGTAACCCCCTAACTGTAAAGAAACCTTCTCTGTGTCTTCAGATGGCAGTCTATTATACAATGTAACCCCCTAACAGTAAGCAAACCTTCTCTGTGTCTTCAGATGGCAGGCTATTATACAATGTAACCCCCTAACAGTAAGGACACCTTCTCTGTGTCTTCAGATGGCAGTCTATTATGGTCTGATACGGTTACCACAATTCCCTTAAAAAATAAAACAATTCCGGCTATGCCATCACCCTGTGCGGTATTTACCGCAATGCATCCTAGGCGGATGTGCAGGGTGGCAAATTTTGGGGGGCACTGAAAAAAAAAAAACTAGGAAGAAAACGCACGGGCAGCCGATTTTCTTAGGGGGGTGGGGGGCGGAGTGATGACAGGTCACGTGACCTATCCACTCTCACCGTCAGGAGCTGAACAGGCAGCATGGTAGGACACCATGCTGCCTGCCACTAGCCACCAGGGATCAGGGTAAGTCCTGGGGTGAGGGGGCATGTAATGGGGGTGATGGTGTTAATGGAGGCATGTAATGGGGTTAATGGAGGCATATAATGGGGGTGATGGTGTTAATGGAGGCATGTAATGGGGGTGATGGGGTTAATGGAGGCATATAATGGGGGTGATGGGGTTAATGGAGGCATATAATGGGGGTGATGGGGTTAATGGAGGCATATAATGGGGGTGATGGGGTTAATGGAGGCATATAATGGGGGTGATGGGGTTAATGGAGGCATATAATGGGGGTGATGGGGTTAATGGAGGCATATAATGGGGGTGATGGGGTTAATGGAGGCATATAATGGGGGTGATGGGGTTAATGGAGGCATATAATGGGGGTGATGGGGTTAATGGAGGCATATAATGGGGGTGATGGGGTTAATGGAGGCATATAATGGGGGTGATGGGGTTAATGGAGGCATATAATGGGGGTGATGGGGTTAATGGAGGCATATAATGGGGGTGATGGGGTTAATGGAGGCATATAATGGGGGTGATGGCGTTAATGGAGGCATATAATGGGGGTGATGGCGTTAATGGAGGCATATAATGGGGGTGATGGCGTTAATGGAGGCATATAATGGGGATGATGGGGTTAATGGAGCCATATAATGGGGATGATGGGGTTAATGGAGCCATATAATGGGGATGATGGGGTTAATGGAGCCATATAATGGGGATGATGGGGTTAATGGAGCCATATAATGGGGATGATGGGGGTTAATGGAGGCATATAATGGGGATGATGGGGGTTAATGGAGGCATATGATGGGGGTTAATGGAGGCATATGATGGGGGTTAATGGAGGCATATGATGGGGGTTAATGGAGGCATATAATGGGGATGATGGGGGTTAATGGAGGCATATAATGGGGATGATGGGGGTTAATGGAGGCATATGATGGGGGTTAATGGAGGCATATGATGGGGGTTAATGGAGGCATATGATGGGGGTTAATGGAGGCATATGATGGGGTTAATGGAGGCATATGATGGGGTTAATGGAGGCATATGATGGGGTTAATGGAGGCATATGATGGGGTTAATGGAGGCATATGATGGGGTTAATGGAGGCATATGATGGGGGTGATGGGGTTAATGGAGGCATATAATGGGGGTGATGGGGTTAATGGAGGCATATAATGGGGGTGATGGGGTTAATGGAGGCATATAATGGGGATGATGGGGTTAATGGAGCCATATAATGGGGGTGATGGGGCAATGGAGGTATGTGATGGGGTCATGTAATGGGGTGAGGTGGGTTATGGGGCATGTTGTGCGTGGGTAGGGGGGTGCCCGACTTGTCTGCCTAGGGCAGCACAAAGCCAAGATCCACCACTGCCATCACCTCCATACAAGCCAACTGGTGGCAGCTGAATGGTGACAGTATATAAACATATCACATTTATTAGTAAACCAGATGTATCTTTGTTATTAGATATTTTGCAGAAATGATTAAATAAATTCAGATTGTGGAACTAGATTCAGACTTTGGGACCTAATTTAAGTGGGATTATGATGCTTAGCTGCTAAAGGCTGGGGCCGACCAATATATGGTTGGCTGAGCATCCCCGCAGCTGAGATGCCAACACCATGTAACACTC